>VZTB01006134.1:444906-474765 GCA_013397245.1 Thryothorus ludovicianus | reverse complement strand
GGAACAATTTAACATACAGCAGCAGATAATAAAATGAAATTAGAGTGGATACTTTAGAAATTGAAACTGAAGTAGTGTTCCATTCAATATTAAGATACCAAGATTTATTGTTCATTAAAAGGGGCTTCATTATGACTAAGAAANTTTCCACTACAGAAAGGCTGGTTGCCCAGCTTTACTCAGTTTGATAAAGGCTGAGCTAGGTGCTTTAGATCCAAGTCTGTGAAAATAGGTCTCTAATTTTATTTCAGAGATAATTTTTCAGATCTGATCTTTATTGTCAGGTTGTCCACTTTGTTAGAAAGCTGTGTTAGAGTCTCTAGAAAAATTTTATCAATAAATATCTAAATCACAGATATCATTTCTAGAATGACTGGAAGATATATTTATCAACAAAAGGAATGTATTTGAAAGAATAGACAGTGGTGGTCCAAAGAGAGACATAAGTGAAGACAGTAGCAAATTTTTGGAGGCAGTTGTAATGCAGTGACAGTAAAGGTAAAGAACAAAACAGAGACCAGTCAAGCTGAGGAGGCAGCTTTGGGAATTCCATTCAGAAGGCAGAGATGCATTCCACCTCCAAAAATAGTGAAAATTCTTACAAAACAAAACAAGAAAATAAATGTAGAGTAACAATTGTAAAACAAGCTATTTTTTCACAAATGATGATCAGGATAGAAATGGAATGCGAAGCCCTGAAAATTGTGCAGTATGAAAAAACAAAAAATAATGAACTAAGAGAATTAAAATTAATATCTTTTTTTGTAGTTTTCTAAACAAATTAATCTCTTTCATCTAATTAGGAACAATTTAACATACAGCAGCAGATAATAAAATGAAATTAGAGTGGATACTTTAGAAATTGAAACTGAAGTAGTGTTCCATTCAATATTAAGATACCAAGATTTATTGTTCATTAAAAGGGGTTTCATTATGACTAAGAAACATAAACTGTCGTCACAGCCAATGGACATCACGGGCAGATGCACAGGTAAGAATTTATTTTGTTTTTCTTAAGGCATCCAGGATGTCTACATGGGGCAATACATACACGCAGAATAGGATGCTGGAACTATAGAAGACTTGTACATTCTGGTATGTGAAATGGAGGCCAGCTACAGAGTTCTTCCTTTATAGCGCACTGCGATAATATTTGGACAGATAACTCAACTAATTTTCCACTTTATTCATCTATATCGCAACAATATAATTCTTTTAAAAGGAAAAGAAATAGTATGAAATTCTTTAAGTCAAACTTAAAAACTGCTTCAATGGCCAAAAAAAAAAAAGAAAAAAAAAAGAATTAACCTTGTAAAACAAAGTTCCAAGAAAATTGAAAAATATTAAAATAAAATTAATTTCTAATTACCCCTACCTGTACTACTTTGATATAGTAAAAACACCCTGTTCTGTTCTGTACAAGTCTTACATCCTATCTTTTACTTGTAAAGAGTGGGTTTGCTATATCCTGAATGTTTCACAAAATCACTCGGTCCAATAGTCATTTTTTCAGAAATCTGAAAGACAGTTTTAAAAGAGGTCATTCATTTCACTCTACTCTCAACATTGTTACCAATAGTGACTTGTTTTCTTTTTACTTATTGTTATTAATAGATATTGTTAAGGTCGATAAATACTAGTTATAATTTCATGCTTCTTGGATACTTTAGACTAGGTAAGGAACCTGTTTTCCTAGGCTGGGTTGTTTTTCATATCATTGACCAGAGTGACAAAATCTCAGTACTGATATTTTACAAAAGTAAATTTGAGGAAATGTCTTTGCTGGAAAGCAACCTGATTAAAGATGCCAATTTACTTAGAAAGACAGTTCACCTAAAACTTTCAAGACCCATTTCAATGAGCTTACTTTCATTTATTTGTGGTTTCTTTCATATTATTATTTCAATATTAAATCTTCTAATCTTCTTGATATAAAACAACTTTTTTTGTGTACAGCAAGGAAGAATCTGTAACCTTAGGATGATTTTAATATAGTTTCCATTGCAATTACTTCATAGATAAACTTTTTAAAAAGTATTAGCAAGAACTGATCACAAATGATATATTACAGTTTTGTGTTTAGTACTCAAAGATAAATAAGAAATCTGTCCTGAGGCAGACAGCTGAGGCAAAAGTTACACTATTCTGCTTTTTTATATTTTTTGAGCTGACCAAAGTACCTGATGTGTAATAAGTGAAATTAAAGTTTTCTTTGGTTGCATAACTTTAAATTCTTTTCATTAAAGAGAGAGGTTTGTTATTGACACTGAATTCATGACATGAAAACAATTCTCTAAATGTTATTTAATCTCTCAATTGAATCAGGTGGCCTTTAATTATTTTTTAAAAGTGACTTTTTGAGAAAAAAGAAACAAACTTCATTCTTCAGGAACTTATTTACCAAAAGATTTTTCCTTTGGAAACTGATACTGTAGTTTTTCCATTTTCCAGATTCTGAGATTTGCTGTTTGAAAATTGCATACATCTGAGAAGATCTCTGAAGAATATAAATCAAAATAATTTGTGCTGCACTAACCTCCTTTTAATTCACATGTGTAGGTTAAAAGGTTCTGATCTATATGCTAGGTATTTGCAGGGAAACTAGTATTTATGTAATTCTTGTCAACAACAACACTAAAAGTACACAAATGCCCTAAACCACATTAATATCCTTCCATAGACACTTGGAAATGTACTTCTTGGAGAAACATAGAGATGAAGTTACTTGAATTAATTAAGGTTTTTCTTCCACGTGTAGAGTAAGTAGTGATGAATGAGGATTCACAATTGCTTCAGTTTCCCTTTCTAAAGCTTCTTTGGATTATAAGGTCTAGAAATCTGCTGTCTGGTGAAATGGGGTAATAAAATGAGTGTCCTGTTTAGACAAGCTCTTGTAATTCCTTTTCTCAATCAATGGGGAGAATATTGGTGTCTGAGCTATGTCTTGAACATCATCGTTTACCCCTTGCTTGTCCTTATAGCCTGGCTATGTGTGTATAAAATAATAACTGCATAAAGAAATGAAAATTTCCAGTTTGTTATAATCTTTCTGTTGCTGAACTACACTCTGGTTCTGTCAGCTATAGCTTTTCTTCTATTCATTAACTCTGCTTTACAGATAATCTTCCTAGACTACCACTCTACTGGTTCTTGTGTCTTTATGCTGTGCCAGGTGCTTGTTGCATTGGTTGAGCATCACCAGCTGCATGAGGTCTGTGGGTTCTCAGGATAAAGACTGTGTTCCATTTCTCTGAAGCTCCTAACGTGAGATGCTCTTATAAAATATAAATTATTATTACTTTTGATATAATTTTAAGAGTGACTTTTTAAACAAAACTTCATAGAAGCTGTGTGCCTATCACATTCTAGGAAGAGTTAATGATCTCAAAAGCATCTGGAGTGAGTCATCTATTCTCAGGATTGTTGGTTATCTGATGAAACCATCTCTTTGCCAAAATTACTTCTCACCCTATTCTATTGCATTCTTGTGTGCTTTTATCCCCTGCATGTGAACAGCATACCTAACTAAACACCCTCTCCTTCATTTCACTTTCCAGGTTTATCTTGGCTTTTATAAATCTAATCTCATTAACAGAGATGGAAAGGTAAATAATTTTAAAGCAGATTAAGTGAAAGTGTTAGTCCTATTTTGATTAATTTCATGCTACTTCTAAGCTAACATTCAGTATATCATATGATACTTTGGACTTTCCATTGGGCTCATTGCTATTATACTAATGATCCATTTCAAAACATATTAATTAAAAAAAAAAAAGTAGTTCCAAGCAGAGTAAATGAGAAATATTTACGCATCTGTCTTTGGGACTATAATTACAGACTAGTTTCAAACTTTGTGCTCAACCTGGAGAAAGATGTGATGAAAAATATTGCAGGAACAATTAAGAAGTCACTGTGAGACAGAAAGAAAATACTTGCTGCAGTTTTTGTTGATTTTCATGTTGTTCGTTGGCAGAATAAGTTAATTATGGCCTATTTTAGCTCTAATTTTCTTAGGATAAGGCTTACCAGACAAACAAAAAATGTCTTTTCTTTGCTCATAAATGATAAGTTCTTCACTTTGTGAATAGTTTTTATGGCAAATATAGATCCAAGATATGAAAGTTTGCATGGTGAAGTGAATGTATTTCTTCCTGCTCTGGGAAGTAGAGGAGTTTTTCAACTCAGGCCTCTGCCACTTATTTCAACTCTGACATACAATCAATCCTTTTTTTCCAGTTCTGGGTTTCATTTGAAGAGAAGTGTGTAATTTGTCATCATGAAGAGATCTGACCTTTATAAGTCTAAACAAATGTGTGGCTCTGGCTTATATCAGTCGAATTTCTACATTGGAATTCCCATGCACCGAATTCGGACACACCAAAGCCCAGACACAAGAAAAATGCAAAAAGCATCACCAACAATGTTATGAGCTGATCATTTCAAGATAATACACTGCCCTGGAAATCACAGATAATACCATGATTTACCTTCCAAAGTGATACTTAAGAATGCTCACATTAATCTATAATGAAGAAACAATTGAGTTTAAGCAAAAAGTGTTTAGAGTTGAGGAAGATTTTTTTCCTTTGTTGCCATCTTCCATCATTTTGCTACCATCTGGTTTCACATGAGTCACTTTATCTCAATGGAATGAAATCCAGGAAGGAATATGCCTAACCTCAGCTAAAGTCTGCAAGAACCAGAGAGAAATTTCATATCTATTTTTAAATCATTCATACTGGAACAGAAATAAGTCTGGGAAACTAAACCAGACCACTCTATCATACACACTCTTCAGTGGAGCAGACAGAGAAAGATGAAAAAACTCATGGGCAAAAAGAGGACTTGTAGCTCCTTCATCACTTACTACCGTGAGTAAAATAGGTTTGATTTTGGGGAAATTTATTTACTATATTGCAAATTAATAAGAGAGTAGGTTATATCAGAACAAAAGTAAATTCATCTTCTTTTCATCCCTCTCATTTTTTCAAGCTGAACTTCACTCAAAATCTTTTTTCCCGACCCCTCTTTCAGTGGCATGCCGTCCTTCATGAACAGACTGCTGCAGTGTAAGTCCCTCTATGGACACAGCTCTTGCCAGAAAATCTACTTTTGCCTGAGTTCCTTTCCACTGGTTACAAGGTCCTGCCTAGAGCTGGCTTCTTTTTGAGCTCTTCATGAGTCACAGCTCTTTTTCTGGGATCTCCATCTTCTCTGGTGTGGGGTTGTCCATGGTCTTCATAGCAGATGTCTGTGACACTGTGGTTTCTATAGGCTCATGGAGGGGAGGAATGTCTGCTCTGGAACCTGGTGCACCTCCTCCCTCTTTTTTTCTTCTGATCTTGGTGTTTACAGGGTTTTCTCTCACTCACAGGTGTTGCGCAGTGTTTTTTGCCTTTTACTAAGCAGGTTGTCACAGAGGTGCCACCAAAGTCACTGATGGTCTCAGCTGTGGGCAGTGGCAGGTCTGACAAGGAGCCTGCTGGTATTGGCCCTGTCAGACGTGGGGGTAGCTCCTGGTGTCCTTACAGAAGCCAACTGCAAAACACACCCTGGCTACCTAGAGCTTGCTTCTTAAAACTGACAAGAGTTCACACTTCCCTCTTCAGTTTACTATTCCATCAATTTAAATAGAGAAGAACTTTCAAATAGAACATATTTTATTACTAACAACGAATAAACAGATGAAATCAATGATTCTTGTCAACTACAGAACTAAACCTGTTTGGAAGAGTAAAGGCCTCAATTAGAGCTGTTATTCTGTCCTGTGAATTCTATTCCTAGATTTCTATTCTTAGCTTTCTATTTCTGTATGAACTTGAACAAGTCACTTGTCTTCTCTCTGCTTAGTACTTGACAGAAGTTCTTCTGAGGTTAAAATCATTATTTAATACATGCTAAGATCACTATGTGGAATGTCACTGCACAGGAATTACAATAATTATTTTTCACCATAAATTTAAACATGTTTGTATTTTGAAATGAAATGGGATTCATCAATATTAAAAAATACAATGCATAGAAATATTACATTATGCATGATTTGGAGAAAATTATCTTAGCATGCTTGGCTGGTGGAGTAAAATTTGATGAAGGATTCCAATTAAATATATAGATACACACACATTCACCTGGCACCTGTTCCACTGCTGAGGGAGAAGCTGCTGCCTGAGCATCCACACACTGTTCAAGGAGTTACACTCACAGCACCTGAAACTTTAACTGCTAAGACTAGAGTCCCTTCACAGCAGGAAACTCCAGTGAGGCAACTCTTTGCTCACACACACACTCACTCATGGACATGCTTCCTTCTTTGGGCTTGACCTTAGTTTTCCCATAGCAGACTCTCAGGAACTGGATTTATAAAAATAAATAATTTAATAGAATGCTACAGCAGCAGGTCAGCTCAAGCCGGGTGTCTCTGGAGAGGGACACAGAACAAAGAAATCCCCTGGCAATTATGCCCTTATGAATTCTGCAGCCGCTCTTCATGAACTCTTCCCATGCCTTGTGTGCTTTTCTTGTTCTAGTGGTGATTTTAGGATCTTTTTAGAATTTGTTGGACTCTTTCAAATTGTCTGTCCAGTGTTCTTGCAGAGTTACAGCATCTGCTGGCAATTGCAGTGTCTTGTTTGCACTGCTGCTGCACCTGCTCTTTGCTAGAACATGGGAAAATAAAAAAGCCCTGGATCTGGACTAAACACTACTTATCAACAACCAGACAATCAGTGTGTTTTCAATGTTTTTCTCACATTAAAGACAAAGTAAATCACTGTACTAGCTACTAGGAAAGTTACTATGAAAATGTTTTCCCATAATCTCTTCCAGCCAAAAGCATATCTAGGTGTAAGTTCACAGATTGTGACATAAGGCTCCACCAAACCAAGGTATTTATGCTAGGGCAAACAGCATACTAAAGACACAGTGTTTTAATTGTGTAATTCTTTCTATATAACATTTATTTAAGCTAAACAACTAATATCTTTCAATGTTTACTTGCTAATCATTGCATATTCCTCTCATTCACTTCTCAATTATTACATTGCAGAAAATGGACAAATATCAACTGACTTAAACAGAAAAGGCTTTTTGTTATTATTCTAGCTCATGTTTGTGATATCTAGACCTACAGAATGTCACGGAATCTGCAGAGCAAGAAGGCTTGAACTCTCTCTCTACCTTTTCAGGTACAATAGGAACAGGAAATATGTGATATGTCTTGCTTTGTTATACCTTATAGTTATTTGCCTTTTCACAAAACCAAACCAACAACAAATCAAAACTAACAATACAAGACAACAGAGTAATAAAACAAAGGGATATGCATGGACCATAATACTGACTACTTTGAATAACAAATTTTCTGAACAGAATTTCATTGTACTGGTAAGAATTTCAAGAAAGCAGCTTTTTGCACAAACACACTCAAGTGAGGCTTATGAAGCACTTTGCATTTCAAAAGAGGAGTCAAGACCAAGGGGTCATAAGATAGCTCCCATTTTCTGGAGTGACTTTGCGAATACTATATTTGAAAAAGAATATTTCAGAATTACTACTTTTCATGGATCAGAGGTGTTTTTATGTGTCACTAATCCACTTTTACTCAGGCTTCACTTCTTAGAGATATCCTTCCTATTTCCCTGACTTTTCAATTTTTTGCTTACGAACTTTATCATTCTCCTATTGATAATAGAGCTGTTGCAAACTTATTCACTGTCTTCAATGGACTTCTAGTCTGAATGTTACTGACCTCAGTGATTACATCAGAGGCTGAAACAGTTGCTCGGTTTTCTCATGCCTTTGAAAGCACAAAAATCTCCTATAAAATGATGGATTTTGTTAGCAGAATGAAGAGATACACACTAAAGACACATCACCTGCAGTATTATACAGTTGATCACCTGGTTGCTGCTCCGGTCCAAATTTAGATTTACACTGGTGATATTAGAGTTTGAAAAAATACATTATCAGAAAATGTATCACCAAAGAGAGATATTTATATACAGGAGATTCCTACTATAAATTCTTTCTTGAGCTTTTATTGATAGCTCTTGGAAGTAAAAAATTGGCTGGATTTACCTTCTTACTGTATCATCTGATGGCAAACTGTATCTTTACTTGCACAGACGTTAAAAGGAATGAACAGAGAGATGACGGACAGGAAGACAGTCATTGCACTCAAAATGCAGATAGATGACAAACTCTATGCATGACAATACTGTAAGATAGTTGTTTATAAAAAGGAGAAAAATGAGAGTATGATTTTAAAAGGTTAATTCAAATATGTGAGGACAGCTTACAATTACTCAGAAAAGAATTTGATGAGGCATCATTAGAATTCATCGGCTTTTGTAAAAAATCCTTTACTAAATAAAACAGTTATTTAGGAACTTATTTTCCTTATTTTTTTTATTACACACAGTGATAACTTTAGAGAAAACTGACCAGATGAAAATCCTAATTTCATTTAGAATCTGTTCCTCTTCTGGGCCAGGATTTCAGCTGTAGTGCCCTTTACTTGGAAGTTTTCCATTCATACACTCACCAGCTGTTTCACTGATGGGACCTAGTGTAAGTTGTATCTGTCCACTTCATTAAAGAAAATTATCTAATGGCTTAATTCTATCAGCAAAATTTTACAACTCATTTTTTCTTTATCTATGGTATTCATGTATAAATAAAATATTTTGGTAACTTCAAATAAAAACAGGTATTTTGTGGACCCTGGATTGACAGCCTAAAAACCAAAGTAATACACCATCATCCAAACTTTCTTCCTGAATGAATCATGCATTGAAAAATAATTCTATATTAATTCAATAAAAAAAAATCCCCCTTCAATATTTGACTTGTAGTGATCAGCCTTTTCTACTAATCCATAATGATGTGGAGGTTCTAAGGCAATGTTGTTATGTGCAGATCTCAGTACCTTGAAGCCAGAACAGAAGCAACCTCTTCAATGCTAAGACGACTGTAACTGAGGAAAGATTAATGAAGGTGACATTTGTTTCTGTGTCTAGTGAAGGTGAAACTTGTTTTCAGGTACTGGGAGTAGCTATTGAACAGGAACAATGACTCCAGGAAATAAATATGTAAAACTTTCAGTCAACCAATCACATGACTCTTTCGATACAGCAATAAGATGAAAGGTGTATATATTTGTGTTTCCTTCCTGAAGCAGTCTTCTGCCAAAATGTTAGTCTACAATTATTTTCTGTTCCAAAAAAAATATAATTTGGGGAAGGGTTGTTGATTGCATTTCTTGTAATTAACTGTGTCATATATATATATTTATTAGAAAAGGATAAATAGAAAATATTACAGTAGTCTGGAGTCTGTACCAGTTTAGAAAGTAATTTGTGCTTACAATGTGTGATATAAAATTGTTGGGGTTTTTTAACCTCTCCTATAAGCATGTTTTTGAATTTTTGCAAGTGGATTAATCTATCTACATGACAATGTGCTCAGGCATGTAAATACCTGTGACCTGAGCTGAGTTAATCTACTATGATTCAATACCAGAATTCGACTGCAACTAATAAAGACTGATGGCAAAATGAAACTTTCTGATCCACCTAACGAGCTTATTGGTGCATTTAGAACTATTCATGTGGCAAATCTTTTAACATTTACATTGGGATATATTTATTTGCAAACAGCAATTTTGATGTTTACATTTGCAATTAAAAATGTTTTTGATATACAGATTTTGTTCCATGACTTCCATTATTTGTTTGGAACAGTTTGATGTTTTTTCATGATGATTTTATTTTCCGTTTACCTAAAATGTTTGGTTTACTTAAAAAGGAGATGATAAAAGGGAAACATATATTTAAAGACATAATAATTGAAAAAAATAATCCACTAACTTTATGTGAATCACTTGAGTAGGTGTTAATTACAGAGAAACTGAGATGCACATTTCCAGGTTTAACTAAAGAACAGATCAGAAGTTGCATGCCTATTGCTTTCTTATGCTTAAGTGTGATTGGAACTGAATTTACTCAATTGCAGCAGAAATATTCCTGCATATTCGGAACTGCCAGATGTGGTAAAAATCTTTATCAAAGTGATGTGTGATAAAATGTCATGTATCTGGCAAAATCTACATTTTTTTTTCTGAGCTGCTAATCACACAAGGATTTGTAGTAAAAAGTTTTATAGTAAATCATTAGTTTCAGGAGGACAGATGGAGGAGGAGGAACCACTTATGGAAATGATTGAAGATGGTAGGACTCTGAGGAAAAAGAAGTTGCATGGGAGAGCAGGCATTTCAGGAGCCAGAGGTTAACACAAAACAGTAAAATGGGATCAAAGCTCTGATACTTGGAGCAGGAGCTGCCAACGTGCTCGTGTGCAACCTCCTGTTAAAGTCAATGGAGATAAGACAAGCAGTAGACCTTAATTCATCTTACCACATGTACAGATTTAATTCCTGTTTTTTAAAAGTAGGCAGCAGACAGTTTTTCAGACTTCCGTCTGCACAGGGGTGGACACTGTGACTTAGGAAACTGGGGACATCTGAGCCAAGCCTTTCAGGCTGGAAACTGAAGGCCAGGCCGGTAAGGAAGTCTGGTCAGCTATATCTGATCTGTCAATAATTGTTTTCATCCTGTTTGTAAAGTTCACATTCCTTCTACACATCAAAGGCACAAAGAATGCTTGAAAGTTGTCCATTTATGAATAAAAGTCTTGTGAAGTGAGTGACTTACATAAGCGTAGTGCCCTTGTGGGTTGAACCGGGCCAGATGACAGGTGCCCACCAAATCTGCTCCATCTCTTCCCTCCCCAGCTGGGTAAAGGAGAAAAAATGTAACAAAAGACTAGTCCTTTTCATTGCAGATTCAGCAAAATTATATGCAAAGCTGAATACATGTTGTAGTTCTCAAAGTTGACAAAATTTGGAATATTATATATATTTTTGTTTTGTTTTTTCTGAGAAATTTGGTCAGTGTTTCTTCTGCTTCATTCATTAATCACAGCACATTTTAGTATATAGTCTCATGCATTTTGATCTTATGTGCATAAATATGATATAGATGTGTAAATAACTTGTGCGTATTGGCGCATTATCTCAGTTGGTTAGTGCACAGGGCTAATAACACCAGGACTGTGGGTTTGACCATCATATGGGCCATTTACTGAAGCATTGGACTTGATCTATGAGTCCCTTCCAACTCATAACATTCTGTGATTCTGTGAAATTCCAAAGCCTCACTCTCATCTCTTTCCTATATGTCTCCTGAGAACCAAACCTTAGAGGTTTCTCTTCCCCTTTATCTCACTGCTTTAAGAATTCTGGTCAGCATTTTACAATGAGAGTGAAGAGCCATGAGCCTGCAACAATCAGTAGTATGATTACAGCAGTGGTAAGTTAGACCAAACTAAATACAGATTTTTTGGGCTAAGCCCAAACCTAACTGCATTAGGGGTTATGCAGCCTTGTAGGGACGATGTGGCTCATGCAGGTGACCACAGCTGCCATGTGGTCTGATCAAAGATGGTTTGAAAACTTGCACAAACATACAAAGATACCACAGCTCCCCTGATCCAAAGCTCTACATGCCCCCTGGTTTGTTCTCTAATGCAGTGGTATGGATACAGGACAGGTCCTACGTCAAAGACACTCATGCTGTTATTTCTTTCTACTGTTTTAGCTGGAAGGAGAATTTTAAGAAAATACACTGGAATGTATGTGGTGCAGCTTGTCTGCTTACCTCACTCACCCTCCTTTGTCTCAATGGATATTTGCATATGAATTGCTTGGAAGAATATATTAGCAGCCAAGGATGGTGGAAAATGAAATTTGAATGAATTGTAAATCCACAGAGGTCTTTTTCCAGACTTAGAAATTTATATTTAAAATGAAATCTCTTCACAAAATGGACTTCCTTTGAGTTTCTAGTACTCCTGCATTGGAAAATTATATCACGGTTGTAGAAATAAAATACCACTAAAAGCAACATAATTAATAAAACAAGGTTCTTCTCATTCTGACTTGGCAGTTCAGTATGTATAAATGTAGTAGTATTGAAGGGTAAAGCAGATTGCTGCCATATTGATTCAGTTAAAAAAAAATACTTGAGTGGAAAAGAAGCGTGCAACAGCAAAATGTTGAGAAAAAAAATGAAACTGGGTTCAGAGAGAGTCTGAGGAGGAATCTAACTGAGATATCACAGTCTGAGCAAAAAACAACCCTATTGAGGCAAAAACTACAGAGGCAAATGATAGTTGTGCATGAGGGTATGTAATGACAATACTGTTTTTCAAACAACTATTTCCAAACTTTTTCAGTTTTAGATGTATACAAGCATAAATCAGATTTTCTAAAAAGAGCTGTTAGAAGACTTTATTAGAGTGAGATAGAGATAAAAGTTCCAGATAATTTCCATAGTCAGGCAAGCAATGAAGAAAGCTAAAGAAGAGATACATAGATTAGCAGCAACTAAAAAAATTCATGATTTACAAAAAAAACCCAGAAGGTAAAGAGAGGAGAACATGTTCTATGAGATATTGAATTTGTTTCATGTACTACATGAAAAGATTGATAATTTTTTCCAATGGTCAATCTTAAAAATATATAAAATNATCTGAACCCTTTTCTTTAAATCGAATTCAAGCATCTCCACTAATTATATATGTCCATGTGCTTAAATTTCAAACAGAAAAAAAATTCTTGTCATTGTAAAACTCTGAATGAAAAGTAAGAATACTGAGTGTGTGCTATTTAATTAGAAGAAAACAAAGATGTATTGCCTGGATAATTACTGTTTCATTAGCCAGCATTAATTTGAGGTTGATGGTTGACTTGGATTTGACTACTAAAAAATAAAATTTAAAAAAAAATCCCCAAAACCAAAAAAAGAACTCAAACAACCAAAAAAATAAAACAAATAAACAAAACCCAAAAAAAATATATAAAAAATTTTGGATTTTGGATTTTGACAAGTTAGATTTAGCTACTGCTTTCTTCTGCTGATTTTTTGAAAGATACTGAAGATCACATGGAAAAGTTAACAGAATTTGCAGACTATGGGGAACTGCAGGACATTCAATTTGGGACCACAAAACATTTTGTGTTATATTATTATTGTTATATTATATATATAACAATATATATATAACATATAATATGTTATATTGCATATATTTAGAGTTTTCCTTATCATATACCAAAATCCATTTTGTAAGCTGAAATCCTTAAACAA
The DNA here is from genome assembly GCA_013397245.1 of Thryothorus ludovicianus. Lineage (NCBI taxonomy): Eukaryota > Metazoa > Chordata > Aves > Passeriformes > Certhiidae > Thryothorus > Thryothorus ludovicianus. Next base: position 461,557 of record VZTB01006134.1, on the reverse strand, counting down.
TAAGACCTCTAATCAGTTGTTTCAGGGCCTAGTTGTACTTGCCTGACCATTTTTACAAATAAACTGGGAAAATCCCAGTACATGTATCAATACAAAGAATCATGCCTTACTAAGGAATGCTCCCAAATATCTAATGGATAGGAAGAAAACACATCCCTCACTCTATCTCTTCTCTTCAAGAAGGCTGAAGAAGGACTTTTTACAAGGGCAATAACAGGACAAGAGAAATGGGTTTAAACTAAAAGAGACCAATTTTAGATTAGATATTAGGAAGAAACTCTTTACTGTGAAGATGGTGAGACACTGGCACAGATTGTCCAGGGAAGTTGTGGATGCCCCATATGTAGAAATGTTCAAGGCCAGGTTGGATGGAGATCTGAGCAACCTGGTCTAGTGGAAGATGTCCCTGCCCATGGCAGGGGTGCTTGGAAACAGAGGACTTTTAAGGTCCCTTACAACCAAAAGCAATCTATTATTTTGTGATTCGTCCTCTGGTCAGTACACTGGTGTCATCAAGAAAAGTAGGCACAAATTACTTTTGATAAGGAACTTCTCTGGTAGAATATAATTTTTTGGTAATCTGGTTATCACAGGTTTTAGCTGACTATACTATCAAAAATGTGATCCCATTTTACTACAGCATTAAACAGACAAGATTCAGATTTCTGATTGAGATCTCAAGCATACATGTGTATTTATGAAAGCTTGAAAAATTACAGAGTAAGTGTACATGTGTTAGGTACATCAGACAAAATTATCAGAAGGCAGCATTGAGCATGTTGAGATGGCTGTTAAGGGCAATAAATCAAAATATATCAAAATTCCCTTCAGAGGTTAAGGATTTCTGTTATATTTTCTATCATTGTATCAGGTAAGAATATGATAGTTCAGCTACTTAGATTCACTTTTTTTGTTTGGCAAGACAGTCAAAGGCAAATTCAAAGAGAAAAGGAGAGGTAAAAGAAAATGCAAAAGACATAGAAAGACATTTGTTTATATCTTTAGACTTGACAACAGGTTGGCAACAGATTTTGTTTTTATACTTTGGTTCCTTCTCCATTTTTCTCAATCTGAGATACTCTGTTTGGGCTTTTGAGCTTCTTCTTATAGTGAGACAAAATCTGCCTACTCCTGTGCTGCTGGTGTAACAGTCAGACTTTTTTCCTAGTGAAGAAGAAGCAGAACAAGAAAGAATTTACAAGTGGAGCAAGGGCAAAATAGGTCCCACAAGACTCTCAGCAGGGCTTCAATTAGTTCAGCACTACTGTGTGCTTCCCATTTTTAGTCCTGTTAGAGCATCAAACAGGTGGTCATGGAGATCATTAAAGCACAAAGCTAGAATCTGCAGAGAAATGCAGAAGCTTAATAATCTTCCTCTTCTTACAAGTATCTTCCATAATTTTTCCCCATGTTCTAACCACATCTAAGTGCCCTTTTTTCATCCTCTTTAAGTGGTGATGGATGAGACATGAGCCCCAAACTTCTATTACAATTTTAGGTCTTTTGTGCCAGTTAATATAGTCAGTTACCTTTCTTTTGCATCTTTCTACATCATTGTGTTGTTGCATTGCTGTCAAAACAAAAATAGAATATGACAAAATTCATAAGCTTTTGTTTAGTTTCTTCCTCTGTCTGTGTCAAACTAGTTTTATGGCATAGGCTTTTAGCCTCCCTCAATAAAAGGCATTTTTGTATTCTGTGCAAGAATAACTCTCTGGCCTTGAGACTTACTCTTCATGTACCTTGCCAGCAAGAAGGAAGAGACTATGTGCATTGACATGCTTCATGATCACCTACACAATGAAAATGCAGCAAACGTGCTCGAATTGAAAGGAAATGAAGAATAACAATAGGAGTCCTGTAATGTAAAATCCTCTTAGCTTTTGAAATGTCACTTTCAGTTGTCATGATGAAACACTGAATAAAGGAGGCATACAGAAGACCTCTAATGAGGGCATACAGAAAGCATCACACATTGGGAGGGGGTTTCTGCAGTGTTGATGCCAAGGTCCAATATTAGGACGGCAGTTGCACTACTGGGACATGCTATCCTCCAGATAAGATATTAAAATTATTTCCCATCTGCTTATTTTTAACATCACTTTGAGATGATAAAGATCTCATGATACCAGTTAGAGGGACATGATGGTAGTTATGTTAGGTAGGATAGGGAATAACTTTGCTTCCAGCTGGAAAAATCATCCTTTGTGAAATATCATCATTACAAATTAATTGGCAGTGTAACAAGCATTCATGACTATACAGCATGTAAGATGTTATACAGAGCAGACTAGTGACCATTCTGGTCTGTATAATAGAATGCATTAAAGTTGTTTAATTGTGAAGTTATCTGTGAAAGTGAAAAGAAAACAATGTGCTCATATACTTGCAGAAGCAACCTTTCTTTGAGTACACTTCTGCTTGCTTTAACAACAAATTCTGTAATAAATCAGGTAGAGTTTAGAAAGAACAAAGGAAATTTTTGAAGATAAGATGTATATTTAAAAGCCCAGTAATGGACTTATGTGAGTATTGCCAAACAGATATTTCAGTCATCTGCTTTCTTAATACATTTCAGTAAAAAGATACAAATTCAACATTTGAGCTGTATCTTGCAAGTTTAAACTATAATAACTGCAACAAAAATACAATTAATCACAGTCCCAAAATATTATTTTTGTGGTCTACCCAGGACTTAATTATGTAACTTGCAAAGCCTCTGAAACTATACCAGCCACCTGCAGATGCAGTCCAGTGGGTAGGTGGTGAGACAACATATCAGAACTCTTCTTATTTAGGCACAGACTCTGAGATAGTAAGGATACACAAATGTTCTGATTATTATTCCTGGAGAAGCGCATACTGACTTTCAACTCCCCAGATAACAAAGCCACATTCTCTGTCTCAAAGTTCAGGGCAGAGAATCAGAGAAAGGATAACATGCAGTAAATAAATAAAATAAAAAAATGAAAGGGTGCACCAGAATCAGATGACATGGAAATACAGAGGGAGGCTCTAATATGCAAAGGGAGGGACAAAATAAGAACCAATCATCATACACTGGAAAGAGGAAAGCAGACAGAAGTAGCAGTAGGGTACTTTCCAAAAAATATTTTTAATTCTTTATTGTCTTCTGTTGGAACCCAAGCAAGAGTTGCAATTTAGTAGTAATACCCCTTCTAATAAAGTTAAAATCTTCATTTTTAGCTTACAGCTTCTAAGAAACTGGGAAATTTTAAAAAAGGAGCATTAAGCATGTCCAGGGAAAAGAAAGTTGGTTGTTAATCTTTTATAGATTTTGATGATCAAATTCAGGTTTTTAATCTTTGTTTTTACATATTTGATGTGAATCTTAGCGCTGTTGCTATTATATATGTGTGCCTCTTCGATAGAGTATGACCATACACTTATACATTGTACAATGAAAACAGTGAAAATTTAATTACACAGTGGTAAGTATTTATAAAAAATCAATGTTTTAAATTTTTGTCTATTATAATGTCAGTTTATTAAGTGTACTTACTAAATTTTGATGAATGTTGACGGTTAATTATATACGATACATAATACATAACTGTATTAGATTTAAAGGATAATCCTTGCAAAAAAAGGAAACCATAAAAAATCACATTAAATGAGTCTTTAAATGCAAAAATGTCCTTATTACTTCCATGGATTTATATGTTGATTGAACTACAATTTTATAAACATTTTCTTTAATACTCTTTGTTATCTTCATGCTGGGAAAGATACATGGGTAAATTATTGTTCTGTAACTCATGCAAATTATTTGAAAGAAGTAATTTAATTGCAGACTGTAAATGTAAATATTGTTTTGTAGGCCCATGAAACAGAATATTTATAAGGCAGTCATTTTTTAAACAAGAAAAGCCTCAAAAAATATTAATTAAAACACAGTAAAAAGTTCCAAATTCACTACCTTCTATGTGTTAAGTACCAATGAAGACTTCAGCTTTAATAGAAGAAAAGTACAAGATTAAAGATACTATTCTAGAAAATAAGGAACATTTTTAGTTAACATTTGAAGCAGAAGTTGATCTTCCACTAAACCCTAGCAAGACTGAATCAATATATGTAAAAATGTATCAAATGAATGAAAGGGTTGATTTTGTCTTTAAACAGATTCTGAAATACTCAAAGTGATAATTGCAAGCATACATAAAATTATAATCAAAAACTTGAAGAAGTACAATGCTTCTGAACATGCACTAGCAGAGAGTCTATTCAAAATATCACTGTGTGCCATGACATATAAATAACAACTGAAATGTCAATCTATCTAAATGCATGATCATGAAAGATTAGATTTATAGGATCATGGAATATCCTGAGCTGGAAAGGACATAAGAGTTATTAAGTCCAATTCAAAAGTCCACAGAGAGAAATCTAAAAGTTAAACCATATGTCTAAGAGTGTTGTCTAAATGTTTCTGGAAAAGTGAGAGACTAGGGGCCATTGCCTGGGGAGCTTTCTCTGACTGTTTATAATTTCAGTGAAGAACTTTTTCTTAATGTCATATTTGAACTCTTCCTGAAGCAGTTTTTGGCCTTCCTCTTGTGGCCTATCACCAAGCTTTAGAAAGAAGGACATCCCACTCCACTCTGTCAACATCTTGTAATAGACAGCAAAGAGGTGACTCCTCAGCCTCCTCTCCTTGGAGCGGAACAAACACTTATAAGTCATGCTCTTTAGTCCTTTCATCATCTTTATTGCTCTTCTTAGGAGAAAAATAATATAAAGATTAAGTTTGTGAACACAGAATTTATTTTTTTTTCCTGATCAGTAGATAGGAGAAGGCACTTTGCAGCAAAATTAATCTCACCAAAATTAATCTGAGCTTCTGGTTCATGATTTTTTTTTCACTAGTAGTACTTTTTTCCCTCTTCACTGATTAAAAAGAATATTCAGAGTCTAGCAAAGGTTTAGTCCTGTAAATATATAAAGGAAGGTAAGTACTGTCCCAACATTATTTTCCAAGGCTATAATTTAATCTCCATAGGATTGTAAATACCAGTGCCAAAACTACTAAATAAGGGTCCAAATCAATAGTGACTCTACCAGCTCAGCACTGTTGGGAAAATGAAGAACATCACTAATAGGACAGGGAAGGACTTTATTCCCTTGCTATCCAGAAGCATTTTAGTTCTGTTAATTACTCAATCAGACTATTTTTGCAATTGATTGACTTCATAGTATCATGAGTTTAATGTCTTAAACTTTTACAATAAATCAAAACTTAATTTAACTAAATTAAGTTGTAGGAATCACAGAATTTTATCCAGTAACTCTCGCATCAGGCTCATGATTTATATGAACCCTACACCTCTTGGAAACCCCATCCATATAACTTGTGAAATAGAGGCATTTCCTTTTCGCCAAATCACATTTAGTTTTCAATTATGGTTGTGTTAAATATGTACCTAAATTCTCTTTTTAATATGTACACAAAATAAAAAAGATTACAGAGCAAGACTCCACTCAATGCTGCACAATCAATACGTGAGAAGAAAAGGTTACAAGCCATGGAAATTTTCAGTTGGCTATAAGAAGAAAAATTGCAAAGTAACTGGGTAAGGTAGGGGCTGGAGCAAGGTGCTTAACAAGCCTGTGAAATCTTCACCCTCAGGAACTGTCAAATTTGAGTGTTCAAGGCCTTGCTCAAAGTGATCTTAATTTAAAGTTAGTGCTGCTGTGAGCAGGAGAGCAGTCTTGATAGCCTCTAGAGGTCTCTTTGAAACTAAGTGATTACATGAATCTATGATTTTAAGAGGTGATTCTAGTTTGTCTTCTGAATTAGCTAGTTCCCAATCACTTGTCATTTTCATGTGTTCAAGCTCTGTCTCCTATCAGAATTGGGTTTTCCCACATATGAACTTGAAGACAACAACTTCATAATCTTATCTTGGGTATTTTTTACTAGTTTCCCAAATCTTGACCTTACCTTGTAATTTTTCTCTATAATATATATTGATATCCCTTTTAAAGACAATCACCAAAAATTCATGTAGGAATAGCAGCAAAAATCTCTCAAGTTTTGCACACAAATACAGCCTCCTCACTTTCATATTTTTCTAGTAATGCATTTAAAAACATGTTCACCTACTTAGCTATAATGTTGTTTAGGGAGCTCATGTTCACTTAATTATTCACTATTTCCTCTAAGTCCACAGTTTTGCTGAACACCAGGATGCCATTTCTCATCCTGTGAATGTGAGCTACACACTTTGTTCTTTGCTGCATGCCCTTTCATTTGGCTTTGTTAAACGTATGCTGTCCAAAGAATAGTAATTTCCTTCAGCAGTATAATTTAGTTGAGCTGGTCTTTGCCCATTATTTCTTGCTCACTAATTATCCATTATCAGCAAATTTGATCAGATAATTGATGAAGAGGTTGAAAAGCAAGAACTAACTTTTCAGTCATCTGATTATGCATCCTGTTGACACTGATACTTCATTTGTAATTGCTTTCTAAAACATCTTTCATAGCTGATATTTAAGCTTCATTGATTTTGCATAACAGTATCTTCATCAGAAGGAAGAAAGACAAGGAAAACTGCTTTATAGAAATATAACTGCATTATGTCAATGCAGTTATCTGCTGCAGTCATCAACCAAACCTATTGTGCAAAAAGATCCCACATTTGTTTGACAAGGTACATTTTCCATGAGTCCATGTTGATTACCATTTTAATATTTACAGACAAAATCCATTGTTAAAGTGCCATCACTGTCAAAAACCCCAGCTTAATAATATTATTTACCCTCCCTGAATATTGTTAGACCAGACAACAAGCTTAAAAAAAAAAAAAGTCCCCACTTCCGTATCTCACAGAGACAGTTATGTAAATATTAAAACAGTATTGTCATATACATGAGCTTTCCTTGCACTCTTTTTACACTATGGATATTTTTAAATGATGAATGTGACAAACATTTTTTTGTACCGCCTAAAATGTAGTGGCTTCATAAGCATATATCTATAATGGTGATGTTATAATTTTTTGTCTTTTTTAATGTTTTTGTCTTTTTCCCATTCATTCATTTGTCCATTAATTTGGCATGATAAGCAACACATGAAGAACATAACCTTTTTTGAAAACAAGCATTAACATTGCTTTTTATTATGTAAGATACAATTAATAGTGATGATTTAAGTGCCTGAAATATTTACATATTAAACTCAAAAATGTTTATTTGAGACCATTACTCATTTCTACATTACTGAGACTGAAATGACTGACTTCCTGGTCCATGTAGACAAAGGATACAGCCTATCCTTCCCTTGACTTATTAATATATTATAAATATATATTTCCATACCTGCTAACATGTAAAATGAAAAAGAATATTGCTTCTGTGGTGTAGTGTCCCGTAATTCTGTCTGTGATTTTTTGGATCTGAGTTAAAATCTTGTCAGTCTACTGCTAGGTGTATGAATCCACTGCAGGGACTATGACTAGATCACACCTCTCTTGGTTGGGAAATGTAAAATGGATTTGCATGTGCTCAGCAGCCACTTGATTGTGGTGAAAAGGCTTGACAGTAGTCAGAAAATTCCAGAAAAAGAGGCAGACTCACAATAAAAATTACAGACATGGCATGAATTCTTAGTCGTTTAGATTTACAATTTTTTGAACTTCTTTCTTTTCTTAGGTACAAATTTAGTTTTGTTATTTAATATCTGGAGTCACAAACTGCAGATTTTACAGGACTTATCTGAACTCCCTTTATTCTATGTTTTGCAAGAGCCTATGCTAATTAATATTTATATATTGGAATGGAATGGTTATCAAAGATAAGTAAAATATAAATGTACTAGTCAGCCTAACAATCAAGGTATGAGTAAATAATAAACAAAAATTTGATGTATTATAATGAATGCTTTTATTAGATTTCCAGTATTTTTAAAGACAGGCCTTTAGAAGGTTATTGTGTCAAAAACAAATTAGGTACATAAAACAAAGTATTCTAATTAACTACATATAAACATGAACATTAATTTGCATCTAATTATTTTAGCCCTTTACATTCTGTGTAGCTTTTGAGAAAAAAAATGGCTAAATTAACAGTGTATAATTTTATTGATGCCCTTTTCTATAAAGGGATAATTTGAATGAATTGCTGAGCTGGTGTATTAAGACACAACTGAACTAAAAAGCAGCCAGCTGACATTCTGAGAAGTTCATGTAATAGTATACATTAAGCTAAAGCAGCTACCAGATATATTATCCCAAAGTCTCTTGAAGGTCTTAACATTGGGTCTGCTAGGAGCATGTAGAAGAAAATCAGACTAGCTATTTTCAGGAATCTACCTGGAATTTCAATTGAAATCTTGTTGAAGTCTCCCTGATTTTTTATTTTTCTTTTGATTATTGCTTGAATACTTGAGTAAATGAAATCTCACTGAAAATATCATATTTAAACTTTATGGCCAGCATAGTAAATAATCATCAAAAGGCAGTTTTTGTTAAACAGGTAAATTTGATGGCCGAGGGACAAATATAGACAATTATTAATTTGTTTTATATGTATTCAATGCTGTGTTAACATTATTTTACTCTAGAGATACTCATAATCTAAACAGACTAACATGGCAATCAAATCCAATGCTCTGCTTGAAACAAGAGAATTTATTGGTGTGACAACTGTAAATATGATTTATTTTAAACCAACTAATAACTTAGGATCAGTGTCATGGTTCAATTCCAGTAGGCAGCTGTCCAGATTTTGGCTGCGATAGAGTTAGATTTTTTATCCTGGTAGTGGGTGCAGAGCTGTATTTTGGAATCAGTATAGGAATAATGATGATAACACACTGACGTGTTGGTTGTTGCTGAGCAGTGATTACCATTTAACAAGGACTTTTCACTACTCTGCCAGTGAGGGGGCAGACACAGCAAACTGGGAGGGTGCATGGGAGGGACAGCTGACCAGAACAGGCCAGAGTCATATTGCACACTGCAGAATGTCATGGTCACCTTATAAACTGGGGAAAGTGGGCAGCAAGGCACTGAGCACTGCTGGGCATGGACTGGGCAGCAGTTTGCAGGTGGTGAACTGTATTGTGCATCACTCAATCTTCCCATATTTTACTCTCCTCTCTCTCTCCTGTTCATTGCATGTATTATTATTAGTAGTAATATTACATTATTTAACTTTGTTTTAATTATTAAACTATTCATATCTCAATTCATAGCTTTTATTTTTTTTCCTAATCCTGCTGCACCTCCCACCAAGGGAGGGAAGAAATGAGTGAGCACCTGCCTAGTACTTAGTTTCTGACTGGGGTTAAAACAGGGCAGCAACTAATCCTTGCACAGTCACTTTCTTGCTCCCCCACAGCATGATGGGGATAGATTTGGAAGGGTTAAATTGAGTAAACTTGTGGGTTGAGATCACAAAGACAGTAAATAATTAAAAAAAAAATGAGTGAAAAAAGAAAACAGAGAGGGGAAGGGAAGGAAACTATGAGAAAAATGGGTGATGCAAAAGAAAATCATTGCTGTGCACCAATCAACAGATGCCCAGCTAGTTCCAGAGCAATGCCAGCCTGCCTCCTCTGCCCAGTTTTATTGTTGAGCACGGTGTCATATAGTAGGGGAAATCCCTTGGGTCAGCTGAAGTTGTGCATCCCTGCTGTGTCCCTCCCAATCCCTTGTGCACCCTCAGCCTCTGTGCTGGTGGGTTGGGGTGAGCAGAAGAAAAGGCCTTGAGTCTGTGCAAGCCCTGCTCAGCAGTAATGAAAATATCCCTGTGTTATCAGCACTGTGTTCAGAACAAATCATAGCCCCGTATCAGTTACTATGAATATATCCAACTCTGTCCCAATCAAAACCAGTGCAGATACTAAGTGCTTTAAGAGTAAAATATTATTTAAGTATTCATATTGAGAAGAGCCATCACATTGACAGTTTCCAGGAAAGAATCCCACCGGCACGAAAAAATAAAGAAAATCTGTACTAAAGTATGATTTTTTTTTGCTGCAGAAAAATACCCCATAGCTTGCCCAAGCAAGAGGAATTTTACCTTTCAATTTCTAATGTGCACGCCAGGTTTGTGCTGCTCTAATATTAAAATCCACTCAGCAATCCCTGTCTGCAGGAACTGCACATTTGTAATTAAAAGGAGATTAAGGTAATTTACTACTCTCTTGTCTGCTGCCCACTAATTTTCTTTCAAAAGGAATAGCAGCACACTTCAGGGACTCGAGCACACTAACGATTTGGATGAAATTAGGGCCCAGTAAATAGTGTAAGTGGATGTTATCACATCTTTTCATACTAATCGAGTAATTGGATTGATCTGTTTCTTTCTAACAGTGACAAGGAAGCTACAGCTTTCTGAGATTAGAATTTCTCTGGATTATCTTTTCAATCAAGAAGGGGATCTAGATTGCCAATGCCTTGATATTTTCAACAGGCACTTTTCATTTATTCATGAGAAAGCCTGGGATTCATCTGACCATGTGTAAATCTGTATCTGAGCTGAACACTAAGCTCCTCACACAGCAAAGAGGAATAAGCATTTTAGCAGACACTGCACTACACACAGCACAGTAATACAAATCATGCCCTAATATTTTTTGTCTTCTTTCTTCCATGAATAGTAAAATAGGATGACTAGGTCAAGTGCAGATAGCTTTACTGTGGTCGTCTAGATCAACTTTCATAAGCTGATAGCTCTATAATGGCATGTAAGGTGCCCTAGAACACCTGAGGCATTTACACAAGGCTGAAAAACATGGTACAAGGTCTGTGGGAGATTCATGTTATTCTCTAGTGATGGATGAAGGCTGTTGTGGGAAGTACCCTTGACTTTGTATAAAATCCCCAACTGTCTAAGTTAGGTGGTCAAGTTCCACCTTTAGATGTAGTGAATCCCATTCAAGTGACTGAACATGTCAAATTGTGAGCAATTATCGTCTCTCTTCAGTGTTTCATAGCTTCTGTTACTTGTTAAACCACACACCTGAAAAACACTGATTCAATAACAATATGTAAACACTATGGATTGTACGGTATAGCATACCAACAGATTATTGTTCCAATTTTCAAAAGATCTAATTTTCCTGTTGGAATAAACTGTTGACCTTTGAAGTTTATCCACTGTTCATTTGCTCAAAACAGTGTGACATTGCTACTATTTCTTCATTATGGAAGGCATTGGGATTTTGCATGATACTGACAAAAATATTTTGCTTTTCCATCAGGATTTCTCATCTACTTAACAACTGAAAAAACAGGAATTAATCTACCTTCCACAGTCCATATTTATTGTTCAGCCTATTGGATAAATGAATGCATCTCTTGAAACCTGTTAAAAAATTAATCACTTTTAGGATGCACAAGACAATACTATCTCTCGTAATGCATGCGTTCCTTTGGCATAGATTACTGTATAATATTTAAAGACAGCTGTTTCTCCAAAAGCTAGAGATGGTAGGACAGATGGATAGGCAGAGGGGTAGCAAACTCCTCAGAGGGCTTTATCAACTACTTGCCATATTCAAAAGATAGAAGACAATAATTTACAGTGTAGCAGAGTTTACATTATATAGTCAGTGTAAGTAGTTTGACTTGTTAAGCTGATCAAGTTTTTTAATACTTGCATTAATACACTTGCTCTTCTTCTTCTTCTTCCTCTTCTGCTGAGGGAACTAGTTTCAACATATATACTTTAATAGCTGAAAAATGCTATTTCAAGGGCACAAATCTCCATCTCTACAATAAAAACCAATCAAATAATAATTTAAAAAAGTCCACATAACAGTACAAGACCCTGTAAATAGCACAAGTCTATGTTATATCCTTTCATATAATTTCTATTTCTGCCCACGTGGCAAATCTTTTGTAATTTATCAGTTGCTCTTTGTGTTATTATATGAAGTAGAAGAGTGAATGGGCCAGGATTTTGTGCCAAGAATTCTCACATCAAAGACTGGGGTTTCAATATAAAATCATAGTTTACAAGCAAGAAAACAAGCAAATGTGATACTCTGCAAAACTGCAGAGTATTTGTGACAAATTTATTATTGTGGAGCTATATACAAAATAGACATGTTTTTATTCAGTGTCTCCTTATTAAAGCAACTCAGTGTGCACTCCCTTTTACTTAAACTATGATTCATGAAGTCACCCTAGTTACTACATAGAAGGAAATAAAGCTGTGCACAGAGGGTGTAAGCTACAAAGCACATACAAGAATCCAAACTAAAGAATAAATGCACATTACCACACTAACACAGCCCCAGCACTCCACGCACTCATAAGTGTTTAAAATGACTGTGACTTGCTTTATAAAGCAAGCTATTTGAGGCTAAATATAGAGCATACAAGGTGCAATGCCAATTCAGTCTCAAAAATTGAAATCATTCAGTTTTATTCCAGCTGTCCCGTCAACATTTACACCTGAGAACCAGTTTTTATTCCTTAAAACATGGATGATAAACATCCACCACATATTTTAAATTATTCAGTTGCATTATTTCTTTAGAAATTTTGTGAGTTATGAAATTTTTGCTTGTCAGTTATTGATTCAGTGTTCCATTCTTCCAGCCCATGTTCATACTGTGTGTATTTGTGGCAGGATTTCCACTATATCACTTCAAACAAAGAATCTGGAAATATGTTTTAAAATAAAAGAAGAATTCTTTTGCGTTAAATGATTTCAGTGACTAAGGACTAAAAAAATCCTAACTGTAACCAAAACCCCTTATTTTTCAAGAGCTGTCAATATTGAGATACAAAAACCTATCCTTGGGTTAGAAAGAAGAATCCTACATACATTTTGCAATAAAGGTGCAAGAACAAAGTACAGATGAAGATACCCACCAGAAGGCTAAAAATATTTATATTTTGAAGCCATTTCATACTTTCTGGAGGACGTGAAAAGGAACTCAGAGATCTCTATCTCTGGCACTTGACAGTTGCAGGTTACCACTGAAAGTCCCTAAATACCCTTTGAGACACAGAGCAGTTAATGTAGCCTGGAATGAGGACACAGGGAGAGAGAAACACTAAGAAAGAGGAAAGAAGAACAACAGATGGCATAGTTGAAGTATAGTCGGCAGCATAAACTGCAAGGGAAACAAACAAATCCCAAAGGCTGAGAGTAATAAATTTGCACAGTGGGGAACACACAGTTCTGGAGAAACTTCAGTCAGAAAATAAACTGTGTATCAATCTAAAGCTTTCTGTTTAGTGCTAGTAGTCCTAGTAGATTTTCAATGAGCTTTAGAAATTTTTCCCCCTAGAAGTCTGCTTTGAGATTTCAAGGACTTGCAGGAGGAAAAGACTTTCCCCAAAGCCTGAGGTACCCTTGCAGAAACATGTCAATGTCCTGCACACTGAAGAAGAAATCCCATCTGTAGGGACTTCAAAATGCACTGTTGCCTGTCCCAAACACTGTTTAAGCCATTTTGTCATGAGGAAAGCATAGAATGGAGTGACAGGATGGTGCTAACTTCCGGCTGGGCAGAACAATGACTGGCTGGCATATCCTGGGTAATGCATCCAGACAAAAATTCCCATTGTGGCAAACAGCGTGAAGAAGAAACTGCTCATACACATATCACAATCAAAGAAAGACCACCTCAGGTTATGGGACAGATGGCATCTGCAGCCACTAAAGTTCCCTCAAATATGCCTCCATAGAACTCGGACCATTCTAAGCCACTTTGACAGGAACTTGAGATAGAGATAAAGATGGCACTATTGTCCAAACATTAACAAAACTGGGGGAGAAGGATTCATTACTGACAGTGGACACAAAGAATGCAGAATTTTTGGGCCAGAAGGAAAGCCAACTCAGAAACTGTGTTGAAATCAACTCCCACTCAATAAAAGGTAATTCTGGCAGGGGCAGATTGCAACCAGCCACAACCCAATGACTAAAGAAACCTGCCGACTCAAAACAAGAGGAAATCTCAGTATGGGACTAATCAGCATTAGAAGTGAGGGAATATTTTAACAAATAGAATAAGAGAAATGTGCAGCAAATAAGCATCAATTTCTTTGTTTGTTAAAATGTATAAATAGTGACAAGATTTTAACAATCTTAGGACCCCTACCAACAAGAATCACAGAATTACAGAACCATGGTTCTGTAATTAATAAGCTGAGGCGGAAGATACCCACAAGGACCATGAATTCAAGCTCCTGGCCCTGCACAGCATCATCCCCAAGGATCACACCATGCTTGAGAGTATTCTCCAAATGCATCTCGAACTCTATGAGCCTGGTGCTGTAATCGCTTTCCTGGGGAGCCTGTTCCAGTGCCCAACCACCCTTTGGTTGAAGATCTTTTTCCTAATATCCAACATAAACCTCCCCTGACAGAGCCTCAGGTAATTTTCCTCATATCCTGTCACTGATCACCACAGAGAAGGGATCTATGTCTGCCCTTCCTCTTCCCCTCATGAGGTTCAGGGTGAAGAAGAACCATGCCACTGAATCCATGGGTATATTTTGCGTTATCTGTCTTTTTCTCTCCCCCCACTATCTTTTCTAGTTCTTTCTTTCTTTAAGCTTGGAGAAAAGAAGGATCTTACAGCATGTTCCAGCAGCTAACAAGGGTCTTTTTAACAAGGATATGGACAAGGGCTGATGGCTTTAAACTGAAGGAGGCTAGGCTTAGATTACATATTTGCAAGGAATTTTTTGCTGTGAGGGTGGTGAGAAACTGGTACAGGTTTCTCGGGGAAGTTCTGGAAGCCCTATTCCCAGACATGTTCAAGACTAGGCTGCAGGGGCTCTGAGCATCCTGGCTTAGTGGAAGATAACCTTATCCATGTTGAGGAGGATAGAATTTGATGTTTTTTAAGATCTCTTTCTACCTAAATAATTCTATGATTCCATAATTTTCAAGAAATGTAGTATGATAGAGACAATGTGTTAGTTCAGGCTCAGCTGAGGATAGCTGTGTTTGGCAGCAAACGTCTGTTTTCTCTTAAGCTCTGAGACAATGACCTGGTACCACATAAGGTCATATATGGTCAATCATTTTTGAAAAAGGACTTAAAAAGTTTAATCTAATTTCATGATGAGGGGTTTTAGCAAGTGAAACCTGTTTTTCCATAGTGTGAGAAAATACGCAGAGCAGGAATCTTACTGTACTGGCACATTTTTTTTCATTGTATTAAGGTCATGGCTCCCCTGTTTGTAGTTTATACTTCAGTGCTAAGTAAAACACTATAATGATGTCAAATTGCAGGCATCAGGGACATACTCACAGACAAAATCTAGGCTGTGATTGTGGAGCTATTGAATGAGGTGACTACATCTCAGTCACCTCATGCTCATAGCATGATTAGGAAATGTGTCCCAGAAGTAAAAGAACATTGTTGCTGTGGCTGGCATTATCTCAAATTTGAGAGCTCACCTCTGAAGGTAACTAAGAATAAGCCTGGAGCAGGAAGTACAGCTCAGCTGAAAAATAAACTAAGACCACTCAAAAATCCTCCATTAATCTGACTGCACTGACCAGATTAATATAAACAAAGACAAAAAATATATTAAAAGGAAGAAAAGACAAAATAAATGTCCAGGTCATTAAGTGACAGAGCATAGATTTAGGCATCAGAAACAAAAAATTGAAATGACAACTAATTTTGAGTGTACAAATTAGAGTGGGATTTATATGTTTTCTTGCAGAAAAAGAACTCACAGAATAGTTTCACTACATTGTCTTCCTGTGAGGACAAGAGTGCATTTTCTAGACTATCCAGTAGTCCTGCACAAAAATGACATCTGGGGCACAGAACCTGAAAGAGACCAGATATTTCCAGATCAAACAAGATTCCCTAATGACCCTCAACTTGTACTAGAAGAATATGCTGAAGTAGTTGAGTCGACCCCAAATATCTAATTTGAGCTGAACATCTACCTCCAACCTTTGTCGTGTTAGATAGATTTGACCCCAGCAAATGGCTGCAATTTATACTTCACTCTCGCACATATGCATGTTGACACGTAGATATCTCAAAATAGAGCTAAAGCCAGCCCTGCAGGAGAGGTCTGAGAGAGATGAGAGTATGAGTATAATTCAGTTATATCCATCTAGGGATCTACAGAGAAGTTGAGCCATTTGTAAGGTACTGACATATGACAAAGTAAGAGATTTTCTCTATTCGAGACTGACAGATGGAGACCAGGTGAATGCCTTTGAACATCCCAGTTGGTACTAAATATCTGTTTAGAAAATGAATTGACTGTGAGGTTCTATGACATTGATACCTACATCTCACCTAATCTCATGGATTGCTTTAGTGAACAAAGCCTGACATTTCTCAAGTGAAATTTGTTCTTCTGAAGCAATGTCTAAATTGGTCGCTGCTCTGAGTTATGAATGCTTATACCTTCCTACTGGCTACAAAGCAAATAAAGATGATTTAAGGTAAAAGTAGATATTGAAAAAGAGGTTAGCTGAATTGCAAGTTTTTGCCCAGACTACAAGGGCAACACCACTAAAGCTTAAGAAGAAATGGGATATTTAGGGCTCAGCTTCTGCACTGTTGAAAACAGTAAGGTTTTGGAGACTTAATTTAATAGGAACAAAATTGAAGTAATATTTAAATTAATATGAAAAGCTTCACCAAAATGGAAAATAATAAAACTGTTTTATAAATTCAAAT
>VZTB01006134.1:420790-442778 GCA_013397245.1 Thryothorus ludovicianus | reverse complement strand
TCTGCTAGCTGCTTTCTTACCATTAAATGGGAAGTCTCACAGGAGAGACACAGTATTTCCAGGAATAAAATTTATTATGAGAAGTTACTTCATGAGCATGATTCCACCATGAGAATTTCATGTATAAACAGCAGAGGAAAGTAACTTCTAGCTCATCAAAAACACCTGTGCAATCATGGTAAAAATAGAAACAATTTTTTTAGATATTTACTGAAGTAATTTTGATACTTTTTCAAGTATATTTTATTTTATTCTTTTTTATTTTACAAATACATGTTTGAATATGTTTCAAAGTTTGGAAAGATACTAACAATGAGCATTACTCACAGGTGTTTTTAGTGTCACTCATTTCATGACCTGAAATCTCAAACTGTTCAAATGAAACTGTTGCTGAGACTACAGAATTGTGCCAAATAAGTGATCACAGAATTTATTTGTCCATAGAACCTCGTATCTCCCATAATAATCTTGCCAATACACCTTTGGTGGTTGTGACTTGATGTTAAAAAGCAGGGACACCAGTACAGATTAATAATAATGATTTTAAGTTGGTATATAATTGAGGTGTTATAGGAGTCTATAAAATTTTGCCAATGGTTCAAGACGGTTGGAGGAAGAAAAAGTAATGGTCTTGCAACCTATTTACTTACAACAGCTGCTAGTAGGCTTATAATAATACCATTTCAGTCTTGTCTTTGTCAGCTTTATGTGTGGTCAAATTAGCCAACACCCCCTCCCCTCCCCACCCATCATCAATCAGCTATTTGATTTCTCAGGAAGGAAAGCATTGAATAGAAGGCATGGTTCGTTTTTACACTTCAGAATCAAGTAGTGATGTTTTACCACACTGTAGATTCTGACCTTACAAAAACATACAAATGAGCTTGGGTTAAGATTTCCTTTCCTTTTAAATTAAGCCTTCTGTCAGGGATGGTCCACAGCAAAGAAGTATTAGATAAATCAACATGTCTTAGAGTTAACTATTATGAGCAAGCTGACATCACTGCAATATGTGTATAATTTGTGACCTTACTACTGTTTTCCATTCAAAACAATAGCATTTTAAACATTGAAAGCCACAATATTCCACCATACTTTAAATGCAGCTTCATGGAAAAGGAATCTTCTCCTAAGTTAACAAGGAGAAGAAAAAGACCCACAAATAACCTCTAACAACTGAAACTCCGGTCCAGAAACTCTGCAAACCTAGACACAGGTTCTCATAAAAGAACATACATGAAGATCAATCATTGTCACTTTATGCTTCCTGTGCTGCTAAATCAAATAAATTATAACTTATTCATATATATACAAACTTCCAGCAAGATCTTTCTCTTACCATGATATCACTTTACAGGACAACTTTTCTAATTTAGGCATTTCGTTTAAATTGTGTTGGGCTAAAATCAATGCTCAAGCATGAGATTCTGCAGCAGATACTTTGTGCTATGCAGCTCTGGGTTTGCTTTCCACTTGCATTTACCTTTCTGGGTACACCATCCTTTCAGAGAACTGTCCATTTTTCACCTTGTATTGCAGTACATCGGGAAACTAAAACTTATTGCATGTATCACTCAAGTTGCATATTTTTTTCACATCAACAAATGCATTTTAACATTGCACCCGGCAGATATAATCATGTCTTGCACCATTAGAGGCTGTATTTCACACTGTACAGGGCTGTTAATGTCAGTAAAATTCAGAAAAAAACCCAATTAATTAGTCATTAAATTTCTGTGTCCATGCCAATAGAGAACTAGGTGCAAATGAGATAAAAGCCTCTCTGAATGACCACAGAAAATGGATTTATTTGAGACTGATTTTCCAGTGCTCTTTTTTTCCTGATGAGAAATTTCAGCCAGTACAGTGGTAGGAAAAGAATAGAGGAATGAAGACCTGGGATTGTGACACTGAATGAACAATGACTTATGATAGATAACCAGAAGCTTAGTATCTACTGTGTTTTTGTTGGATTGTTACTTGGCTTTCTTTATTGCCTTCTGCAATGGGAAAAAAAAAAAAAAAAAAGAAAAAAAAGAGGAAAAAAAAGAATGCCCAAGTCAAGCTCTCTGAAGTTCTCTAAAATTTCAGTTGTGGTATAGATGTGATAAGAATATACTATGTGGCCAGTAAGTGTTCCCCAGTAAGGAAGTCTGTCTCCAGGTGTAGGGAGAAGCAGGGCAGCAGTGCTGGGAGGTGAATGTCCACAAGCTGTGTGGGAACAGTGCTCTGCAAAGGAGTTACAGGATGTCAGTTGTGTAATATGCAGACATTTCTTCTCTTAAACTTTCTCAAGCTGATATCTTGTAACTTGCCCATGGGATGATGTTGTGGGGTGTTGTGCTCTTGTCACCCAAGAGCCTGAGAAGAATGCTGGTTGGAGAGAGTTCAAGCCTGGAGGATGTCTGGCAGTCTATTTGGCTTGGCTGCATCAGCTCACTGGAGTGCTAATTGGAGCATGTCTCTGTTAATCATGCATATATATTTGGGTGGTAAAATATGAAAGCCTTTTGCTGACAGGGTCTACCCATCATTTTCTCATTTTGCTAAACAGAACTTTCCACTGTAATATTATTTGGTGACCTTTTCCCTCCACTGGATTTATGAAACATAATGTTAAACTAGAAATAACTTGGATTTTTTTTCATGGAATATTTGCCATTACACTCAGTGATCCAATCTGTACTGAAAAGTGTACTCTAGAAAACATCCTGAACATCTGATAAATAACAAATTGTCAATGCCTAGAGCCATTTTATTTTCCATGCTAAACTAAGAACACTGTTTCACCCCCCTTCTTTTAAGAGTTCAGTAAGGGCTTATCCACTATAAAAGCCTAAATGTGTAGACTTCCTGATCTTTTGTCTCTTGTCTCACGTACTCTAAGATATCTAAAGATTGTCCCCACTCTAGACTCAGATGTTCAAATAGGGTATAAGTAAAGAAGTGGCTCTGAACATGCCTAAAATCAATGACTGGACTAATGGGTGTGCTTTTTACTCCCAATATACCCTCTTAAACATTCTCAGAGCTAAAGGGATCACTCGTGGAAATTGATTGTTTTTCTTTGCTGCCCCAAAGGTAATATGAAAGATGAAAGTAAGAAGAATGGCCCAGGATGACTATTTAATTCTTCCCTCTTCCCCATGGAGGAGCTAGAAAGTTAGGATGAACCTGAGTGTCATAAATAATTAAAAAAGCATTTCAAACTCTGTGATGGGTTGATGCTCCTTTGAGGCAAAGTGGTGATTACAGTAGTTAAGAAGAATGAGGAACTCTGGCTTCCCTATAAAAAAAAGGCTATGTGCCTATGAACATATAACTTTGGTTATAATAATACTTCAGTATTATTTTGACATAATGAAGATAAAAATATCCTCCACATTTTCCTAGCTGTTGTGTGCAGACTAAAAAACAGAAGAAAATTTGTATGAATATCTGCAAGTCTTTATACGTCTGTAAATATGCTGTGTATTTTCAGAAAGAGTTTCTATGATAAAGTAGATAGTAACCCATATTAATAGGTGACAGAGTGAGACTAATGCCAAAGGAATGTAGGACAAAGCCTGTCGATTGCATCCTGAAGGTGGTAACCACACTAAGAAATGAGTCCTGAGAGAATTTGGTCGTAGTTTGCCTTTCAGTATTTAAAGGCAAAACACAGCCTCTAGGTTCAGATGTCATAGAAGCAGCATTTTAAATTATGGAAGTTACCTAGATTTCTTCTGCCACCTTGGATTTGACTTGTAAGCACAGGAAATTCAAATAACATTTTAGTGTCTTGGTTTACTATTCTGTGACTCTGCATCTTCTCTTTGTATTGAGATTGTATCACACCTGCCAATAGAGTTAATTTTCTGAAAAATTTCCTCATATATTTTGCTAGCTACCAATAGATTTGGCCTATGCAGATAATGATGGCAAGAAAATTTCCACAGATATTTGCAAAAGTATATCAAGAAGAGCACATATATTTGAATGTAACTCACCTTCTTTTTCCCTTAGATTCAAATTAATCTTGATAAGAGTAATTAATTTTCAGCTTCAAGATTTTATAATGTGTTAGGGTCAAATTATCATTGGATAATTAGATTTAATATTTTGGAAACCTGTAAATTAAGTTCCATGCTGCTTATGTTTCTTGAAGCACCTATACTCAGCCTATTCTCTACTTCTTGCTTGATGGTTGGCTAATTATTGTTTTAAAGGTGTACTCTGTGTTCATTCCAGTGGAAGATCCATTTGGATAAAACAAGACCTTGTTTTTTCCTCCCAGAGGTTTTACAAACTTTTCATTATGCAGTAATAAGGAAATGAGTTTCTGTCTTGAGGGAGGCTTGGGAAATCTTCACCTGTAGCTATTACTAATGTTACTGGACCATGGCCAGATAATACTGTATTATTGTGGTTAAAGGGATTAGTAAGAAATTCAGAGTGTGTGATCTGAAGTCAAAATACCTTTTCACATTTGAGACACATCATCGCATGGGCCCGATTCTGGACAGAATTGCACTAGCATTGAAAGCAGCATAAAATTCTGAGATATATGATTATATCTGATCATATCTGATCCCAGTCTAGATTTCTGGAAATACAGATCTGCATTTACCCCAGCTCCTCAGCTGCTGTAGACAGTTCAGCAGTGCCACCATACTCCCAGCAGTCTTCCCATGGGGGAATAACAATGTCCTTAAGTAGCTGGGATGAGTAGCAAGGTAATGTTAAAGCAAATGTAGCTCTATATTTTGAATTAGGAAACCAGCCTTCATGGCATCGCAAGACAAATTCAGAGTGGCCTCAGTGGGAGTACTGAGTAGCAAAGGTAAACACTACAGACAAATAATGCTGAAATGCTAGTAAATTCCTCACGGAAAGAAATGCAGCAAAACTGAGAAGAGGCTTTATTGATGTTCAGAGCATGTCCTCAGATTTTGTGAGTCATCAGGTCCACTGTTCAGTGAGGGTGGAGCCTTTTTAAGAGGTGTTTCTAGACAGGGATACAGAGATGCACTGGGTAATGCAGCTAAGCATATGAGCCTGGCAAATGCTGACCTTTATCTTTTATTAAATTTAGTGCTATTCTCATTTAAAATTTTCCTCTTAAAAGTTTAATTGGAGATTAAATGTTGACAGCTGGAAATGTTTCCTTATCCAGCAGAACTTCAGTCATTATTTATTTACAATATTTCTGATCCAGGCTGCAAAATCTTGCCTTGAGTTGAGGAGAATCAAAGGCAATTGCTGCTTCATCACAATCCCTGTCCTAATGATTTTCTTTTCAGCTCTTTCAGCTTAGCTATTTTGAAATATTTTTCAGGCCTCCATTATTGTGTGCTGTACTCATGACTACTCAGATATCATGAAAATTGTATTTTGTGTTTATCATTGAAAATAGGGTTATATTGCAAACACATTAAATATTGTTTCAACTTATTCCACACAACAGCACATGAGGAAAAAGACACTGACTTAAAAAAATTTGAAGCCATTACTTACATGTTAAATAACAATTTCCTGTAATTGTTCAAAATTCTCTGGTACATTGACATTATTTAGTTGCTAAGGTGCCTTTAGTACAGTAAGCCTGAAGCCATGACAAATTCTTAACAAAACTGTAGTTTAAACATATATAAAAAATAACTAAGAGCTGGATTAAAAAAGCAGAAATGTGATAACAATACTCAGCTTGATACTACTGAATTTTGGTACTTATTTTAAATATAGATTCTTGCTATGCTTTACAGAAGAAAAGCAAAGAGTGAGGCTACTTGCTGAGAACAATTTAAACTTTTAGTGAATAGGTAACTTTCTACTCATTACTTTTTCTCTCCATCGTCAGTACAATGAGCTGCAAGGACCGGATTCTGCTAGATGCTAAAGGTTAAGTGTGGTGAATGGGGTTTACTGTCTCTGTCGTTTTGGAGGAGAAGGGGAGAAGGTGATATGACAACTGAAGAAGTCCTCTAGAACTTATGTTTTCTCTTTTGTTTCAGTTGATTGCATGAAAAAGTCTCATAAATGGACTGCACTTCACCTTAACAATAGCTAATATTCTGTATACCTACTTATCTCAGCTGCCAGAAGGCTATTCTGGACCTTACTGCTGGCTGGAAAATCTGTCCTCATTTGGAGTCTAAACTCATTCAAGGATATTTAAACAAGCTTGTTCTTGTGCCAACACTGTCCTTTAGCTTAAACTGTTCTGATTTTTTCCTTCTTTGGCATTTATCTCCTTCATGTATTTATGGCAAGAAATCTTGATCTCTCTTGACCTCTGTTTGGTAGAGCAAAAAACAGAATTCTTTTGGAGCCTACCCACACCATAAACTGCAGTGCAGTGCAGATCCCTGCACTTCCATCCAACCAAATAGCTCTGGGCCAAAAGACACAGAGCATAGAAGAATACCCAAAGTAATTATTCTGCTTCTTCCAGATCTGACTCAAAAAAAATAAAATGCTACTGGAAACCACATAGGTTGTGTCATTTAGAAATGTCAGCTCATACTATTATAGCACTCAAAGCACAGTGCTTCAAATAGATTCACTTAAATTTGTCATAAAATAGAGTCCCACTTGTCTTACTCATCTTTGTAGACCATCTCATGTTTGCCCTTCTGTGAATAGATCTGCATTGAAAAAATACAATTAAAAGTTTTATATGTGGTTTGGGCATGATTAAAAGTTTGATGTCATGTGCATGTGTACTACTGATCTAGGATTATAGGATAACCTAATGTAAAAAATATTTTTTTCATGGGAAAAATAAGAAGTACAAAAAAAATTTGAAGGGCAATATCAGATTTTGATTTTCTATTAAGAATTTTAATATCTTTATTAAGATGTCTTTCAGCATCCCTGATCCCTGTTATTTATGTCATATCAGAAGCTTGTAAAATTTATGGATTTTTTTTCTACCTCAGTTGGTCAAAAAGATTTAGACTGATTTGTCTAAAATTTGAAAATGTCAAGAAAATTGCTCCAACTTTTCTACATTTAGAAACACATGTATATTCTTGCTAGTTATAGTACACCTTCTCTACTTTGACTTATGGAAGCAACTGCTTGTGTGCAATAACAACACACACCCACACATGTACATACCCCACCCAAACCAGGGATTTTCCCCAAGATATAAAAATGCATTCCAAAACACATCAATAAAAAGCACATGAGAATATAACCCTTTTAAAGAAAAAAAGACTTAGAGATAGGAAAACTACACATTCTCAGCAGCAAGCACTGGTGACAATCTTGATCATAATGGTTAAAATGTTTGATGTGAAAGAAGAAACCTCTTCCACTAGTCTGCAGAGGAGAATGATTCTCTCTTTTTAAATGAATTTAAAAAATTTGAATTTGAAAAAGAGCACATAGTGCTCTTTGGCATTAAAAGAGAAATGATTTTCCAACCACAGAGGCAGTACATGATTGCTAAGCAGAAGCGAAATGATAAGATGCATTACTAAACAAAAATAAGCCACACCATTTCCACTGTCTGTTTGAAAGGATAGGTGGTTATTGAACTGCTTTGTGAAAGTATGGTTCAAGAGTTTTGTTTTGTCCACATAATGGTCTTAGCAACACAAGATCTTGTTGCCAGAACTGTAGCTCCTAAGCATGTTGTGTTCAGAAGTGCAAAGCAGTCACTCAACCTATCCCCAGCCTTTTAACAGTTCTCAAGTGGAACATTCCAGCCTGAATTTGAAAATATTAGTTCAAGTTCTTTGGGTTATGTTTTTTAATACTTTTGCAGCAAAATTGAGACTGGGTTTGAAAAGCTGATACCAGGTGGCCCATTCCTACGTTGTGTGCAAAGGGACACCTTCAGCATTTTTCAAGTATGTGTGTAGGGGGTTAACCGAAATGGAGGAAGTGCCAAGAACACAGCTGTTTTTTTCCCTCTTATTCTGGGACTTTTGCACCACACTCTTACAGCTTTGTTGTCACAGAATTCAGCTAGGCATGCAGTTTTTTCTCTGTCGTCACAAATGGGCACAATGTGACCTTCATATGCAATAGACATAGGAAGATGCTTATGCTGTCAGAAAGAAATAGGTATGTAAAAATTTCTCCTACATATGATCTCTAGCTCAAATAAAGTTGAATTGTAACCCTAGACTTGAGATTTTTAATGTCAGCCTAAAAATTTTATAGTTAGCAGATATGTGAGGAGCTTTAAAATACTGGTAAAGAGAAAATTTGGAAGGCAAAATTTAAAAACAAGTATATAATCCAGATGGTTTCAACTAGATACTGGGAATAACTCCCCAAATTTTAAAAAGAAGAAAGAGTCTTCTTGACCACAAAGCCCTGCACTTGCTGTATAGCTTCACAGGTTCAGTGTGAGGTAACAATTCAATAATGAAGAGCACAAGTTCAGACCTGAGAAGCAGTGATATCTGATGTGATGATACATAAGCGTGGGTACCAGGAGCTGTACGTGCAGCCATTTGGCATGAGCAAGAGGCCACCAGACAGGCCATTACCAAACACTGCTGTGCTTCCTGGAGATAAAATAATTTGACACTTTACATTTCAGTCTTCTGTCTTCTTGCCTAATGATTTCCTCCTCATTCAATAAAATTAATGTTTAAACACTATGTAAGTGTTTTAGTATTTTCCAGTTTTTAACCCAAGAACTTTAAACTTAAATATCAAGGAAACAATTGTTTGAGAATATGGCAATATTAATTGTTACTATTACATCTTGTTCTTGTATTTGCCTTATCTTAAGTACTTGCAAAAGTAATAGGTGTGCATTCAGCCAGTTAAATTCAATAATATAATTTCTTCTTGAACAACAATTTGACTTTTAAAGAGAACATCTTGTTAATAGCCTTCACCAATACTATTTTGTGAGTGTCATTAAGTTTATTTGGCTAGTGACAATGTGTATTTTTGGCAATCAGGAGCATCTTTAAAACTATATTATCATTACAACACATCTATGTTTCCTACTTTAATTTCATTCTGCCATAAGAGTAAATTGACAATGCATTAATTTAAGTATCCAATTTAAACCAGCTGAAAATGAATGTACTCAAACTAGTAAAAACAAAGACAACAGCAGGCTATAAGATTATGGAAATTGAAATACTATAAAGCAATCTGAACAATTTTGGTGGTGCTGCAGCTCTTTCTAAATATTCTGATTGTACCAGTTGATTTATATTATTATTATTAAAGTAGATGTTTCCTGTTTTGCTGATCAGTAAATTTTTAAGGACTCAGTTTATAAGTACATGTCATCTTTTCACTTTTGAATGGTGTATGTGATTCCAATAGTATTGAAATACAATAATAAAACTAAAGATGCCAAAGAATTTGAAAATATCGAGTATTAATCCTAATTGTCTAAATATCTTTCCTGAAAATAGTTACTCAATAAAAATATTTCACTTAAATTTTAGGAGCATTCAAAGCAGATTCACTAGAAAGATTTTTTCTTGAAAGATTTTTTCTGTATAAAAAATTCAATTTTTTGATTTTTTTCCCTTCTTTTTAACTGCTTGACTTGGGAACAAAGTAATACAAATATATAATTATATTTTTGTTGCTCTAATTAAGAAAAAGTTTTCTGAGAATTAAAACTGGAATTAAAAAAAAAAAAAATCAAAAAAACTCAACCAAAAAAGCAGTGACCAGTTCTACAAAAATTCTCCTGATCTGTTCAGATTTTCAAATAAAGGAAGAAAACAGAACTTCTTTAAAACAAAATAATAACACTTGCTCAAATTTAACTTTTAGCTCTTTATGTAGTAAGTCAAGCATCATTTTTTTCAAAAAGCATCATTTTATTTT
Organism: Thryothorus ludovicianus; assembly: GCA_013397245.1. NCBI lineage: Eukaryota > Metazoa > Chordata > Aves > Passeriformes > Certhiidae > Thryothorus > Thryothorus ludovicianus. The sequence goes on along the minus strand of VZTB01006134.1, from coordinate 432,977 downwards.
CAAAAAGAATCATAGAATTTTTGGGGTTGAAGAAGACCTTTGAGATCATCAAGTCCAACTGCCAACACTGCACCACCCCCATGTTCACCATTTAACCATGTCCTCAAATCCACAGGTTTTTTAAACACTTCCAGGGACCTTGGCTCCACCTTTTCCCTGGGGAGCCTATTTCAATGCTGAGAGCTCTTTTGGTGAAGAAACTTTTTCCTAATATCCAATGTAATGTAATCTCCTATCTAAATTTCCCCATGTGGAACTTGAGACCATTTGCTCTTGTCCTGTTTCCATCCCTGGAGGTATTTGGTTAATTATTGGGCTCAAAGACCTTTAGTGTCTTTTCTAACCAAACTTATTTTCTGGTTCTATGTGCAAAGCAAGGTGTATTAACCTGGCTTTTCCTCCTTTCATAAAACTTTTTGGAGCAAGGACTGCACAAAGATTTTTCAGTTACTAATAACAGCCTCTCTACTAATCAGCTATTTATCTATCACTACTAGCAAGAGATAGATAAAGCCATCTACAAAAACCCTCCCAATGATACAATCTGCACACTACCTGCCTCAAAGTGCTGAACTAAGTGAAACAAAGAGCAGTTTCATAAGGGGCTTATGGGCCAAAACATCTGATTGTCAGCTAGTGCTTGTTTTTGGGTGGGTTCGTCTTGATAAAAGCGAGTATAAGTAATAATATTAACAAAAATCTGCCCAAACATTTACTTTCAATGTTATGATAAAAAAATGCATCAATGACCATGTCCATAAGCAGTATCATGTTCCTCAGGTTGCAGTCTAAGAACTTGAGGAAGGCCATGCTCTAATATTTGCTTTTTGTGATATTCTGATTTCTCTAACAGATTTTTCCAGAAACACACTGTAGCTTATCACTTCACCATTGGTGTTCAATATTTTTTTCTTTTATAAGGCTGAAACAAGTGAAGGGAGGAACTAGAAGTGAATTTTTTTACATGTAGGTTTCATGCTAACATGTAGCCAAAAAGGACAACCACAATTTGGAGTTAGGTAACATTCTAGGGCCACATGTTTTCCATGTAGCCAGAGAAACCCTAAAAGAAAGAACTGTTCAAGAGATAGGAAAGTTAGAATTTCTTTCTATTAAAATGTAAAGTGTTTTCATTGGCATTTCACAATCACTTCTCTAATTCCTCTTTCTGAATTGTGCCTTGTTAGTTTAGAAGACAAAGTTATAAAAAGATGCTTAGAAAAGAGGAAAGAACTGATGTCTTATCTCCTACAAAAGGGACAACCCACGAGCAATAATATCATAAGAAGAAGGAATCTCTGCTTATTTGTCTTGGAAGCATGTGTTGATTTCATAGCTTTATATGATTGCATCAAGAGTGTTAATGTTATATAGACTGATAAAGTTATTTATCAGTCTATAAAATTATAAAAGAAGGGCCAGGAGAAGAATTTTTCACAAAGATGGAAATTCAAATAAAACAAGTGCGCAGATAGAGAGATAGAGCGGAAGATCAAACTAGGAAAGAGCTGTGGTCACCTGGAGACTTAATGAATATGGATGAATTCAGGAACTTTGATAAGCACTGTGTGGTGCTTCAAGTGACAACCGTTACAGAAAATTCAGAAATTGCCAAAGATGCAGGGAGGGGGATGTGAGTTGGGAAGTGGATGAGAAATACCTAGAGTTCTCTGCTGGCACAAAAATAGTAAGCAGATGTGGAGAACAGCATACAATCAAGGGCAGGAAAACAGCCACAAGCCTGCTGCCTAGTTTATTTATGCCAGAGTCCTGAAAACTTAGGGTTTCAGAGACTATTGCTAATGAGGCAAGAGCTGGGTCTCTGCAGCTGTCACTATGGCAGGCAAGGGAGAGAGGCTCGATGATATTACAGTACTGTTATTTTAGCTTATTATCCTAGTTAATCTCTCTCTCATGGCTAGGATAAAAATATTCCTTCCACCTACATTTCTTAGGACATTTAAAGCAACCTTTGATGACCTTAGCCTCAAAACATGGTGAAAAATTCATGTTTGCCCTATGTTAGTACATTTATGGTAGGTAACATTTCAAGGGGGGAAAAAAATCTCAGACAAAACTAGCTATTAATAATAATTTCTATTAAAAAGCATTTGCATAAATTTTTGAAAAACAATCCCTTTATTTTCTTACTCATCCTTTTTTTCTGTTTTTATGGAAGATTGTCAAAATGCAAAGTCCTTCACTGGGAATAATATGACTTGAAGATGAAGGGCTCTTTCTCTTTGAGTGCTATTGGTGATTTTTTAAATTGTTAAATGATCTATTCTTAATGCTTCTTTCCCTATTGTTCCACACAGTCACAGTAAATGCTGTAATAGCTTGTATAGGCTTTAGGGTAAAACTTTACAATGACAAAAAAACCCTAAAATAATACTAAAAAAGTCATATATTGATCATGCCACAGGTTAAACATTTGCTATTTCAGAGTAGATAGCCTAGAATTAGCTCAAGACTATATAAATCCAGATGGAAATCAGCAGTTTCTGAGACATGTACTGTTAAATTAATGCAAAAAACTCTGGCTTCCAGCTAAAATGATAACTACATGTTTTGTGGGTTTAAAGGTTACAGAGGATTAGTTTATTTAACCTATGCTTAGTAACAAAATAGTATTTAGAAACGTGCAATTCATGAGAATAAAGGAAATATCTTACTAAAGCAACTCAGAATTAACTAAAATATAGTAACTACACAGACAAATCTATAAAATCAGATTTGCAGCCCCTGAAGTTTTTTAATTATGATCACATTTTTTCAGAGTGAGATGAGTGCTGAGAATAGATTAAAACATGAAGCTCCCCCACTGCAAATAGATGTCAAAAGCAGAAAAAGTCACAATGAACAGAGTTGAAAGACTAATACCAGGAGTAAGTTGTAGCAGATACTTTTTGTGGGGTTTCATGTATATACTGCTTCTAATTCACATTATTTATTCAACTGGATCATACCAGGGTTTGTTTTAAACGTTGTAAAAACATTGGAAGAAAATTCAAACCTACAGTTGCACTAAGTTGAGTAATTTTTCTATTTTCTTCGATTTATATAATTGTTCACTTACATTCATATGAACCAAGACTATACTAAAAGGCAATAAATAGAAAAGATTTGCAGAAATGGAAAATCTAAAAAGTGAAAAAGCATAGCCTGCTTAGTATAAAGCACATTTTTTTAAAGGTGTGACTAGTTAGGGTTAGTAAGAGCTATCTGTGAGAGTACTATGTGTGATTACCAGGAATAAAACTGCTATTAAAGACAGAAAAAATACTATATCTGAAGAAAACTACTTTCCAGTGATAGATTTAAATTTATTTCACAAATTTGCAAGGGAAATATTCAAACTCTGTCACTTGAGACATTTATAATGAGAAGAGGTAGCACGAGATATAGTGTAGGCAGCAGTCCTGTATTGGTCCCAAGGGTTTGAAGTACTTGATCTGATATATCTTCCCCATTTCTTATTCTTTTGATCTATGGTCTGGGGAGAAGTAAAAGGTGAATGAAACTCTGAAGTCTGATATTTCTGATCTGGAGGAAATAAAAAGCTCTGGTTAAAAAATACTTTTATATGCATACACAACTATACATATACATATTTATGTTAAATTACACACATACACAGTCCCACATACAAAATTTACATTCTATCATTTAAAAGTACTAGATGAGCCAAGATAGAAGCTCCAGGCTTAGTGTATGAATGAAATATTAAGCACAATATCCTAGTTAGTTCATGTCTACCTTGTTACTTAAAAAAAGGAAGATGGAGTGACATGCATAAAACTATCTGAGCCAAGGCTGTGTTAGATGTTTAATGACTTTTAAAAATAAATAAATAAATTTAAGCATTGTCTGTAATATTTATTCACATGTCCTAAGTGGAAACATTTTTAACTAACGACTTACTGACATACAGAATGGAAAATGTAGCCACAATTATGAAAAACAAAAATGTACCTTTCATTTAATCTTTAGATAATAAAATGCAAATTGTATTCACATTAATATACTACTGTACTGATAGCTGCTTTAATAGGACCTTACCAAAGATGTTGGACTAACCTAGCAGTTAGATTTCTTAATGTTGTAGGAACATTGTGTATGGAGTACAGTGTTGTTTATATGAAGTGGAAGTGATATTAGAAAAAAATACAAGCCAATTACTTACACATGATTATTTAAACATGACATCACTGACAAACTACTTTTGTGTCGATTTTTTAGAAATAAGGAAATAGACAATATTTAATTTGTCCCTTAAACATAAATCTGATTTTGTTTTTACTTGCATATTACATAAGGCATTTCATTTACTTTTACTGTCCACTGAGATCAACCTCATTTCACTTTTAAAAGCACAAAGAATCCAGCCAGAGTTAATGAAGTGATTATTCCCCTGTATTCAGCCCTGATGTGGCTGTCTCAAATCCTGTGTTCAGTTTTGTATATCTCTCTTCAATAAAGACTTTGAGGTGCTGGAGAGTGTCCAAAGAAGGGCAGTGGAGCCGGGGAGGGGTCTGGAGGACAAGTCTGATGAGGAGCAGCTGAGACAGCTGGTTAGCCTGGAGAAAAGGAGACTTGGGGAGTACCTTATTTCTCTCTGCAACTGCCTGAAAGGGGGTGGTAGCCAGGCGGGTGTTGGTCTTTTCTCCAAGGTCACAGGTGATAAGACAAGTAGAAATGGCCTCAAGTTGTGCTGGATGGGAAATGTGGCTGGATATTAGGAATAATTTCTTCACTGAAAGAGTTGTGAAGCACAGGAACAGGCTTCCCAGGGAGGTGATTGAGTCACCATCCCTGAAGGTGTAAAAGAAATTACTTGATGTGGCACCTTTTTCTGTGGTTTAGTTAATATGGTGGTGTTCATCCAAAGGTTAGACTTGATGATCTTGGAGGTCTTTTCCAACCTGAATGATTCTATGATTAAACTATAGTACTTTACCTCTATATGTTACCATACCCTAGAGATTTTATTCAGCAGTCCAAAAGTAAGTATTCACAGTGTTCAGGCTGAGCATACCCCGGCAGTGGATCCACATGGGAATACTGCCTACAACCACAGGAGACCAGTTTGCCCCATTGGTCCAGTCTGTAGTAGCCTTTATATCCTTTTGCAGACCAATGTGTACCAAAGTCAACGTCAAACATCACAGGTCACCATCTCTAGAATGCATTAATTATGCATTTTCTTTATAATTAATATTTTATATTAGGATAATTCTGACCTGGTGTTCTTATATTAGGACAAATCATGTTGCCCAACAAAGACACTTGAAAGGAAGAGAAGGTTTGTGTGAGGGGAAGCATGCACCTGAACTCCTTACTGTCTTTCCCTGGACATGAGTGATAAAGATTTAATTTGAAAACACTGCTAACAGAATAAAGAAGGAAACCTTGCAGGTTTTTTATGAAGTCCAGGTCCTTTGAGAAATTAGCAAATAAATGACTCATTGTAAGGTTTGTTCTTCTCATATTATTTGTTACATAAATTTTATAGGTATATTGAGTCTCTTGAGTGCACAGATTAATATTTTTGAAAAAATAATTTTTGGTTTCTGGAAGGAGGCTAAAGAATGCTTACTCATGCAACCTGTGGAACCTGGAAATATGGTTATTGGAAATGAGAATGAAAGACAGAGAGAACTCATATAAATTTGAATATAGATATCCAATATAATTGCAACTTATAACAAGATTGCAGCAAAGAGATTGCATCCTGATCTGGCAGTAAGACATTCTTTAACTATTAGAGAACATGAATAGCCTTATTGCCCAGGAAAAACCCATATCTATCAGATGGGCAGTCCTAATGTCTCTGCCAAGTAGGGGAGGAAATTGAATTTTGGACACATTCAGTTTGTGGCCCATAAGTTTTACTAGGAAATTTAGAAACCCTTTTACTGTGAAACATTGGTACTACTAGGTTTTATCACTTTGAAATTAGTGAATACTTAAAAGAATTTCAGTTCTTTCTTTAGTTTAATTATCCTCATAATATTTGATGTGACCAAGGAACTTGGTTGGCACTCAGAGGATTACGTGATTAGAGAGATTAATGAAAAGGAAAGTCTTCTTGATGAATACTTGATTCTTAATTCAATTTGTTAATTAGGTCAGCAGTATTTGATTTCAGGGTACAATTTAACCCAACGCAGTTTTAGTTTCCTGTGTTTCTGAAATGCACTTCACATGCCAGAACACATCCTGCTATTAAAAGTAAGCATTGAAAGAATCCCTTTCAATGTCTTCTTGGTGGAGTGAACATGAAGAAATTAGATGTCATGGTATGTAAACTTGTATTCTTTTCTTAATGTATATACTTTTAGATCTATTCGTTGGAAGATAGAATACATAAAAATCATCAATTTCAATGCTCTCACTTTCCTTAAAATTATTTAAAATTAGAAACTATGAGAAAAATGCAATCCACTTGTCTACCTATCAAATAATAGCACATTTTTTTGCCCTCATACCTCCACTCTCCTGTGTTTGATCAAAGATCACATTATTACAAATCTCATTGAAATGTTGTCTAATAAATATATATGGGATTTAGGAGAGCTTTGTTGGCTTACATCAACTTATGATGCACTAATTTTCTACTATTATGTCAATTTTCTTCCTCCCCTAAAACCAAAGATTTTCAAGTAAAAATCTCAAATACAAATGCATGTTACTGCCCAAAATAAAATTATTGTGGCTTTATGTAATGGCTCTGCTTATGTTATCAAATCACCTTCCTGATACAGCAGATTGTTCCCTATAATACATTTTCAGTAACACAGTGTTCACTTTTCCTAAGAAGTTTTTTCACAGTGTATTATTAGGGGAAGTCCTGCTGGACCCAACAGCCTGAGAGAGGTGAAGTGTCCCAGCCCCATGCCCTTAGGTCCAGAACATCATGAAGCTGAGAATGGACATCCAGCTGGGCTCAGCCAGCCTGGAGCAGAGCAGGCTTTAGGGGCACCTCAGTGCACCCCAGTGCCAACGGGGATGTCACTGAGGAGACTGTGCACTCTACACAGCTGTGCAGGGAGCCAGAGAAGCAATGAGTACAAGTTGAAACAAGAGAGGTTCAGACTGGATGAAAGGCTTTGTCTTCTTGCCCCATAAGGACAGTAGGGCGCTGGTGGAAGCGGCCTTGACAAGTCTCCTCTTCGGAGGTTTCCAAGTATTGACGAGATGAAACCCTGAGCCATCTGCTATGGTCACTTGTGTGACCCTGTTGTGAGCAAGAGGTTGGACTTGTCTCAAGTCCCCTGAGAACTCTTCCAAGAGAAATTACCCTATGATTCTAAAATTTTCTGTTTAGTGAGGGCCTTGAATATTTACTCTGTTTCATTGTCTCTCTCATGTCCATGCCCCATGCAATTAATTCGGTTTAACTATAATTCTAAATAAAGATATACTAGGTATTTCTACTTAAAAAAACAGGAATAACTTAAAGTTCCAGAAATCTTAGCAGACTCCACTGAAGAGGCCCATAATATACAATACTTTTTGTCCTGCCATAAACTGAAGGACACAGGTCTTTCTGCATTTATCTTTGGTGGGTAAGACTAATCTATCTAACCTATACCATATACACTGTCAGTAAAAGTGGAAATCCAGTAGAATGAGGATTTGTATGCACTTTCTGAAGCCTCCTATATCTGAAACCCTTAATATCTGAAAGTTCCCCCATTTTAATTATTTGTATATGTCTGACTAACAATTTTGACCCTAGTACTGAGAGGTCAAAATTCTGATTCAGGTTTCCGGTAACTAATACCTTCAGGATAGTTCACAAGATAGCAGTTATGTAAAAGTGACTGTGCTATCAAGCAAAATGTATAAAGACACAGTGCTATCTCAATTCATGAAAATATTTGCATAATATGGGATTACTTTGTCAGAGCAAGAGAAGCAGAAACAAGCTCCCTTCCAACACTGGACAAACGTGTTCCCAGTTGACACAGCTGTGCCAATGGAAGTGATTACTTCCAGTTCTTCATAATTTCCAAGAGAACAGCAAGTCTCTTTCATTTGCTTCAGGCAAAAATCAGACAGGCTTCCCTAAACAGTGAATTTTGGTGGTTCCAGCTTGTCTGACTGTTCTTGCCTGAAGCGCATTACAGGGTATACTTATGAACTAAGCTCCTGACAGATCAGTGGTGGCAACAATATCCATCAGGGCATTGGGAGCAGCTAAAATAGTGATTTATTATCATTACTCCCTCTAGAAGAAACTACCCTTGGACTAGTTACATTTGAAGTTAATGAGTTATCAGTTCAGTTTTCTGGAATACTAAAAGTTGCTTTGTAGGGATTTTTTCCACCTTAATCTTCTCCAAGTTATAAGGTAGAATAATATTGCTTGTTCTTCCATAGTTAGCTCTATTATTTCAAATGCTGTAGGAAAAGATTATCCAATTCCTTTTTATTTTAAAATTTCTTCTGGAATTTTTCCACATTGTAAAAAGTGAAAAAAAAACCCCAAAAAACAACCAACCTCCAAAAAGCAATAGAAAACCCTCTTACATCTGCCTGGTACACCTCACTTGTCTCCTAACCTCAAGTGTCTTACTATCAAGAAAAATATTTTTTAAAGTTGTAAATTGTCTTCTGATGTTATCACTTGTCCAAATTCCCATGCTGATATAACTGTATGAAAATCAATTCATCTGTGTCATCTTGGATTCCGTTGTAATTTACTTTCTAAGATTAGGTATTGCTTCCAAAATCTCTAATCCTGAGATTGTTTTAATGATTCTTTGCTTATCTATTTGTAACATGGGCGAACTTCGTCAAATGTTTTCTATCTCTCTGGTGGAAAAAAAAAAATCAGTCTCCTTTTTCCCCTTTTAGAAAAGGGAAATAGCAAAAGTTCCTGACAGATGTACTCAAAACAGCCTCAGAGAAGGAATTCAGCAGCCTGTAGTTTAGACCGTTGTTTTGTCAAATACTTAATACAGGTTTATGGCCAAAGGAGCTGTAGCCATTCTTCAAGACAAAGTATTATGAAAGGATATGAGATCCTTGGGGGTGGAATAAAACACCCAGAAGATTGGTTCAGTAAAGAGAAAAATCCACAGTGAGGGGGGTGGGGTGGTAAATGAACAACTGAGTATTGTGCTTATGCCTTCCTGCGACTGCTGAGCTTGCTTAGACCCATAAAACACAAGTCTATTTTAAGTGCAGGTAAAATCACACCAGTGTGAGATGGTGGAACATTACTCCTGGTTGCACAGCAGTGTGAAGTATAATTAAGGGGGAAGAGTTGCATACACAGTCAGATCTTCAGGCAAAACTGTCATACAGATTAAAACTAACTATGGATCTGGTTTTAGCTGTTTCAGTGGAAAATGTGACTACTTGAAAATTCCTGTTGCATGTTGCAATGGATAAGCCAGAAAAAAAACCAAACCAAAATGGATGAGAAGCTGGAAAAGTAAAATGTTTTTTCTCTACACAATTTTCCTCCACAATTAAAAATAAAAAATGCTATACCTGCACTGCAACTATTCAATTGAAAAAAAAATTGTTGCAGTAGAAAGAAATGTCTCCATTTCTTGCTGCCATCATAAGAAAAACTTTGAGTTTCACTTATCACAAATATTTCCTTTTCAGTAATATTGTTAGTCAAGGAATTGGCAAAATAAGTACCTGCACAACTGTATCTTGGTTTACTTCAGCTTCTGGAATTTCTTCTGCTTCATATGATAAAGCACAGGGTAGAGCAAGCAGTAAAGATGCCTTGTGTGTTTCCATCTCCCAGCTATTGGGGACTGAGTTTGTTATGAGATGAAAACTCCACAAAAGCTATATCTGGGAAAGGTGACCCAGGGAAAAGTAAACTTGAATCAGGCACTTAATTATTATCCAAAATGGAAATGTAAGCTGTTTCTAAAAGGCCTTGTCACTTGAGATAAAACATAGAGCTGCGATTCAAAAGATAAGACAGCAATGCAGGGAGCTACAGGGCCATGGAATGATATGATCTGAGCAATGACAAAGGAAAATTATTTTAGTGACAGTTGCCAGATGAAGGTGAGGGCTGCAATAACAGAAACAAAAGGTTATAAAGTAAGTCACTGTGGTAGTCAAGGTAACAAAATTTGACATGCCCAGCAATTTACCTATCATACTGAAGCATCGTATTTNAAAAGGAAAAAAGAAAAGAAAAATAGGTATGGTGGGGAAGAAAATAATAACCCAATCATTCATAGTAACCTTCAACTTGTGTGTGTCTGTTCAATTAGTGACAAAAGCTTTAGAGCTGGAATGAACCTGGTCAGTCTTATAAAAAGCTTTTTATTAACACTTGATGGACTATTTCTGAAAGTCTGAATGCTATGAGAATTAATAATTCTTGAAAGAATTGGTTTGGATCTCATGTGATAGAAAATTTATTCTGACTAGGCACTTGAGTCCAAATAATCTTCTGTCACAGCTATTAGAGGATTGACTCAAATTCTGTCCTGTAAATACTCCTGTTATTCCTCAGCACTCTCCATGCAGCTAACCAGAAGGACAGACAGAATACCTTTCATAATTAGTCCTCTTAATACTTTTTCTTAAGAATAAAGAAAAATCCCCCCTTCTCCATAAGAAAACTGTAAGCCAAACTTGGAAATTAATTCAGTTAAATGAGACAGTTAATGTACTTTCCATAACAGCAAACCTGAAGTGGGTGCCTTCCTGATTAGTATGAGTTGATAACAGTTGTGCACAACGTTTAAATATTCAAAAAAGGGTGTCTGTCATTGCTATTATAATCACTGTTTCTATTACATTGACCAGCAAAAGACACAAGTTGACATGAAAGACTCTCAAGCCCACTCTTTCTTTCTAAAAACAGTTTTGAAAGGCTTTTACATTTAAGAAGTTTGACTGAAGAAAAATTTTACTTTTTCTTGAATATTCATGAACAGTATCTATGATATATTGTTATTTAATATTTCAATATTCTGCTACCTCACCTTATAAAAAATCTTTCACCTGTTGTTAGGTTGTTTCATCGCCATAGTTTCTTTCTATACTCACCATGTATATGTCAAATTCTCATTGTAATTCTCAATCTTCTCCTGTGCACACCTACTATGACTGTGCTGAAAGAGCATTATTTGTTCTTACTACATACTTGCTAATGCAAATATATTCTATATTGTCATATTCCCTGTAGCATGACTAAGGTATAATTCCACTAAGAAAGTTGTGGTTTATTACTATTTCAATTTATTTACTATTACCATTTTCCTTTAAAAACATATGCAGAATTATCAGTTTTATTTTGGTCATCATTCCTTTCAGTTTTCATTCTTCTGTTGTAGCTTTGATGAGAGTAGACAAAATTGGGATAGTAAATGAGATAGTACATCACTCTGAAGAGGAATTATTCATACCAATACATAGATTTTAGTCTTGCCAACCCACTATCCCCTTATTCTCAGAGTAGATGCTTTGGCTTGTTACTTTTTTGTATATTTTTCCTCATTTCTTTCTTTTCCATGTTTTTTCTGATACTTCTATCATTATTAAAGCTATTACTTCTTGTGCCAATGTAAGAAAATTATAATTTATTTAAAATAATGAAAAAATACTCAAAAGAAATTTTGTATTAAGTACCAAAATATTCCCTGCCTGGGTAGTGTAATTGTAACAACCAAATTCAATACTCAATAGAAAAATTTACAATCACAAATTTAATTAAGATATATTTAGTGAATGCAATGATTGACATCATCAGGCACTTAGAGAAAATGTCTACCAGCAAACGAGTAGAATAAGAAAAACAAATGAGCTGCATTTAGATTAATAATTTTATTTTGTAAAATTGTATGGGTTAGAATTCTCCATGAAAATACAGAAATACAGAAAATACAGAAAAGTATCTGCATTAATAAAATTTCTGCAATTTTACTACAACTTCATTGGAATACTGCATGAACTGAGAGTACTTTTGACTTAAGCATATGCAAGTCATTAATATATAAGGACTCAATATTTGCCTCTGATCTTGTACCTGCTGCTTTGACTCCTGATTTTTTATCAGGAGGCGTTGAGGGTCCTTCTCCTGCATCATCATCATCATCATCATCCACTGGTCAATTGGTCTTGTCCGTGCATTTCCCACTTCTCGTGCTGGTAGCGACAGCCATTGGTTTAGCTGCTGGCTTAGGCTCACTAT
>VZTB01006134.1:399308-411337 GCA_013397245.1 Thryothorus ludovicianus | reverse complement strand
TAAATATAAATATAAATATATAGAAAGATAAAGACATAGATCTAGGTTTGACTAGAGTAAAAACAGCAATTCAGAAATCTGTTTCTCTGCTCATATGTAGGAAATGAAAGGGAGGGAAAAATAAAAAAAGAAAACAAGAAAATACCTGATGTTTGTGAACTATGTTTAGCAGATGTATCTCTAAATCACTTTATCTTATGAAGTGCCTTGTTATCTTTATTTTTTCCCCAAATAAAAATCAGTGTCGTGGCACCCCTGGTGCAAACCAGCTCCAAAGCAAAGAGTAACTGCTGAGCTGCGAATGTTGGGCTTTCATGAACAAAGCAGGGCTCTGTTTTCTCTCCTTCTAAAGGGAAAAAGGATGAGTAACATTCATTTTATCTTCCTGGTACTGTTGGTTACCTGAGTTTACACTATGTGTGGCACACACAAGCTAAGGCTTCTGAGAGAAGCCTAATATACCTCAACTGTGTGGTATAAAACATTTAATCTTGCAATATCTGAGGGGAGAAAACCTCAGATAGTGTAAATGAAAGGGATACACTTGAGGAAAAAAAATCTGCATTTATTATATAGGAGGAAATTCACGGCTGGAAGTCTCTGCCGAACAGGGGATTAACATTACCTACAAAAACTTTTATGATTTCCTTCAGCAAGAAGAGAGCTCAATCAATGTTAAGCCCACCAATTTTATATATTTCTCCATTTGACTTTTAAGATCTCATATAATAGCCGACTTTTACAGAACAACTTCTCTGTGACTGCTCCTCCTACCTGTGCCATAACTTTGTGTTACTGTTTACCAGTGAGGTCTTTACTGTAGTAGTAGCAAAGTCCTTAACAGGTGACAAGGTCTCATGGAAGGAAGTTCATCAAATATTGTATTGGCCAGTACAGTTTTATAGCTATTCTGGGCAGCAGTGCGGTTTTTGTCCATCAAGCAAAATGTGCTGGTGCATCCATCACACAAAGGATTACTTTTGAATCTGAATAGAGGAGTGGGTTGCTGTTTCAAGATTTATTTCCTTTTACCACTAATTTCTGATTATTGGGAAAAGGAAATAATAGGGGAATATGTATTGGAATTAATCTGTTTGCTACAAATTAATCTGAGATACAAAATGCTGAATGATGTATAAGAGTTCTGCTCCTTTTCTTGAGCTGGAGAACTAAAAGGAGAAAATATGAAAGGAAAATTTATCTAGTGGGCAAGGAATTTACCTCCATTTTCATCAAAATCTTCATGTGAACACATACAACTTCATTGTATTTTAAAATGCTGTTTGTCCAACAACAACAAAATATAGGACTTATGAATTACTTTGAAGATGTTAATAGGCCAGTCTCTTTCTCAATGGAAAGAAGAACCAGTAGCACTTTTTGCAACTATACTTTTGTGTCAGGTATTGCTGTCTCTTTCTTACAAAGAGAGACAAAGCATCACCCATCTCAAATCACTATTGCATTTAATAAGGATCAAATTTCAAGGGTTTTCCTCCTTGTGATGTAAAGAATATCTGAGATTTTGGAGCATAACATGGTGATGTGGTCCCAGCTCTGATTCTTTCTTAGTTTTATTTCCAGTAAATATGAAGGTGTCTTGGTTTAGGGCAAATTTGGGGAGAGGAGAAGAAAGGAAAACAAACAAACCTCTAAATGAACCACCCCTCCCCTTAGCTGAATCGGGATAGGAAAAAAAAAGAAATATTTCCTTGGTAGAAAGTGGAAAAAGTTGTTTATTTANAGAAGGTTACAGTAATCAGACTCCTTCAGCCTATCATCTGCTGTTTCTTTAATATTTTCTGTAAATTTCTTGTCCATAAATACAAAAAAAGGAAAAAAAATGCTCCCATCAGTCTTTTTCAAATAAGTGTTAACATGTATCCATACACACTTATGGAGGTTGCAACTCTTACATCTCTTTCAAGTGTAATATACTGTCAAACACTTTAAATTCTTTTGATCGTTGATAACAGATTGCAACCCAGTTATTAGGAATATAACAAATAATAATAAGAACAACAACAATAATAATAGCTTTTTTTTTTAATTGTTACTATTGCAATTATTAAAATACTCCAAACTCTAAAGATGCTTGCATTTGGACTGTACTTATGATCTATTCCAGCAACATTGTCACTTCAATCGCCAGAATTATATCAACACAAGTAGAAGGAAGAATAAGATTCAGTAGTACATACTGAGTATGGCATATATCAGAAATTTACAGGATCAACTTATGGACTGTATCAACTACTAAGTGTCCCAGGTTATTAATATCTTAACACCTTTAGAGGCTTTTGATCTTAACTGTTAGATCCTTGTGAACTTGTATGCACGAGTGGTTTCAGTCCTACGCATGCATTTCAAAACGTTGGCTTCAAAGAACTTACTAAGAAAGCATTGTGAGGAGAGCTGCCATGTCTGGCAATATGCCATTGACTGTGGCACATCTTGCTGCTGGCTTTGGTGCTCTTACGAGTGTACTATGACTGTAGGCACAAGCAATTCTCACTGTTCCCTATGGTTTGCTTGAAATTCAAGCATCTTACAGTTTGATTTGGTTTATATCAAACTTCCCAAGGAACAAAGTACATATCTACATTGCTAAATGCATCTGTGACACCCAGCGGTCTTTGGCCCTCAGTGAACACGAGCAGCAGCACACACAAAAACTCCATAGACCCAAATGTGTTTGTGGCAGGTGAGGCACAACCGTACAACACTAGGCCCCAGATTTGTATCACGTGCAGTGCCCCCACAATTTCTTTTCAGCCTGAGTGTGTCTCTGATATAATGAGAAATCTGTGCATAGTCCCAGGGGGAGATGCCTTTACAGAATGGCAATCAGGATGTCTATTGCTTGCCCCACGGCAAGGAACATGAAGTTGTTTTAATTGTGAAGAGTCAGTACTCACCAGGTAGGGTTGGAGAATGTTACAAAGCAGTAAAAAACTAATCGACTGCAGCCTTCATTCACTCTCTTAATTGAAAACAATTTCTATAGAAAACTCACTCCTTAAGAACAGATGGATTTTGCGTCATGGGGAACTGATTGATAGTACTCTAAAAGAGAGTTCAGTAACAAATTAACATCTATGCAGTGTTGAAGACCAAGGGATCAGGGCTTGGGTTTTAACTCAGAAGCTAGATTATTTGACAAGCCTGACAGATCTCAATTTTTCCACGAGCTAGAACACTGATTTTCAGCCAGGTTTATTTGTCAGATCGATATGTGCTCTTCCCTGGATTTTGGATATTTACTCCAAAATTCACTAAATTTATACAAAGGGAATGTGAAAATTATTCTACTTCGGCCATTGCAAGTATTCTATTTGCTCATGGAACATGTCTAGGAGAGTTTTGAAGCCTCCTAGGATTTTTTCTTTTACTACTTTTCTTTCTTTAAAAATATATCTATTATCTGTGAATAGAAAGCACTGCATATATGTTAGATATTATATTAACGCTTCACATGAAAGATGTCTGTAGAATTTTTCTCTTCAGAAAAATATGATTTTGATGGGGTTTGGTTTTCTGTTTAATGCTTTTGTGGTTTTGTTTCTTTGTTTTTTTTGTTGGGGTTTTTTTTTATGTTTTGTTTTTGTTTGTTTTTGTTTTTTACTTTAATTACAACTTGAAATTACATAGGGTGGAAGAGTGGAGGGATGTAAGGGCAAGCCAATGTGAATATATTTACCAGACAAATATCTTTCAGCAAATCTTTAATCAACTTAACAATGTTATCAATTAGTGAAGAACATTGATTAGGTAAATCAATTCAGTTCTTTAACAGTTCATATTTTTTTCTCAAGGTGCTACTGTTTTTAGCAGGCTACTGATATTTGGTTTTCTTATAGAATTTGCATTTTCTTATTAAATGAGGGGAAACTATGTGTTAGCATTTCTAGTGGCTAACATTCATTTTTTTTGTTTCTGACATTCACATATAGAAAAATGCTAACCTCAATCTTTCTCTTAGCCACATTCTGCATAATTCACTTAATTATGCAGATTAATATATTTATTCAATGCTCGAATAAGGTTGTCAGGTTTCCAAAGTGTATGTTTTATTCCTGTTCTGTTTGAGTTTAAGTACAAAAATACAAACGATTTTTTTACCGCAAACAATGGCAGGTGTTCGTCTATGTTTTGGTGAAAATTATTCTATAACCACTAAATACACAATATTATTACCAGCTTTGAGTTATACTAAATTTCAGATGTTTCCCACATAAACTACAAACATATTTTTAAATATTACCCTAGGATCTTTCTGCCAGCTTTATGACTTTTCTGCAGGGTTTTTTCTTTTTTCTATTCCTTCCCCTCCTGCCACACCAAATAGAGGATTTTATTTTGGGGGATTTTTTTCCACATATTCACATACTAATGAGAAAATACATTTTCAAACTAAAGCTAATTTCATTTTCAGTTGTCTTTTTTTATTGTTTGCAACAGGGATTTTTAATGTATTTTCTAGTTGAAGCTTAAATATCAGATGGGACTTTCATCAATGTACCATTTTATTACACATCCTAGTCTTTCAAAGAGAGTAAGATTTGCCTTTCTCTTCAGAGAGGCCAAAACTCCATGTAAATTTATTACAGAAAATGTTAAAGTTGGCCTCATCAAACAAGGACCATTCCTGATCATAACTTGAAATATTGTTATTCATCATTACTATGTTTTAAATCCCTGCAGCTAGATCCTGTCAATATGAAAGAGTAATTTTCCATTTGATTTTAATTAATGTTGAGAGTAAGATCATTTTCTAGCTTTGTAATAACATCAAAAAGCAATCAGACTTGTCTGGCAAGATTTAATGCTTAAAAACCTGTAGAGAAGGACCTTGAACATCCTCAGTCCTCCAGGTGACAGGGACAGGCACATTCTCCTAATTCACAGTCAACAAAGATGGTTTCACCTGGCATGTTATGTGCCTTTTCTGGAGGAGTAAAAGGCTTTCTGTGCTGTGTGAGCTCAGGAGGGAACTGTTGGACACCAGCCATCAAATGGCTTTCAGTAGAGTAGCGCGGCCTTTCTTTGTGCTCAAAAGAGGGGCAAATGAGATGGTAATGAAACATGTTAAACCTAAACCACAAACTGCATCTCCACACAGAATCACATCATCTTGCCATGAGACAGACTGGATATCTCAGAGAGCATTGAGAAATTGTTAATAAGGTTAAGAAAAAAAAGACATAGAACAGATATTTTTAGCAGGTGTTTGGAAAAAAAATTGGAAATAAGATATTTCTATAAGAAATTTCATTGGTTTAGTTAAAGGGAAGGTGATGGCAAGTGCTTATGGATTAATTTTTGTTTCCTATGTTCATGCAGAAAATTACAACCAACAAGATATAGACACAAAGCTTTTTTCTACTGTGCATCCAAAGCAACTAATTCCCATTATTTCAGTCAGAGCTAAGATTTCAAAAGCTTTGAGGATCTATGCTATAATATGTTAAAAAGATTTATTTCCTAAGACAAACACAGTCATGAACAAAACTCAGTGGGAAGAAAGAAAACCAAAACCAACAAAGCTGATGAAAACTATGAAAGATTGGTAAATGTTTAAAGATTATTTATTAGGGTTTTTTTGCAATTATCAACTTTTCAGTCACCTGAAGAGCTTCTATTAAAATATCTGGGTCAAGAGAAACAGTGAAAGCAGCAGTTCTCCTCTCACACTTGAAATGGAAATTAATTGGTAATGTTAAATAAATATTTAAAAAAAGGTCATAAAACACAGGCAATATAAAAATATAGAGAATGTATCCATGAAAAATACCTTGTTAACAGGGAGCAGGAAAACAGAACATAGTTTTATGACAATATGATGGACAATAAAAAAAAAAGTATTATATTTTCTATAAAATTTTAAACTTTTTTTATCTAAAAAAAGGAAAAGCAGTATCTTTTTTATCAGAAGACTGAAATAATTGTACTCCCAGAGATACCAATATAGCATTGAAAGAACTAGAAATACTGCATTTATTTATGCACACACTTACTTGCAGGTGACACAAAATTAGGAGGAGTGGTCATACACTGATGGCAATTGTTTATTAGTGTGCATATTTACATAATATGTTCCAATGGCAAAAATTAACCCCACATTTTTATAGCCAGAGATCACATCTAGCATTTTTTTTTTTGACCTCCCAGAGTACCCTTTACCTTTTGTCTACAGGTAATAAGAGTTGTGTGAAAGGAAACCTAGTTCTCAGAGTTTGGATTTCTGTTTTTATTTTCTCTTTATGGATGACTTTTTTTTTTTTTTTTTAATTTCTTCTTTTTCATTACATTCCTTCAGTAAAAGTCATGGTATCTCTCACTATTTCAGTGATTTCTGGCCTCTAGTCTTGGGTTTGTATTAGACCACCTCTCCTGAATGGTTTCTGCTACAAGAGTTACACTTTCTGCTGCCAGAAGGAATCCACTGAAGTACTTGGGTATTGCAATACCTTAGTTAAAGGATTCTGAACTACTGGAGTGGAATTCTGAATTAGGTACCTGGAGGCTGTTAAGGGAAAAAAAAACAAACATGGGAGCCAGTGCAATGAGTGGAAGGCGTAGATCATCCAAGTAATAAAGAATGATGATGACAAAAATGTGTGTTAGATCCTAGCTTTCCCTGAGTCTCAAAATCAAACTTTAGGCTACGGAAAGCCACTTGATATCTTTGATTAGAATTTACATGTCCAAAAAAAGCTGTGTAATTAGGTACTTGAATCTTCCTTTCATAAATGGAAGCAATCATCCTGCTTCTCTTTTAACACACTGGCATGGCCAGAGAAAAAAACAGCCCTATATTTTTAACTTAGCAGTATTTCCTTCATTGTAAATATTGGAGACCTCAGTTCATCTCTCTGTGAGGTCTTTAACTCACTTTTCTTTCCATCTGCCAAGTAGCCAACTGCAATTCAAAGCTGTACATATGTGTAATTGTGTCTTTAGAATTCAGGAGAGAATGCATTTCTCTTGCTCCAATATTTTGTAGGACATGTTAAAATGTTCATAGGGTCAAAAATTACAAAATGAAAACAAGCTTAAACAGACAAGCATGCATTAAAAGGAAGAAAGAATGGAAGAAAGTAGTAGAAATATAGAACTGGATTCCAACATCTCCTTCCAAAACTGTTTATTTATTTCATCTAATATGTTAGTGAAGCATTTAATCAGTTCCTACAGGACTGTACATGGACCATGAGGCTTTAGCTATTGTTAAATCCTATGAAGGAGAAATATGATCATGAGTTTCAGTAAAGATTATGTCACTCCTGAAATCAAGAATAGAGAAAAATGAGACAAAAATAATAAACCCAAACCAAAACCTCATGTTACTTCCCCTCATTTTCATAGTAATGAATCTCTTTGCATCAAGTTCAAGAAGCAGAATTTGAGAGGGTATCTTTCCTTAAATGTCACTAAAATCCTGCAAAGTTTTTGAAAAGTGAAGTCTATGAAAGCTTTTGCTCTACATGATTGCATCCTCACAGTTCTGTCACCAAACTGATTCCATGATGATACATTCTTAGAGTGACTGGTCTCTTTCTATGCCAGGGATCCTATGCGTATGCTGTCTCTCTTTCCTTTTTCAAACTCCATGTTTTTTTGTGACCATCAAAATCACCCTCAACAAGAGCAAGAGGCCTCTCTGTCCTGAGCTTTTGGCACTACCTCAGTCTGATACTTAGAGTGCAAGAAAACAGCAATGAACAGCAACTAGGAATTAGGCAGGAAAGACAGCTTAATCTATGGACAAAAATAGGAAAGAAAGAAGGTAAACTGCTCTAAGTAAAAATCTTCACAAAGGCATTATGTGAAAGAAAAAGAATTCCTAAAGTGCTACCTATGTTGTCAGCTGCTGGTGGTAATGAATAGCACAGTCAGAAACACAAAAGACTGATGGCCAAGAGGAGGTTGTGTGCCCCTAAACTCAGATCAATATAACACAAGACAAATGCAAGATGTATGTCCAGGAGATATAGATCTGAGTGAAATAAAATTCAACCCATATACTCTGAAAATTTCAACAAAATTTTAAACTGGAGAAACTGGAAGCAACACCCTGGAAACTTTACATAGACAACTTGGAAGAATTTGGCCTTATATGAGAAGAATCCACATTTGTAAGGAAGTCTACTTGAAGGAAAGGCTTTATCTCCTTTACGAATGAATGTAATGTTTTATGTCTTGAGACAAGTGCAAAATCACATCCACGGCATACAGTCCTCTTACTTAAATCAAAGATGTTAAAGTTAGCACTGCATCATTTAATGAAAAGTGTTAAACAAAAAGGTTAACTAATCCTGAGTAGGTCATGGAGTTAATAACCTAAGAATACTCATTGAATTAGCTTTCCAAATTTATCATGTCATCCCTTGAGTAAAATTTCAAAGTAGAGATAATGAGGTTGCAGGAAAAATAACAGATGTGGAGTATTGGAAGCTAGTAAATTGCATTTCATCTCAGGCACTCATACAGTTAAAGTAAAAAGGGAATATACCATCACACTTACTGACTTCCACATAGCTCCTTATTAAAGCAACAGCTTGAACTAGATATGCAATATTAATTTTTTTTTTTTTAATTTTGTTTTCTACCCTACAGGATGCATGTGCTCTTGAAGCAACTTAGATTATAAACAAGTTTGTAAAGTGGTCAACATCAAGTAGAGACCTAATTTTCTTTTTCTCTTTTTAGAAATTGAGTCTTTATCATAGAAAGTTGATTAAAATTTCTATGGGCCTATCTGCAAAGTTTTGAATTTCTGAGCTGGTACCTATATACTGCCAAACTATGTACAAAAACCTGTTTCGAAATTCCACCCTACTCTGTATTTCTTCTGCATATGTTCCTACAGATACTTATGGTTGTAAAGCATCTGGTACTCAAAGCTTGCAACCAAGGGAGGCTCTTCTACAGTTTTGGAAACTGGCAAAGCTTTCATGACAATAAATGAAACTAGAAGATGTAAATGAATGTAGAACAGAATTAAAAATGACACCATTTATCATACCATGATTTTAAGATTATACAAGATTGTAAAATTAAAAACTTTAGGGAAAGACCTGGAAGAAGGAAATGTTTAACTTAAATGAAATGTCACAAGTGCAATCCCAAACATGAACAGTATTTTGGATGTCATGGTGGGTTACCATATAGTTCTGAACTCAGCATTAGAGTTCTGGTCAATCTTAATTGCTGAGCTCATTTTATTCTTTAATTTTAATGCCACCAAAATGGTGGCAAAATATTCATCCATTTTGGTCCCAGTCATAATCTTCGGAATGGAAGTCAAGCACACTTTCTCATTAGGCATTAACAGAAATTTAAGAGTCATCAGTGAAAGTATGGTAATTTACTGCATCCATTTTTAACTCACAGGAGATGCAAGGTCACTCATCACAGATCCACAGTTTCTATTGTGAGCATAGCTGAGTGAATTATCTGATATTTGCAAAAGATAGGAGCAGACAAAAGGAGAATCATGGCAGCTTATCAGCCAAGCAGTAAATTGACTGATTTACAGTAACTTGCCTGTCTTCTTTAAATTAGGGTATGCTTTGAATACGGACGGGTACTTTATGACACTGAATTGGGAGGTGGGAAGGTATGGAGACTAGAGTAAGAGAAGCACATGTCAAGCATCTAGGGACAACAAGAAATATAGCGAAGATATGTAGGTTCAAGAAGGTGTAGACAAATACTGCAGTTCAGACTTGATGAGAGAAACAGGTGTCAGGGACAGAACACAAGGAGGACACATCCCCAGTGACAAAGGGGAAAGATGGTTACAAGTAGATTGATATTTAAAAAAAGAAAAGTTTTGTTTGTCTCTTCTGTTAACTTTGGATCATGTCAATGTTTTTTTATCTCTTTTTGAAATCATCTT
The DNA here is from genome assembly GCA_013397245.1 of Thryothorus ludovicianus. NCBI lineage: Eukaryota > Metazoa > Chordata > Aves > Passeriformes > Certhiidae > Thryothorus > Thryothorus ludovicianus. The sequence continues at coordinate 401,433 of VZTB01006134.1, read as the reverse complement.
TTAACCTCTTTGTTTTTTTGGGTGGTATTTTTTGTTTGTTTGTTTGTTTTTTTCTGAATAAGAAGGCATCTGAAACAAACTCATCCACAGTAGAAATATATTCCCTGAACTACTATGTCAAAAGTATAATTTCTCTGAGAACACATTCCAGGAATAAAACTGCAGCATGAAAAATAAACAAATAACTCATTTATCTTATTTACAGATATGTTTGCTATTAGTGAATATCTTGCAGTTCTAGTAGTACTTGCATTATGCTCATTTTTCTTATGTATCTATTTGTCAAGGAAATTAATTTTTACATTAATTTCTCTAAAGTCTAAGATTATTTGAATACACTTCAAGTCTTATTTAATATGAGTAGAACATATTTTGTAACCTTAAAAGCTTTAATTGAAGTTCCTAACTGCTACAGAATGTATTCTGTCTCTATTCTGCTGTTTCAACATGTATCTGATTTCTGCTTTTTTTACTACATACTAAAACCCGAGCTCTCTGTACAGTCTGTTTCATCCAGAATGTTAAGAGGTGATTATCTCAGGCAGAATTATGCTTAGCAGTAAAAAAGTAGAATCTCAGGTAAATTTGTGAACTATACTCTGGTAATTTTGTCCTGTTCTGACTGGAAGATGGACATAAATTTCTATCTGTTTATTCCAAAATTTGAGCTACTAGGCTAAAAATGTTCATGATGTAGATATTAAGAGAAGCCTGTGATAACTTCTAATTCACTCTAAAAATGTCTGGGATGAATTTTTCTCTAACTTTTCAGTCATTTTATAGTTTCTAATACTACCCTTGACACTTGAGATTCTCAAAAATTAAAAATGGTGATAACCCATGTCTAACAAATGGAATGGAAACAGTCATAAGCATAGGAATTAAAGTCAAATAAGCCTTTAGGAGAATGTCTCTGCCCCTAATATCTAGGCCGTTCCCCTAAAATATTTTTCTAACCTGTTCTGATGCCTTCAATTTTAAACGTTACAATCACTTTTCTGGTTGTCCCTTGATATAACAATTAGAAATGTTTCCTTGAAGTCCAGTATTAATTTTTTTTTAATATATGATTTCCCATTGTATTCACACCTAAAAGAATAGAATGAAAAATAACTCCTTTCATGTTTTCTGTGGATTTGAAGACTGCAACCATATCTTTGTTCACTGTTGTTTGCCTAGATTAAATGCCCTTTATTTTTCAACCTTACTATATCTTCTAAATCTCTTAACATTCTTGCAAAACTCTGGATTTTTTCTAACTTACCCATATCTTTCTTGGCATGCTAAAGAAATAGCATATTTTATGGGGAACTTGCATGGTATTGTGCCAACATCTGGGAAAACAGTACCTTGCTATTCTTTCATTGAAACCATTGTAGTAGAAGTTACCATGTATTCTAGGAGAAAGATCAAATGTTAGCTAGTCAAATAGGCTTTACAGCCCAGAATACCATACATACCATCAATAGGGAAATAGGTATTGGAAAGCTATCAAGTACACCAGAAAATTGACACAGACAACCAAAATCTGTGTCACAACACAATGCAAAATCCTGTATCAGTGGCACGAAGTCCAGATGAAGACTGGTCAGCAGTAGTGCACCCCAGAGGTTAATGCTGCAACCAATACTGTTGAACATCTTCCTTGATGACCTGTAAAATGGGATGGAGTCCCTCCTAGGCAAGTTTCTGGATGGAGCAAAATTGAGAGCCCTTATTTATAGACTAGGTGAGTGGAGCTGGAAAAGTGAGCAGAGAGTTAGCTCATGAAGTTTAGTGAAGGGAAATGCCAGTTCCAGCCTGTGGGAGAAAAAAAAAGTCATAGACTGATGTGGAAGAGATCTGTAAAGACTGTTTTAGTGAGATCCCCAAGCAGTTGAATAGGCTGGGCTTTACCCGCTGGAAAAGAGGCTGACAGAGAGGGACAAAGTGGACAACAGGTAGAGCAGCTGCCAGCAATGTTTTGTGGCAAAGAATGCCAACAACTCTCTGGGCTGCTTAGGCAGAATTGTCAACAGTTCAAGTGAGGAGACCCTCCCTCTCTGCTGAGTCCTGGCGAGACATGTCTGAAGAGATATGTGCAGTGATGGACTGCCCAGTATAAGACAGACATGGACCTATTGGA
>VZTB01006134.1:353879-393173 GCA_013397245.1 Thryothorus ludovicianus | reverse complement strand
TTTCTATTTTATTTCATTTTATTATATGAAGTCACAGCCTTTTGTCTCAAGAAAGGGGTGGGAAACATTCTGCTGTAAGGAAAGTATTTAATTTGGTTTTCTTTGTATGTTGCAACCTCTTCGGTTACAGTGTTTGAGTTAAGACTTAAATGAGAGAAGACACGTCAGAAAATTTTATATATAGCTTCAGGACAGCTTCTGTCCCAACTACTTCTTGAGATATGTTCAATTTGGAAGGTACTTTGTGGACACAAGGTAAAGTGTGTTTGGATAATGATCTAACTGGTAAACTTGGAAATGAGAAGCATTAGAATCTATTCTAAATTTTCTGTGATGGTCTCACAGTTCATTCAGACACATTCCTTTCATTTTTATTTTTTTTCTTGTTTATCCTCTTCTCCAAGGTATCTAGTACATTTCTGATAAAGCATATAACCCTCCAGTTTTCTCCTTCAAGTCGGAATCTTCACTATCACTTTCCAGGACTCATCTATTTTCCTAGTTTTAACAAACACTCCCAAAATTTTCATTCCATCTCTCTTCTTTCCCACGTCTACTGAAGTAGACACTTCAGTAATGTATTACTATTCCTGAACTCTGATTCTTTGCTGCCCCTTGGCTTAATCAAATAATGTCTTTCCCTCTTTCATGCTGCGCAGGTTTGTGCTTAAGGCTCTCCTTAAACCATATTTTGAGCATCTAATGGAGAAATCATATTAACTCACCTACTGTTTGTGATTATATTTACCTGGTACTTGTGTGAGATGATTGTGTTTATCCATAAAGGGCAAAGTGTGTATGGGAGAAAGTCAATTTGACAAATTGCCTCTATTCACTTCCACTCTATCACCTGCTACATCCCTATTCTATATTGATTCTATGCTCACAGGTCAATTTCTTCACATGCTTCTTACACTCTAGCAGTTTTATGCCACATCTCTCTTCCCAGAGGTCTCACAGCCTCACAGTCATTCTTTCAAATATTAAGACCTTTTAAAAAAATGCAGACACAAAACAATAGATAAACAAAGCACAACAAGATCTGTTAGAAAAGGCTATCATAAGCAGGTAGTGAACTTTTAAATGCCATTCTGGCTGATGACTTAATTTCTTTGTTTTGGCTCATATACTGAATATTCTCATTACTAATACTCCCATCAAAGTGTAGACAAGATCCGCCAATGCTTCTGACTTGAAATTGCTAGGATGGATATTCTTCTGGATGGAAGCAATATTATCAGCTTTCGAAAGAGATCATGAGCGTGTAGATAGACGGAAGAGTGTTCTTGGATTTTTCAGAAGTTTTAACAAGACATTCGCTCAGACCTTCACCAGAGGCTCCTAAAATAACCACAAACGACTGAAAGAAGGTATTTTGTAGGTCAGTGAGTGGCTAAAAATATCTGAAATAAAGAATTGAAGCTTATGTCCAATTCTCACAGCAGGTTAAGGTTTCTGGTAGTATACCCTAGGCTCTGGAACATTAACAGATATTACAGAATTCCCAGTAAATTATCTTGTAAAGGAGGCAAATAATGATGTGATATATTTTATAGATAATATAAATTTAGGTATTTTTTGCTAACTGCAAGGAGAATTTTTAGGAACCCTTTTCCATTGTCATAAATTGTTTTAATCTGGGCAAACTGTGAAGAGGTTAACTGAAAAGATGAATTTGATGAGTCAGTTCTTTGGATAAAAAAACCAATCCTAATTTCTAAACATAAAAATGTGGGTTTGAAGAACAAATTGTGCCTGACACTGGTGCAGTAAACTTCAAGATTAAAGAAAAATATTTTCTTTCTCTCCTCCTTTAAAAAAAAAACAAAAACAAAACCAAAAACAAAAACAAAAAAAACCATTGAAAATGTATGGCAGTTAAGTTTAGTAAAGTGTCAAAAATGGTGCAATATCATTACATGCCATCTCTCACAACCACCCTCGATTTCAACTTTCTTTAAGACTCTTGCCATACTTTTTCTTAAAAAATATTAAATTACTATGATTTCTTACTATTCATAAATGCTAAAATATACAACAAAACTCATAGTTAAGTTTACTTTGTTAAAAAATGTCAAAGGCAGCTTTCTGCAGAGCTGTGCCTTGCCTAAGCACCTCTGCTTAGAGTTTCAATTGTTATTCTCTGAAAGCCTCCACATTAACACTGTTACTGTGATTTAAGAAACCACAGAGTAGGGTTGCCACGTCTCACATAGCTGCCTATTTCAGCTAGCTCAAAGGCAAATCAAGAATTTCTTATATGGCAATACACTGTGCTAAATAAAAATGCTTATAGAGTATTGCAGTCAAACAGAAGAATTAAATAGAAAATGACTGGGTATGATTAAAACCTGAATAATTAAGATACTTGTGATAAGGTGGCAGTTGGGCTTATTGTCTATACCATCTTCTGGTTTATGGCGGTTTTTTGTTCAATTAAGTGGTACTAATGGAAACTAGGACTTCAATGACATAAGGACTTAGTGCTATCCCTCTGCCTGGGAGTGACAGGAATGCAGAAAACACCAACTGGAGTGGCCCCCACGCCCTCCACTGGAGAGGAAGCTTCGTTCGGCTGACAGTGGCCAGGGGAGCAGATGGCAGGTCGAGAACAGAAGATTACAGGTGCCTAGAGCTGAACGACAGGTTTCATCCCCAATGCCACTGTAGTTATAGAGAGGTTTCAAAGTTCAATAAGCAGAAGTCACGGAACTTGTGACCTAATCTTGTCAATTAGGAAAGAAAACATTTAAGGGTGGTAAGTTTGTCCAGAAAAATACAGACTTCCAGGGCTAATGAGGATTGTGTTGTATAAATTGACAGCATTTTTTTTTTTACTTAAAAAATAATAAACAAATAGTATTTATCCCAATAATATATATCACATTTTTTTTTATGAGACATTTCAGCAAAATAATATACAAGCTTATGATAACAGATGAAGGGAAAAGCAAAGTTCTTCATTGAACAGATAGTCTTCCTGGTGTCTGTCAATGCTGCAAGGTCACCCACAAAACCAATATCTGTATCACACAAAACATTCTTTATATAATCAGTAAAAAAAAAAAAACAAAAATCAGAAGTGGTTGCACTGTTTTTATGAAAGACAAGGAAAATCAAGTGTATGCTGTTTTACTGACAGATCAGTAGCATCTTATAGGCCTGGAAGGGTATCTTCATGTATGGAAATTTATATACTTAGTAATAAAATAAATAATCAGAGCAACAATTAAAGCTAATATAATGTTTGCTGTTTATTTTGCAGATTTATAATGTGTATTAAAAAGAAGATATTTGTTAAATATGAATGAATCTTTAACAAAAACTGAATTTCAGATATGATTACATGAGATTTTATATGTTGCATTCAGAATTTGTGCCATTAACTTTAAAGATATGTAGTACAAGGCAAGATGCAATCAAAAGAATGCAAACCCCTGACTGTTCTTCATAAATAAGTTGTTACCTTCCTTCAAGTTCTATGTAATTTTCAGAATTTTCCTGGTAGCATGTCAGTGTTTATCTTAGTTGAAAGTATAGTTATCAGTGAATAATAACATTGACTTCAGTCTTCTGTCTTCCCTTTCAGTGATCATTTTAAATTTATTGATTTAGAAATAGTTATAATCTGAATTAAACCTTTATATATATAATTTATATTATATAAATTATATATATAATTTATCATTTATAATTATATATAAATTGCAAGAAAATGTGATGAAATTAAATTTAAGAAGATAAAGACTCATGTATGAAAAGTGTGTTAAATTGACTCAATAAATATATAATTACATAATTTCAATATATAAACACTAGATTTGAAGGCCACAAAAAACCACCTTGGCAATCTCTAGGAGAAAAAAAAAGAAAAATCATAAGCAGATAAGACTAAATATCAAATAAGACCTATTAGCATTAGGAGGAAAAGTGGCAACTTGTTTTCCTAGATAATTATGCAATAATTATAGAAATTAATTTATTATATAAAGGTAGCAAACCAATAAAAAAAAAAAAAGGAAAAGGAAAGGAAAGACAGAAAAATGGTGCAGAAGCTAAGATTTTTCACACTTCACTTTAATGCAATGAAAAATTACTAAAATAAATGACTTGAATAGTTCAGGCTGTCACAAGATGGAAAAAAACAGGCAGCAGCACAGATGCAGAAAACTGAGCACCAAATTGACATTTCAGCAGAATCAGTAAAATACCGACAAGCCTTCCTTGGAATTTTACAGAAGAAAATGAGAAATGGCAATGCAGTATGATGGATTCATCTTAGCACCACTAGAGAAGTCTAACATACAACCCAAATTCCAGAGATCAGAGCACGGAAAAGAATATGTAAAAGTGACAAGCTCCTACTTTAAACACTCCTTTTGTTTACAATTAGTGAATACAAGAATGATGGATCTATCACCCAGAAAAAGAACAGCTAATTACACAAGTAAAGCAACAATACCTGGAGCAGGTGATTCACCTTTGTTGAAGCCTGTAGAAAATTCTTAAGATTCCTTAAATATCTGAATATGTGGATTCTTCGTTTATACTAAATGGGTAAAAAAAATAAAGCAATTCACCCTACAACATCTGCCTCATGATGTGCTGCAATTATTACTCCCATGCATGTTTAAACCCTTAGCTACTCTCACAGTTTTATTCCACCTGTTCTGTCAGGATGTTTATTTCTCTTGTTAAATCTCACACTGAGAATTTTTATAGTTTCCTTATTATCCTTCTTTGTTTTTTTCTTCTTTTTCCATCAAAAGACAAATAATTAGTCTACCCTTTTCACTATAATCATGTGTTCTACCTGCTGATATTGTTGACATATCACAGTGTTTATTTTATTTGCATGTTTGTAGACTTCTCACAATTCCTTATTAATTTTGTGTTTTCCTGGCCCTATAATCTGTCACAGTATTTTTTTTTCAGAAGTATTTATCTATCTATCTTACTTTTCAGTAATAAGATCCCAGAGCTCACATCTATACGAAAAAAAACAGGTATAATGACCTGAAATGTAGACTTAAAACACATCCTTCTCACTGAGGAATTCCTGCAGAAGAAAAGATAGTATTTCTATGTACTGTCTGCCTCGTTTTGTATTAGACAGAAGAGAATGTTATAACTTTTAATAATAATTTCCTGACTCCTTCAAATAAGAAGAAATATATATTTTTTTTGCCATTGTCTCAATCTGCATTAGATGTTTGTCATTATGAATTTTTTCCTTTAAACATGGCAAGTTGCTGTCTGAGAGCTGTCTAAGACATGGCCACTGTGAAACCCTTCATGTCAGCTTGTTCTCTCTCCACTCATGTCTCCAACTCCTTCTTGAAGTTGATGAGAGATTGTTCCCAGATATTCAAATTCAGTATAGCAATGCATTCAAATCTGCTTGATGAGCAAATCAATTTTTCATATATCTTGATTTATCATTATGAATTTTCAGCACAATATTTCCTGTTACTAACTCCATTTCTCTGACCATCTTTATAACTCTCTGTTCAGTTCTTTCAGTAATAAATCAAGGTATTTCTCCCTCAGTTATATAACTAAGTCCTGTAGATTGCTATTTTTTTTTAAATTTTAATCCTATATTGGCATCATAAACAACAGCAATTTTACTCTGTGTTCATATTTAACTTTGTGAACACAAATACAATATTGCATCAGCACAAAGATTCAAAGACAAACTTATAGCATAGAGATATTATAGTATAATGAGCATTCTTGTATCCTATATCCCGTAGTACATGCAAGCTATTTCCTAAAATCTGTAAAAATTCAAAGGTGAAATTTATTCCACAATAAGTGGAATAAGTAAAAAAAATCTGACCTTTTTAACTCCTTTTTAACTAAAAAGGGTGATTTTCTCTCATTATACTCTAATCATAAATGGCAATATTTATGTATTAAATATTCTAAGTTGCAGTAACTTAGGACATACCACACTGTCCATTATTTTTTATTCTCCAAATGAGATATGCAATTTTTGCATTTTGTTGTGTTGTTTTAATTCTCCATATGAAGTAATTTTGTAGAGTGTCTAAGTTATTAGTGCATTCTTTACTAATTCACCACTATAATATTTCAAGCTTTATTGCTTTGAGTTTGCATCTTGACTCTTCAAAATTTGCATCCCCAGACACTTCATGTGGCTGAAAATTGTATACTTGGACTATGGTACTTCCTGCCCATTTAATATCATACAATTAGGGAAAGGAAGGGAGTGGGACAGTGTGGAAAATAGAAGTCTTTAGAGAAGAGCAGCACATACTGAATTAAAGACTACCTGATGACTGGGAGGAAGAAAAAAAGGAATATGATGGTGAAGAAGAAGGGGAAACTCAGAAAACAGCTCAGTCTTCTTCTAGCTCCAGGAACTGGAGATGCAGGGATAGAGAGCAGAGTGGGGAGACTAGGATTACTGCACTGGTTTCACAAACCCATTGCAACTTTGGCAAACAGTTTAATCAAACCAGACTTGATTTCTTTTTTAACCAGCTCAGTGTTACCATGGAGTTTTTAAATTACTGTTTAAAATTACTATTTTTGCTTTCTATTCATTATCACATTGTTTGTTATCCTGTCATAAAACTCACAGTATAACAATAACACTGAATGAATACAGGTTTTTTGACAAGTCAAACAGAAAAGTTTCTTTAACAATATTTTGCCAAAGGCTGGGCAATACTTTTGGGTTTATTAAGCTTTTCACCACAGAATGATTAAAGGTTCTTATTCTTAGCTTTTAAATGTTCAAGTCATTTCATATTGTTGGTCACTTTACAAAAACTGACTATTTAATCATATGACCATTCTTATTTTTCCAAAATTTATTCCCTAGCTTTAAAAGTACCATTATTTTTATATTTCTATTACAGAATCATGGGCTGTGAGAAGAAACTTGGTCTGTGTTCTTCAAATTCTCTAAACTGTGAAATCCAGCAGTCTGCTAGCTTAACTTTCAAAGTCATGAGAGCTCACAGTTCATCTCGTGTGCTGAAATGATTACTCTTACATACAGTCCCCCCAGCACTGATTAAAAAATAATAACAAGAAAGTAAATGAGAAGTGAAGCCATTGCTTGTTAATTCATTGAACTCTTTTATTCAATAAGAAAAGTTTAATGCAGTTGAAATGCATTAATATCTTCTCCAGTTCTTGGTGCCAATACTCCATGCTGTATGAAAAAAACCAAAAACTACTCACTAACAAATTGTCAAATAAAGAAAAATTAACTGACATAATAAGAGAGAAAATGTATTTGATGCCAAAATTGTAACTTGGCCTATGCTATGGGAAAAGATAAAGAAAGTACCTCCACACATCTGGCACACCAGCAGGTACGTGTAGTTTAAAAATGCTGCTAAGGAATAAAGCTGCAGCAAAAAAAGCAGTGTCAGAGCCTAACAGACTCTCAGGTTTCAGTGTCAGTCTGGTGTATGGATGCAGGCACAGCACTGTCAGTGCTTTGGGAGATCATGAACACAGCTCATTTCTCTTCTAAAACAGAGCCAGGAGACAAAGAGGAGATCCTATGAGTCTATGACTGATGTAGCATCAGACAGGGTGTGCTGACAGGTCACCCAAAAGTTCCAGGCTGACTCTTATAATCTAAAGCTGTACATACCATGCTCATATCTATATGTTCTAAATAACAAAAAGCCTTATGAAATTTCTGTTCATTTCTGCTGGTGCACTGCCAGTGTGTGAAAAGCCTTGGAGACAGAAATTACATTAGTTTTTTTAGCTGTTTCAACATGCTATCTTCATCACCTGTCACTCCAAAAGTTGGTTAGAAATGGATAAAGTTTCATACAAAATAGTGGGAAAGAGAAGTATTGTGCATCTTCCTCAGAAAGGATAACAAGAAATAACTTTAGTCACGGTAATTGTTGCCATTCAAAAAAAATATGCCCATACAGAAAATAAACGTTTGACATGCTGCTAGCATTTATGAAGTTTTATCAGCATGCCTAAATTCAAATAGCTTCTTTGGAGGACAGTGCCTTCAGAAATATATTGTATTCCAAAATGCCTTCATTGAATTTGCACTGCTACTATTTGGATGTGCATACCAAGAAAGGGATGGAGATAAACACACTTGACTTCTTGTCTAAACATAGCATAGAAATGGCAACTGCACAAAAAAGAGATCTTCAATCCAATGGTAGCATAGAGCGAAAGACCCTCAGTCAACTCAGTTATGTTCCCTTTTCAAAGCAAGGACCACAAAGGGCCTGAGAACAAACTAAGGAAAACAATTTTTCAGCTGCTCATATTCATCGTCTTGTCAGTACTTCCAGACACCAGAGGAGAAGACATACATGCCTCTCAAGAACACAACAATAGCAACTGGATAAAAGAGTCAAAAATAATATAAAGGAAATAAAAAACTTTAAAAAAAAACATTTGGAAGGACTTTATTTTTAGCCACAAAGCCAGAGCAGCATGAATGTCATGGTTTAACCCTGGTAGGCAGCTCAGGCCTTACTCATTCCCCCACAGCTGGATTGAAGGTAGAATTGGAAGAATAAAAGTAAAAAGACTCACGGGCTGAGATAAAGACAGTTTAACAGGTAAAGTAAAAGTTGTGCACAGAAGCAAAACAAAACAGGGAATTCACTTACCACCTCCCACAGGCAGGCACATGTTCAGCTATCTACAGGAAAACAGGGCTTCATTGACAGTGGAAATAAAAGTCATCACTTCAAATGTCCCAACTTCTTCCCTCTTCCCCCTGTTTCTAATGCTGAGTCTTAAATCATATGTTATATGGTGTGGGACATTCCTGGAGTCAGTTTGGCTCAGATGTTCTGGCTATGTTCCCCTCTTGTACACCTCCAGCCTCCTCACTGAGAAGGTAAGAGGCAAAAAAGGTCTTGACTCTGTGCAAGACCTGCTTTGCAGTAGCTAAAACTTCCCTTTGTTATCAGCACCCTTTACAGCACAAATCCGAAAAAACAGCTACTATGAAGACAATTAACCCTATTCCAGAATAAAACAGGTCAATGGGTGGTGATAAAAAAGAAAAGTCTGTTAATTCAATGTCACATGAAAGACAAAATACAGACAACACAAGATAATGATCATTTACAGAGGTTGAAACAAAGAAAGTGCAACTTATAGACTGTATTTATATGAACTACAGTTTATATATATTCATATCACTACAATTACTACAGAAAGAGAATATTTTGTTCCATCAAATATGCTGCTGTTTGCTGGGATAATTACATCAGTGATCCTTACTTTATATCTTTAAGGGTCTCCATGTGTTTCGTCTTGGAGACAGGAGGGCAATTTCATCGTTCTCATCTTATTACACCCTTCATAGCAACATCTGGATATTAACAATCTTATTTAAGCTAGAATCTTTACCATCATATTGGAACTTGCACTGTTTCTCTTTCTTCATCAATTGTTTCTATTCAGAGCATATTCAATGAGACAAAAGAAATTAGTACAAAACCACAATTGTAATTTTTTTTTAGAAAATATAATAAGAACACCATAATGTTGTGATATGCTTTGATCGAGGGATACAACAATTTGATAAAAGCAATTACACACTTCAAATAAATCAAAGTTTTTGACATGGCGCTACATAATATGCATTCTGAGGAGGCATGCAGTGTTTATAATCAGTCATATGCTTCAGTTGGTATTCAGAGGTAGAAAATGCAGATAAGGGTAAAAAAAATAAAGGGTAGAGTCCATGAGATTTGGGAGCACTGAGAATTCTTCAGGATCTGATACTAATCAATGTCTTAATCAATAATGATATTGTGTGCATCTGGATGACCAAGTTAAGACCTTTGCAAGTTTGTTGCACAGCTTGATGGAAGCACTAAATGATGAGAAGAAGCTGCTTTCACACAATGTTCCAGATCCCAGGAACAAGGTCATCACTGAGCAAAATACATTTCAGTGAGGCATTGAGACTGCAAGTTGTTACATGTGGGAAGCATGGTATGCTTCAGAAGCAGAACGAGAAATTATTTCCTGGAAAGCAGCAACTTGAGAAAAAAATGTGAACAGAGAGAACAGGGTCAGTGTGACAGCTTCGTATAAAGTTCAGCAAATGTTGTCACTAAATTTCTAAAAGAATATCAGGAAGGAACCAGATGACATCTGTATGCAGAATTTGTATGAATCTGAAGATTTCTTAATCCAGTTTGAACTCTGCATTTCATGGAAGTTATGAATTTAATGAAGAGAATAAAGAATACTCAAAAAATGACCCAGTTGTACCCAAACTAAACCCTGAAATTGGATGTTTATGGAATCCAATCTACTAGTTAATTGGAGAGAAAAAGAAGATACTTCATTGTTCTACATATAGACTTAAATATATAAATTATATTTGATAAGAAAAGGTGTCTAAATCTTGCAGAAGAAGGTAAAGGAAGACACATTGCATGGGAACTAAAGTTAGACTTATTCAGCCTTGAAATAAGATGCAGTAAAATGCATTGGTGAAGCTAATTATCTAATTGAACAACTTACCAGAAGCAGCCCATGGACTTACTACTGTTTGGAGTCTTTAAAAACTGATTAGATAGTTCTCTGAGAAACATATTTTAATCCAGTTTCTGGAAGAAATTCTGCAGCTTATAGAGGCAGAGCATAGGGCCAGATGGTCCTTTCAAAAGGGAGTGCTGGTCCCTTCTGTTCTCACTGTCCTTGAGCAAGGAAAATGTATCTTTTATTGCTGTCTTTTTCAGAGAAGCACTCCGAGTAAGCATTTCTAGGATTAGTGAGCTGGAGGATACTCCCATGGCAGAGCAGTGTGTAAACAGCAGGCAATAAAGTTGTCTGGTTGCTCCCAGAAGACCATGCTTCCCCTACAGAACCTACATTTTGGGGGATGATGAATAAGAAGAAAAAGAAATATTTGATTTTGTTGCTAAGTGAAGACCTAAGTTGCGAGAAAAACAAACAACTTCTACTTTAAAAAAAACTGCAACCATTGTTCTGCAGATATTTTATTGAGAACACATTAAGTCTTTGCATTTTGGAAATCTAACAAAACCATTTTTCTAAGTCTAAACATATTTTAATGGGTTTTGTCTCTATGTATTTCAATTTCCAGATAGTTGTATTTACAACTTTTAGTATAACAAAGAAGGCTTAGCAAAATATAGAGGGTACAAAACTCAACTAAGTAATGTTCCTACAGTCTATCGACTATTCTTTCAATTATTAATTAATATTAATTGAGATATCTGATTTTCTGCTAAATCCTACATTCAAATCCCTTTTCTCTTTTTTTTCTGTTATTGAATCGCCATGAGCTAAAAGGAACTCCTGCAGTGCTTCTTCCAGGATTGTATGTGCTTTTTATCAGACTTCGTTCATCAGCACTGGCAGCATGTTAATTAACCCAGCTGTGAATGACCCCCTGCTATTTTACCAGGTTTTCTATTGTAAAATTAAAGAAGGACCAGAAGAATAGAGAAAACACTGCTTTTGTAGCCAACAGGGAATGGTAAAGTTCTTCTCTCATGATATTCTTTTCAAGTGATGGCCTCTCTGTGGAGAGTTCCCATGCCATAATATTTTTATGTCAAGCAGTGGCATTGGTTGGAAGAGGATAATATAAAGCAATATCACTTCATACAGACATAAGACATCCTAAATACTGGAAATCAACACATTGGTCTGTGATTACTTTCTTTTCTGTATTCCTCAAGCAAAAATCCCTCTCTGAAGAAGCCTGAGGAAAAACAGTTAATGGAACTGTATCAGAAACTCTGTTGCTACACACCCTCACCATTCAAGTATTATCAATGTTGCCGCACTGACCCATTGTGCAAGATGGAATCAAACCGTGTCATTGGGGATTAAGAATACACACAGAAAGACCACCAAACTGGCAATGTCTAGGACAAAAAAAAAATAAAAAATCAGGGAACTTTTTTAGATTTCAGAAAGCACCTTCCACTCTCTAATGCATATCATTCCATCTAGTGAATTCTTTCACATGTAAGTGAATTCTAAGCACTATCATCATAATATGTTACAATCTGTGATGTCACATTTTTCTCATTATTCTACTGAAACCCCACCTAAGCTCTTCTAAATGATCTTGATTTTTTGTTATTTGTTTTGTTTGTTTTGGTTTGGGTTTTTTTTTTGTTTCATTTTGTCTATACATGTTTGGAAACATGCAGCCTTTTTTGAGATGCTCTTGGAAGTCCCAGCTGATAATCCTTTGAATCCACAGGTTTTTCATACTATGACAAGCTAAAATATCCATGATTCAAAGATACCAATATAAATTGATATAGAAAGGAACTCGAAAACCTTTGGATCAAGAGAAGCTGCATTTCTGTTTCTTAATTTTAGTATGAATTGATACTCTTGAAAGACCTTACTGACCACAGGAAAAATTCCAGCACCGTAGAGTTAACAGCCATCCTCCCCTCCTGGTTTGAATAGCTTAGGAAAGAATTTCACCTGTAAACCCAATCCATCTCACATTTACTCTATTTTTAAACTGATACAGAAATGTTCTTGGCAATGCTAGTAATTCATTTTAAAGGGACTTGAAGTAATTTCTTTTGGTTTCCCCCCCCCACACACACACAGAGTCTTGAGGAGTACTAAAGCAGTACAACTCACTTGCTTTTCCATTCACAAGTCCTTCACACAGCAAAAAATAGCAAAAAGAAGCTGAATGTGAAAACTAGCACTAATTCTCACATTGCTATTCTGAAAATCTGCTAATTGCCTCACAAGGCTCAGTTGTCTCACTTCAGTTTTCACTGAAAACTTGACAAAAGATAACAAGTTTCAGTAAAATAATTGTATTATATTAATTGGGATAGTAGGACTAATTAAACTCTGATTTTTTGCATTGTTTTCAAGAGTAAAAGACAAAGAAATTCAATATCATAGCTCATACATGACAAGCAGAGACAATGGACGATGTTTTTAATGTAATTATTTAGAGCCCATTGTATGATGGGAAGCTGTAAAGATTAAAAGAACACAAATTCTCTAAACACTATCAAAGAAGGATCTTCCCATAAGATAAGCCACCACAACAGGGACTTCACATAAGCACTGTAAGGCAAACAAGAAGGTGTCTATTCCAGGCCTAATGGAGGTGAAGGTTTGGAATTAGCATACTAGACCAAAATTCCAGAGTGCAGACTATGGGAAATAACTGCATACACCCATGCCGGCCTAAGTTGTGGGAACATCTTGGACTATCCTGTGGATGCCCAAAACTACTTGAACTGTTTAACAGTGGCACTTGCAGAAGAAGGACTCTGCATCCCTCACCACTGAGAAGACTAGGTGAAGAAGGATCAGCAGGATACCACAGGATCCACTGTATTGTGATATCTTTCTTCTTAATTTTTTTTTCTGTCCTTCTCTCTCTCTCTCTCTCTCTCTCTCTCTCTCTCTCTCTCTCTCTTTCTGCCTCCCTCTTTCCTGCTTCTTTACATCTCTTTACCTCATATTTACTGTTAAATAAAAACCATACTATTGACTTTGGCATATGACTTTGCATCTTAATTTGGGCAGAAACATCTCTTAATAATCACATCATAACAAAAGCTGAAGGAGAATGTAATCCTCTCAAGCCAGTGCACAAATATGATAGTGAACAGACACACCATATATAGCTTCAGTGTCTTGTAGGCAGCACTGTATGATGTCTGACATGAGGAGTGGTCTTCTAGACATAACAATGTCACTTAGAGCTTGTCTATACAGCAATAGGAGAGAGAGAGCATTTGGTTGAAAAGTAATTAAAAATAAAGCATATCTCTTAACTGATTAGTAACAATCATCGTGACCATTAGGCAATGGGCTTTTCACATATTTAAGATTTTCATATAAACAACTTACATCAAATAAGTCACATATTTTGTAGTCAGTGTCTCCCCACTGATAGTTGTCAAACTAGTGGGAAATTATTTAATTAGAGACTGAAATTAATTTTCCCCAAATGTCTATATTTTCAGTGATCAGAAAAATCCTAATTCCTTGAAATAAGACCTTCCCCCTCCTCTCCCCCCAAGGTTTTGATTTAGCTAAGATTTTGATTTGGCACTAAGAGTAGTACATACTTGATGAAGTTATTTTCTTTTCTGTAATCTCACTTGCTGAGCCTGATGCAGTCAGAGTGCATTCAGGCTACCTCAGCCTATACAGAACAAGAATGGTATATGATCAGTTCATTCACAAAGTATGGAGGCAGAAAAGACTCATCATCTCCCTGAGACTGTTTGAATTTCTTTCTAACAAAGGCTCATTTCTCATTTGCCTGAAACGATTTGAACTTCTTTCTAAACTTAAATTGCTGCTCCATACGGCATTCTGGCATGGACTGATGAGATACTTCTTGATCCCTCCTGAAGCAGTTGATCAATTTCACATAAAAAGTTTCAGAATACTTACTTCTGAGAGACTTGGAAAAGCCATCACTTAAGGCCTTCATTTTCAAGGAATCAGAGAATAAATGTGCCTTCCATCACCAGCTCAAAAAAATATAACATTGTCAAATGCAAAACAATTTCTTTAATGTTGAAGAAAGACTGGAGTATCAAGAGCTTAACCATAGTTTGGTTTCTGGTTTTGAAGAAATAAGTTCCAGTGTGTGCAAATAAAGAAGAATTTTGAACAAAATTTTATCAGCCATTGAGTAAAATAATTATTTGACTATTACCTTTCTCCATTTTAAAAGACTTTTTTTTTCTTTTAATCTCACAGAAGGAATACTGTTTTTTCTTAACTTCTGAATACAAATGTTTCTCTTTTGCCATTTATCTTACTGAGAGGCTGAAGCCTAGATCCACCCTCTTAAGAAACTATTTTACAATTATCCTACTGGGTCTGAGTATTCTGTGAGCCTCAACTCTTAGCTTGTAACTGTGAGAAATCATTTTCCTTTTTCAAATTAAACTTTTGGCTTGTTCTAAACAGAAATAATGAACAGAGATAATTTAACAACTCCTAGAGTAAGTGGGCAATTGTGCATATATGAAACAATAACATTTCTGCTGATGGTTTGTTAAAAACGTGGAAAAATTAGGTGGTTTAGGGCAGCCAACATTAATTTTGCTAATTTTGCTTTAAGTCAAAGGTTGCTATTACTGGTGAAGTCTAAGCATGTCTTACTGAGAAGAGTCTTGTGTGAGCTGACAGCCAAAGGACAAATTTCACATCCTGCAAAAAGAATTCCCGAGCTGAATCACACCCATATTTTAATGAACCATAACATTTTCTGAAGAATATGTTTGAAAAAGGAGCCTGATGTGAAAAATATCAGATTATAAGAAGTATGTACATAGAGGGACAGAAAGGATTCACAGATATATATATATATATGTCTTTATTTTCATTTTATTTATCTTTGACATGAAATAAGTAATTTTAAAAAATATTGGTTGGTTGGTTCTTTTTGCCACAGGAAAAAAGGAAAGATCAAAGGACAGGCAATCTATGATTCCCACTATTTTACAGTACTGAGAAACAGGATATGCTGAGAATATTACATATACCTAACAGCTCTGTTGGTATTTTCAGTCAGTATTTCTTTCAGAACACATGGATGTATTTCATCCAACCCATCTTCATCAGAGTCCTTGTGTTTATTTATTCACTTGCATCATACAGCTGTGTTGCACAAACCTGCAGAAGAAATACTATAAAAGTTATGAGAACAAATGAGAAGAAGCACTATTTTTAGACCTGCTATAATTTTACTGTGGAACTGTGTGTCATACACCAAACTGGGTGCAGTTAATAATTGAAATTTATGTGGTACAAGGCTGTCACTAATTAGGTTAGTTGTCATGAAATACAAGGGGTTTTTAAATGTTTTTTTATATATGTTTGCTTAGCATCCATAAATTTTAGGATGGGTTCTTTGTTACTATGAAAGTTTTGTTTCTAGGAAGATAATCTGAATAAAATTAGGCTTTAAAAAAGGGATGCTTTCTGCAATGAAACACGTAACTGGGAATCAGTGATAAATAATCTGCAGTGAAGTCCTGAAGAGAATAACTTCTTGATGCCTTCTGAGTTGATATTTTAATCAACAACTCGAAAGACATTAAATAGACACTGATGAAGTTTTCAGAGGGCATTGAAATAGAAGGAAAAACAAGTAATAGAAAAATCAGGTCTGAATCAGTTCATAACATGTTGGATGTATGTTTTATCACAGAGAAATATAGATATACACACCTGAATAAGTAGGGCAAATCCATAGGACTTTGAGAAACAGATGTCCAGGGAATGGAGAAGGCAGAGGGAGGGTTCTGAAGTACTACAGTTGGTAAATGACTCAATATTAATACATTAATTATTATTATTAATTAATATCAAATAACTTGATATTCCAAGTAGATATTTTGAACAGCTGGATTAATACACAGTTAGAATATGCAAAGAGCTAAATACTGAATATCTTTAAATATTATGATTTATTTCTTATTTGGCTGTACTGTGACACTCCAGAAATCCATAGCCAGTTCTGACATACATTTGGAAAGGTTACTGAAAAATTGAAGGCTCAGAGGAGAACCAAAATAAAGGAAGGATTATAAAATACATTCCAATGAAACACTCAGGTAATTCAGTCTTATATATTATCAGAGAAATGGTTATGATTGTTATGGTCTATGAGTGCTTAAACTTATTAATAGAGAAAAAATAAGCACTTGCTAATAAAAAGCCCTTAAATTTAGAACTTAATACATTAGAACTTAATACATATGACTAGAAATTGCAGCTAACTTCAAAATTAAATAAGTTGCTCATTTCTTTTAAAAGTTAACATACTTGACTACTCAAAGACTTTATCAAGAGTTGTGAATTTCAAATCAGGAAAGGATTTTTTTTAAGGAAAATTAACCATAGTTTTTTAACTTCTGAGAGGATTTAGCTCAGGGAATGTAGCATACCAAAAAACAGACTAGCATCAAAATCTGCCCTTCATTACGTTTTCCCAACTGGAAAGTTAAGCTTTAGCAAGAAATGTATAGTTCTTCAGTTTGCTCATTCTGGAAACAACTTCAGTCACATGACCTCCAGATGTCATGCAATACCCAGTATATTGTCATAGCTGATTCACAGAAACGTATATTCCTGACAGATTAGAATATTATAAATTTGCTTAAGTCTAGTATTACACCCTGGTTTTAGAGTGTTGCACTAGTGCAGTGGTTTTGGTTCACCAATTTGAAATTTCTCAACTAAGAACAAAGCAAGCTTAAACTTTGAATGGTATAAGGAAACATTTATTAACAGAACTAAAGGGAGAATAATAAAAATCAGAATAAACCCTTTAGAACACTCGTCCTTCCTTCCTCCACATCTTCTTTCTTTCTTACTACCCAAGTACAGAAATAACACTCAGAATTCTCAGCCAGTTTTCTACCTCTAGAATAATTTTTTCTAAGTTTACTTAGGGTGAAAAGCATCTCTCACTATGGAAAATTTTTCCACAAGAAAACAATACTCTTGTGGCTTCAAACTCTGTGAACAGCAGCCACCTGGAAATCTGCATTCGTGAAGCTCCTCCCATGTGCCTTTGGGCTATGTCAGCGTATAGGGTTTTTATTTTAAGGATAAACTGTTCAAAAGCAAAGCCTTCCTTTATCTTCTCATCTAAATGTGTATCTACAAAGGTGTATCCCCCTTTTCACTGGTTTAATCATGTGTCAATATTAGAAATTAGCCAATCAAGGCCAAACTAAGACAACTTGTAAGTAAACTACACCACTAAACAAGGAATAGTCATTTATATATATTATGTATTACATTGTAAAATAAATGCAAATAATTAAAAAAAAAACCCTACAACCAGTAAATAGTATTACTTCCCAGAAGATTTCTATTATAACCAGGATAATTCAGCATGTTATGTCAGAGATAAATAAAAATTTTGAACCTCAGGGGATAAAATCCATAGTTCTCCCTACTGGGCAGTATTTTGTCTCCAAACTTTACATTGTAAAGACATTCTTGGTTGAAAGTTTGTCCTTTTTAACATGCACTGCTTCTGAGAAAACAAGTTTTTATATGTTAACATATTCTGTGCATCAGAAAATAAGTTATCATTGTGTTTAACAGGTTTTTACAGTGTACTCATTCTCATAATATTTGAGGATTTTTCTTTTGATAGTCATTTTCATTGCATTGGAGCATTTTTGTTTTGGCATTTTTAGTTTTCTAAATACAAGCAGTAAACTGTGATTGGAAGTATCTCTAAAGCTATTAGTGAAGATATTTTTATGGGGAAATACAATACACTTTACTCAAGTATGCAGTCAAACTTCAGAAGGACTGAGAAGATTTTAATCTAACATGTTTCAAAAAGATCCATTCAGCACAAAATCATATTCCAATTTACCTGATTGTCTGTGATTTGGTTTCATTTTGTATCTACACAAAGCATCACATTAGTTTTATACAAAATCATTCACCCATCTCAAAATTTCCTTTACAGATATGTAAATGAGAAAAAGAAAATTGTTCTTTCAATACAGCTGAAAAAAAAAATACTTGATATCCTTCAATATTTTTTGTTTCACATACTCTTTTCCTTATCTACATTTTCAATGTATCTGTCTTGTTCTATTTCAATATCTAAAAAAATCTTCCCCCAAACTGGACAATTCAATTCAGGAACATCTGTTGTAGGTGTTATTTTTATTATAGCACCACCCTTCACACATTTTTTAACTTTTTCAAATTTTTCTCTCGTGAAATTCAAACATATCCACTCATACTAAGTATCTGCATTCTTTCACCAGCCATCTGTTAATTTACCATCAAACACCAAAAAACCCATCTCATTTGTTTTTAAAATTTTTCATATTTTCATACTGCTTTGACTTTTTCAGGGAGCTGACAATCTTGAAAATAGCCTTCTATACTGGTGAAATTATCAGCGCAAGTTGTGTTTCTTAAAATATTTCAAGTTTGTCAAAACTTTATAAGAACATAAAAAGTATTTTTTTGTGACAACTTCAAAGAATTATGGAGTTACACAATGTTAGATTCACAGAGACGTATTTAAAGGTCATCTAGTTCCATCACCATGGACAAGAATATCTCTCACTGCAACAAGTTGTTCAATCTTGTCCAAGATCACCTTGAACATTCCATCCAATGATCCTTGATCATTTCCAGTGATGGGACATCCACAAGTTGTTGTCTGAGAAACCTGTTCCTGTGTCATCATAAAAGAAATAAGTCTTTCTTATATCCAACCTAAATCTACTTTCTCTCAGTTTAAAACCATTTCCTTTTTTATCAGGACTTGTAATGACAGGACAAAGGTTTCCTTCATATTTTATATAAGTCCCCTTTAAGTATCAATCAGTCACAATGTCTCTTCAGAGCCTTCTCTAATCCAGGTGGAATAGAGCCAGATCTCTCTTAGCCTGACTTCACAGGAGAGGTGTTCTGCCCTTTGATCATTCCTGTGGTCTTCCTCTAGACCAACTCCAATGTGTCCCTGTACTTCTTGTGTTGAAACATCAGAACTGGCATGCAGCATTTCAGGTGGGGTCTCTAAGGGTGGACTAGAGGTGGGGGCATCACATCCCTCATCATGCTGAACACACTTCTGTCACTTCAGCCCAGGATACAGGTACAAGCACACATTGCCCACTCATGTACAGATTTTCACCCACCAATGCGCTTAAGGCTCTTCACAGGGCTGCTCCAGTCATTTCATCCCCCAGTCTGTACCAATACTGGAGATTGCCCTGACCCCTGTGCAGAACCTTGCACTTGGCTTTGTTGAACTTCATGAGGTTCACAGGAGTTCACTCCTCAAGCCTCTCAAGGGTGCTTCGAATGTCTCCCCACCCACCCACTGTCTGTGCCGCTAATGAAGATATTAAATAGTGTTGGTTCCTGAATAGACTCTGGGCCGACAGCATGTGTTACTGATTTCCACCTATATATGAGGCTGCTGTCTACAACCCTTTGGACATAGTCATGCAGACAATTCCTAGTCCAGCTAACAGTTCATACATGTTGTGGTCTAGCCAGAGCTGACAATTACGCCCCATGCAGCCACTCACTATCTCTTCCACCACTGGGATGGGGGAGACAGCTGGAACAGTAAAAGTGAGAAAACTCCTAGGCTGAGGTAAAGACAGTTCAGTAGGTAAAGCAAAAGCTATGCAAGGAAAGTAAAACAAGAAATTAATTCACCACTTCTCATGGGCAGGCAGGTGTTCACTTATCTCCAATACAACAGTACAATCAGGGCTCCATAACACATAATACTGACTTGCAAAGACAAACACCCCTGCTCTAAATGTCACCCTCTTCCTCCTCCTTCTCCCTAACTTTACATACTAAGCATGATGTCACATGGCTTGAAATATCCCTATGGTCATTTGGGGTCACCTGTCCCAGCTGTCTCCCCATCCAACATCTTGAGCACCCTAGCCTCTTTTTCAGTGGGGCAGTACAAGTAGAAAGGTTTGTGGTGCAGTGCAAGTGCTGCTCAGCACTAACAAAATTATTTCAATATTATCAACATTGTTTTCAGCCCAAATCAAAAACATTGATCCATACTAGCTACTATGAAGAACAATCAACAAGCACATTCCATAAAAATCATGTCTCTAATTTAAAGATAGGAAAATTGTGATGGACTGCATCAAAATTCTTACAGAAATCTAGGTAGATGACATCCATAGCTGTTCCCCTCTCAAGGGAAGCAGTGACTCTAAGTAGGCCATTAGATTAGTCAAGCACAATTTGCCCTTGATTAAGCCATTATGACAGTCCTGAATAACCTCCCTCTGTTCCATATGTTTTGTCATATCTCAGAGGGGATCTGTTCCATGATCTTACCAGTTAGATAGGTAAGGCTGACTGGTCACCAATTTTCTGGGCACCCCTTTTTAAGAATGGGGCCAATAGTCTGCCTTCTCCAGTCACTGGGGACTTTACATGAATACCATAGCCTTTGAAATATGATGGAAAATGATTCAGCAACTACATCATCCTCGTCCCTCAGGATCCTGGGATATATCTCATCTAGTCCCATGGACTTAGGTATCTTCAGACTCCTTAGGTGATCTCAAATCTGACTTTGATTCATGATGGGAGGACCATTTCCAATGGCACATTAGACCACATTAGGCATATAAAAATATTCTGCTAATATTATGGACTATTTTATTGCTTTCATCAGTAAAACATATTACTAATCATGTAAGATGATTTTAATAATTTATTTTCACCGCAATTGTTTAAGATGGTTGCATAAACAGAATAAAAGTAGCCATTTCTGATAAACTCAATATTTAATACTAAGATAATCTAAA
The DNA here is from genome assembly GCA_013397245.1 of Thryothorus ludovicianus. Taxonomy (NCBI): domain Eukaryota; kingdom Metazoa; phylum Chordata; class Aves; order Passeriformes; family Certhiidae; genus Thryothorus; species Thryothorus ludovicianus. The sequence goes on along the minus strand of VZTB01006134.1, from coordinate 371,841 downwards.
AACTTAAAATATTTTAATACATATGATTAAGAGTTTTGATGTGGTTTCATATCGCCTTAACTAAAAAAAAGAAAGAACAAATACTTCGACTATAAATAAATTCTGAATCCTGCACCACAAATGCAACTTAATATCAGAGGACATGACCAAGTTATCCTAAGTAAGAGCACTAATCTGCAGTAAAGATCCATAGTACAAATAATAAATAAATATTTGTGCTCCTAGTTCATGAATACAGGGTAATTGAATTCAGAGTATTCTTTTCCTATTAGCAGCTATGTTAGCTTGAATTACTTCATATTTGCTTTGGGCTGAGTTGCATCTACCTAATAAGTTACCAGAGATCAGCAGATGTATGTCAACTTTCTACTCACTAACATGCAATTAATATTCAATGCCCTTCATGTGTTACTAGTTCTAGCAACTGAACAGCTTTTAATTGAAATTGAAATTCTCATTGAAAACCAGTATCTTCAGTATATTCATGTTTTTAGTGACTATTGCTGTGCTTTGTGAGGCAAAGTCAATATTTAATTTTTTTCTTTTTTCTTTTTTACCTTTCTACTACATACTGATTTATATTTCAAAATCCCATCATGCTAATTTACTAATTATTTTCTGGGTGGTCCTCTACTACATAAATTGACTGCTATGCTAATCAGACTTCAGGGAATATTGTTCTTTCTAGTCATTTCCAATGTCAAAGTATTCTAGAGGGGAGATGATTAGTGATGTAGCTTCATTGGATTTGAAATGCACTGAGGTCTGATCTCTCATTCAGGCACTAAACCTTTGAAATTTTGCTTTATGTCAGAACAGTGCACCTGCTCCTGCTCAGGGGCATGGATTGAATGAAGGATTTACAAACCCCCAGAGAAGTTCATCTACTTTATCAAGCAATCCTGTCAGTTTTTCCGCCAAGTCCAACTTCCAGTTATATGATTCCTATGTTTCAACCCTCTGGTTCACCAGTGGGTAAACTAATTTCCTACCCAATGGAAGGATTTGTGACAGCTTAAATGTGACATGAGGCTAATGAATTGAACTAGGCTGATTTCAAAACTCATTCCAACAAGAAAGTCTTTATGACCTATGAATTGTTTTCACAGCTACAATTCATTTTTAAAAGCATATTTAGCTTAGCTTAGAAAAAGTCTTTGAAGTGCCATAGCCAAGTCTGAAGTGACTATTTTTATTTTTTTATTCTCTCCCCATCCCTTCATCCTCACTCCCACTGATATCTGGACTGCCTTTCCCTGGTTTCCTTTCACACTTTGCAAATATTGTCTTCTGCTATACTCCAGCTGGCAGGAATTCAGAATCTCTCAGTGTTCACATTTGGAATTCATCCTGAGATGATGAGGGATTGAAGGCAAAGAAAGGAGAATTGGGCTATTTTCCCTACATGCTTCTGCAGCTGATCCCACACTTCTCAAACGAACTCAGTTACTGATTTCTGAAAGTGTCATTTCTAGTGTTATGAGTACAGACATGCAAAGACAGACCATTTGAGCAGGTTCCACAATTTCCAGAGATGTCATGGGGGAAATGTTTGCATGGAGAAAAATAGCTACTACGAAGAACTTCATATTTGCTCTTACCAAGGTGAGAGTTACTTTGCTGAGCTTAAGGAGCTTGCAATAAAGGCTGACTGTGAAATCATAATTAGCTAATAAAAATAAAGAATTGTATTAAATATCTTGCCAGCTGCTCAGCTAAAGTCTTGTTACTGTATGCATTTTCTGTAAAATCACTTTCTGTTGAGGACAGACTAAAAAAAATATAACCACTGTTCCTGATAGAAGTCAAACTAAGGAGAGGATGAGAAATTGTCTAGACGTATGCAGCCAGATAGCTGTAGTCAATAGGTTTATGTTACAATGGAGGCCAGTAGTGTCCCTCTGGGCTCTGTCTTGGAATCAGTGCTCTTTAATATCCCTTGATATATCCTTGATTAATATCAATGTCACAGACAACTGGATCAAGTACACAGTGATATTGAGTGCAGCCTCAGCAAGTTTTCAGATGACACCAAACTGAGCAGAAGGATGGGATGCCACCCAGAGGAACATGGACAAACTTGAGAAGTGGGCCCATGGGAACCTCATGAAGTTCAACGAGCCCAAGTGCAAGGTCCTGCACCTGGGGTGGGAAAATACCAGAGGTGAGTACAGACTGGGTGATGAATTCACTGAGAGCAGACCAGAGGAGAAGGACTTGAGGGTTCTGGTTAATGAAAGGTTGGACATGTACCAACAGTGTGTGCTCATAGCCCAGAAAGCCAGCCCTGTTGTGGGCTACATCAACATAGGAGTGGCCAGCAGGGTGAAAGAGGTGATTCTCCTCTATTCGGCCCTTGTGAGAGCCCACCTGGAATACAGTATCCAAGTCTGGGGTCCTCAGCACAGGAAAGACATGGACCTGTTGGAGTGGGTTTAGAGGAGGGCCAAAAAGACAATCAGCGGGCTGAAGTATCTCTTATATGAAGACAGGCTGAGGGAGCTGAGGTTCTGGGCACACCTCATTGCAGCCTTTCCATTCCTAAAAGGGCCTTATAAAAATGGTGGAAAGGAACTTTTTACACAGGGTAGATAGTGATAGGACAAGCAAAGATGTTTTTAAACTAAAGAGGAGAGATTTAGATTGGTTATTAGGAATAAATTCTTTACTGTGATTGTGGTGAGGCAGTGGAACAAGCTGTGCAGGGAAGCTGTTGGGTGCCTCACTGCTAGAAGTGTTCAGTGCTAAACTGGATGGGGCTCTGAGCAACCTGATCTAAAGGGTATTATCCTTGCCCATGGCAGGGGGGTTGGAGCTACAGGATCTTTAAGGTCCCTTCCAACCCAAACTTTTCTATGGCTATGGCAAGAGGTCTCAAAATGCAGTGAATTGAGTGAGTCAGCAGTCAAGCACCCACACAGACTCTTGTTTTGTTTCCTCTTCTGAAGAACAGTGAGAAAATAGAAAAAAGGCAAGAGAACTCATGGGCTGAGATAGAGAACTGAATAGGTAAAGAAAAGTAGTGCTCACAGTAAAGGGAAAAAAAAAAAGAAATAATACATTTACTAATTCACATCAATAGGCATATGTACAGCCATTTCCTGGCAAGTGCAACCTTGGAACAAAAGACAGTGGTTGGGAAGACAAACACCACAACCATAAATGTACCCCATACCTCTTCCTCTCCCAAATCACTTATTGCTGAGCTCAATGTCACAACCACATGGGATATTCCTCTGGTCAGCTCAGGTCAGCTGTTGGCTGTTTTGGCCATGCCTCCTCTCTTTTGCTCACTCCCAGCTGACCCACCGAGGGGAAGCAGGGAGAAGGGTAGAGGGAGGAATAAAAAAAGCCTTGATGCTGTGAATGCACTAAAACATTAGCCAAAACACTGTTGAGTCCTTGACACTGTTTTAGTCATAAATCGTAAGCACAGGACAATTGAGGCTGCTATGCAGAAATTTAACTTCATCCCAGCCAGACCCTATCCTCAAAATACATTTGTTAAGCACCACTTAAAAAAAAAAAAATGCACTCTCCTGCTCTACTTAATTATCATTTTGATATTAGCTAACTAATCCATTTATTGCATACATTTCTGACAGGTGTAACTATATAAAACTCTGTCACACATTACAAGCTCAGTTCTACCCTTTTGGCTCCAATCTGAAAAAAGCACTTTACAGAAGATTAGCACATTCCCTCTGAGTTGAAATTCTGGCACAGTTCCCACTCAGTATAGTATCTATATCTGTATCATTTTTGTGTCAGGACTTGAGCACTGTTTACTGAGCCCATGAGTGCATCTTGGATAATACCTACACTATAAAAACCAAAGGCTATCTCAGATCTTGTGCATTCATTTTGTGCCAACTTTAATATGGAAGATACCCCATTCCTCACACTGTGAATGTACAGCACCACAGGGATAGAACTCCAGCCTAGGTTCAGAAATGTGAAGTAAAATAGGTTTGTGTGCCATGTGTCTCAATTCTCAGTATATGTAGTAGAGATGAAGGGATTAATCAACTTACCTAGCGTCATGTGAGAGAACTATATGTATCTGAAAGGCCCTAATGGGACCCAGAATATATGAGACCTGCATCTTTTATGACTGGCAGATGGAGGTCAGCATGAAGCACCCAGAACACTACTAGATGTTATGTTTAAGCCACTGAATCAAGTCCCTACCATCAATGGAGACAGCACAGCTATTCCGTGGTCTGGGAACTGAGTTATTTTCTAAACTTTCATGACTGGGATGCCATTTTTGGTGCTCTGGGATATCTGAAATAGCAGAAGTAGGCTGATACTTTTGACCTACAGATTGACAGATACAGCAGATGGAATCAAATCTATGAGAAACACCCGTGCTTCTCCAAATACCAATGATCAGATAAAACACACAATCTCAGGCCATGGCAGACTGACGCACCTACACAAAAACTAAATCTAAACCCTGCTATTTGTTCATTACACTCAAAATCTTGTAATGTGATAAAGAAACACATAAGATTTTTCATTCAGGACACTGTCAGAGAATACTTGCAGGGGCCAGGGTGATGGTCAAGGGCTTGGTGACTCAGGTGTTTTTTAACTCAGTTGTGCTTGTGAGGGTAAAGAGCTTGAGATAGAGTAGATGGATTGTGATGGTCGACATTAGTAGTGAAACAGGTGTCAAACCCAAAGATTGGGTTCTTGCAGTCACAGGACCTCCTTTGAAGACTGAGAGGTGTTAGGTAGCAATAAGATTCTCTTGATCAGAAGGGACAAAATCTTATTTGCAAGCAGAGAGGTCAAACAGGTAAATAGAACTTTAAAATATAAACAGTAGAGGAAGGATATTATGACATACAGTTAAGTGAGGAAGTGGTGACCCAAGTTGGAAAGCCCAGGATATTGGATAATGCGGGCAGGACAAACTTGCAATTGATGAGCACCTATCTCAAGCACATGCACAAATACAGAAAGAGTAAAAAACATGTTTGTGCTGACTCTCATGCTTTTTATTCCTGGAAATGTGCACAAATTAGTATCTCTCTGAAGTGAGTGTATGTAGATGCACAGAGTGTGAAGACAGTCAGGAAGAACTATATGTGTGTTTATATGGAGTGTGTGGAGTTCTGCTAGGGATGAATGCAGAGCCAAAACAGATTCTATGGGTTAAGATTAGCTTAACAGTAAGGTTGCTTTCAACTACAGCTCACATGATCAGGACGAAGAATCAAATGACATTTTCTTCAGGCAAATGAAAATATCTTATGTTCACAGGGAATGGGTAAAATGATCTCCAGAGGTCCTTTCTAATGTCTACATATTTTGTGATTCTGTGATTCTGTGAAGGCAAGAATTTATTGTTAATGTAGAAAAAGTCTTTACAACTAATCAAAATGCAAAAATCTCTTACCATTATTCTAAATACTCAGAGTCATAATAGCCGTCAAGCTAACAGTCCTATCCAAGACTATTTAATTTAGGAATCAGAATAGGAACTGGTATTATGAAGAGTCACCAACATCCCCATTCTTTTGCTAGAAGACTGACAATATTCATAGTAGGGTGTATTTTCTTCTCAGTTTACTTGGGGATAATGCTGTCATGCCATGAACAAGCATTATGTGGCAGCCTCAAGTAATCCTAGAATTCCTGCAATGTTATACATGCATAGAGTCTAAGACTAGTATGTAAATACTGAGAAAAAAAATAAAATAAAGTACATTTAAGAGCATATGAGTGGAAATGCATCTGTCTTGATGACTGCTTAGAAATGTTACTCACACTGTCAAAATAATGGGGATGTTGTTACTACACAAGACAGAACAATAGCTAAAAAATATCTTTCCTTGTCCTGTCTAGAAGAACAGATATAAAAATTTAATCTCTCTCATTGCAGAAAACATTGTCTTACTTTGAAAGGTTTATCTCACTGGACAGACAGTTGTGTCTTCACTATGTCTCTCTGCTCCAAACCTTGAATTCCCTGAGGAATCCTGAACATTGTAGGGAGCTACACTTCATCTATGCTTCTATATTCAAACAAATAAGTCTAATTTCTTCCTTAGACTGAGTCAACCCTAAGAAACTGTCATCTCATGGTGGAAAATTCAGTAAAAGTAGCATAGAGTATCAAAAATGTTTTGATATTTCTGCTTGTCTTGATATAGACAGAAATTCCATCAATTGAAGATGGAAACATGTAAACATCTCTAAACACCTTTTAATTTACCCCAGAAATGATAAGAATAAAAGAAGGCTATGTAGCCATTTTTAAACTTGGGTGGAGCAATAGAAATACAGAAGTTAACCAAAACATGAGGTGCAGGTCTACCATTGAAGCCATTTCCTTGCTTCAGAGCTACTGGCATTTAGCAGGGTTTTTCTATCTACAAGAAAGAATCACAATTTTCCCAAGAGATAAAAACATTCCCAATCATTTTTATTTTAGAATATTTCACCTCCCACATACAGCTACTCCTATCTCATTAGTTAAAAGTTTGCAATATGTTCTTCTCCTCACCGTGTAGCAAAATACTTCTACACCTAAATGTGCAAGCTCTTTAGTTTCGTTCAACATTAACTTGGAAATTTTCCTGTGACTTACCTTACAAAGAAGCAGTCATCAAGTAGTATTTAATTTTGGCCTTAGTTCTATGCCCCAGGAGTCCTGCAATCCTATAAGTTCCATAAAAACTTAGGGTATGATTTCTGACAACAATTGTACCGAAAGCTGTCATCAGTCATTTATTTCCTCCACAAATGATGCAACTATAGATCATGCTACTCAAATAGCTACCTCATACCTCTTGTTTTGGTTTTTAAGATTGTGGGATTTTGTGTTTTTTCTGGATTTGGTTTGGTTTTCACCAGTTAGATTCTGCTTTGCCCCTCTTCTGGCACAAGTTCAAAATACAAGGGCTGTGGTAACTGATTTTTACACAAAGAGGACCATTTCTTGTGTTAACAATATTTCAGTGTTTTTCATTTTTCTATTTTGACAGTTGACATATTCTCCTTCAGAGGAAAAGTTAGGCCTTTGGATTCATGTGATGAAACTGTTAAGGCATATCACAGTGGAGATTAAACTTTCTGTTTGATAAAATTCAATCTAAAGGTCTTGCCTGCTCAGTTCACTTTGCTCATGATATGCTCATGGTTTGCTCATGACTTTTTCTTGATTTTATACTGCCAAGAGGAATGCATTATGCTTCCTCAACTAAGGTCTTGATCAAGGGATCATTTATAGGGTTCATGCAATCTTATAAATTATATATTAAAATTTTTTGCAATCTTCCATATTTATCTGATTTTCTTTAAAAATGAAAGATTTCAAATAAAAGTATGAATCAGAAAGGAAAATTCTGAGTATATTTGACTAGCTTCATTCCAACATCAATTCTCAGAAAATCCAGCTGGAATAATGAAGAGGCAAACAGAAATGCAGACACGTGGGATTTCTTTAAAAAAACTCAATCCAACTGAAACTCATTTGCCTTTGACTTTTCCAGTCTGGTTTCTAAAATATTTTCTTGTTTTATAAAATGAAAGATATGCTAATTTTTTCTTTTATAAACTTTTGTTACTGTTGGTTGAAAAAAGCATAGCAGTTACACAGATTTTGAAGAACCATAGAAGGAACATGTGGAACAAACAAGAATTGGATGAAAAAACACTAGTTTGTACAGGAGTTTAATTCTCTCCAGCATCTACAAGAATGTTCCATTTTTGCCCAGGTACCATGAAAGTCAGTAATTTTATAAAATAATAATAATAACTGCAGCTAATGAATGGCCGCCATAACTGTACAGGACAATCATTCACAATAATTATTCTCAGCGCTGTAGCTAAACTAATAGCAATATGGAAAGCATTTTCAGAAGACTTCAGGAAAATGAAATCTACAGAAGCAAATGGGAAGAATCAAGCGTCATTGAAATAAAAAGATAGAACACCATGGATGGAAGTTCTTTTAGAAGCTTATTAAATTAATTCGTCAAACATCAAAAAGCTAAACATTAATGTCTTAGAAAAAAATGACTACTATCCAAACTTCAGTATGGTGTGGAACATAGTGAGGCCACAAGGATACCTGAAGAATCTATCTTGTCATCTCTTTATGTCCTGTCCCACAAAAATCACCAAAAATCTGTCCAATGCAGAAATCTGTCCATCTCTTGAGACTGCCTGGGCGAAACAGATCGCATTGCTTTGAAGACATCATTTGCAATGCTGTCATCCTTTCATTATTAGATAAGTATAAAAGTTTGCAAATTCATAGGAAGCATAAAGCTTCTTTTTAAGAGATTTCTCCAATCTCCCATATTGAGCTCATTTCTTATTCAGTTACTGAAGCTAATTACCATGAATTCCTTTGGTATTCATTATAATAGCGCTAATTATAACAGAATTGTTTGGTATTCATTTTAATAGCACTAATCATAAAGAATTCATTTGACGTTTATAAGCACGTCACATGTATTCTCTCAGCATGCAATCATAATTTAGCATCTGTAAAGTTAAACTTCAGCTACACTTTGGAAGGATTACATATGTACCAACTACAGCTGAAGACATGGAGGACTCAATCCAATTGTTTGGGATAGAATTTTTTTCACAATCAGCCATATCAAGAAAGTGAAACCAATGTTGATGAGTGTCTTGGTATCCGGTATAAGTTTTTAGCATAAAATTCAAGCAGATTTTCATTATTCCTTGGTGATCAACTCTCTCTGTTCTTGCACATAGAGCTGTATCTTTAGATGCCTAAGTTTCACATATGAATTTTAATGAAGAGTCAGCTTTTTGCTATTCACTAAGAATTCCAATTCAGGCAATGAAATAAGCCTTTCTAACTGAACATTGTGTATATGAAGATAAAAAATTCACATCTTTTATTTAACTAATATATAGAAGTTTCAGAGTAGATTTAATGCTTTCATCAGGCTGAAAATTTAATCACTGAAACTACCAGTTTCATGTCATCACTTTTCCAGGGTGGTTAATTGGTGTACATCAGCTTAGTTATATTAATATCTATAGTAAAATAGCTATACAAGAAAAATATATAGTAATCAGTATCATGATATGATATAGTATGATGTGATGTGATATCAGTGGAAATTACACTTAAATAGAAGAAAACCTTCTTGACTGTGAGAGTAGTTAAACACTGGAACAAGTTTCCCAGAAATATAGTGATGTCTCCATCCTTAACAATACTCAAAATCTCACTGGACTTGGCCCTGAGCAGACAGCTTCACTTGAAATAATTTTGGATGGGCAATTTGAACTAGAGATTACTGGGATCCCTATCAAACTCAGTGATTTTCTCTTTTATAATATGCAGGAGATTGGCACCTTCTCCTGTACAAATCAATTTATATTTACATGAAAGTCAAAAGAAACAGGCCATCTTCCAGACCAATTAGCTAAATGAATTACCTGGAACATGCCACATGTTTAGTACTCAGTCACTATTTTTCCTTTCATGAAAGTTCCTGCTGCAAATTTAGAATCAAGCTGCTCAAGCCCCCCAGTTTATTTACAGAAAGCAATCTTTTGAAAAGTACACTTATAAACAGGTTGTAAGGCATGTTTTGGAGTGCTTAATTGATCTTGGAGTGTTTCAGAGGTACTCTACTAAGATTGAAGAGGGAAAGAGAATAACATATTAGCAAAGTGCTCACATGAACACCCTCTAATTATTTCTTTATTGGATATCATAACCAAATGTAATACCAGTAATCCGTAGCTCTTAAAAGACCTCAATGCAATATTTTTTACATGTGTAAACAAGGAAATTACTCAATAATGATGATGTTTCTGATGCTGGTAATACAGAAAACTCATACTACAATAATATATTTTATAGAAAAATTGATTGGAAGATATTAACCTACTGGATGAACTGAATGTTAACCTAAATTTATTTTGGAAATGAGGGGACACTAATGAGTACAATCACATCTCTGTTTAAAGAAAAAAAGGGAAAAAATAAAATTAAAGGAATCACTTTGTCTATGTTATTTATCTGATAATCCAACCCCAACAAGAAAGGATGGAATCTATCTTGTATCCATATTAACACCCCAAGAGGTCTGTTATACTAAATATCAAATGGGACTCCAGAATAAGTTCTTCACATTTTCTATATGCCTCTTTACATTCCCCTAAGGTATAGAAGCATCTGAATTTTAAAAATCACCTGCATCAAACCTGACTCATTTAATGCACTCAACTAGTCAATAGTGGCAGTGATGGGACTATTAATAAATAGCTGTTCTCTCTTAATAATCATGATATGATTACACACAGTGTAGCATCCATGCTTTTTCAAGAAACTATAGACAAGGATTTTAAATTCTGTCTTTTCAACAGTCAGCTGTCCTACTGGTGTCATAGGTGAATCATCAGACTAAGCTCAACTCCTGTTTATGAATTTTGAATGTCATAAATTCAAGCATAACTCATGATTCTAGGAAAAAATGTCATTGTCATGCATACACTCGAACATTAGTTATCATTATTCTTTTTGCATGCACAAAGATCCTTGTGTTTCTAGAGTATTTGAAATCTATTATGAAGTTTGAATATATAGAGGTTTTGAGAAAACACTAGATCATTTTTACATTTTGAGCAATATTTTCAGGTGTGTTTCAATATTAACTTTAATATTGCTGATGCATATGATGTGGCTTATGGTTGCAATAGTTCAACACTTACAATGATTACAAGACCATAAAGGAGTCACAATACGTACAAATTTCAGTTCTTTTTAACTGACTGAGTTTTCAAATACATACTCTGTTCTTTTCATATTTGTGGGTTTACTTGCCTGGACACTGGTATCCACCAAGCCACTCTATCACTCCTCGGAAGGACAGGGTAAGGAGAAAATAAGATTAAAAAAAAAAAACCCAAAAAAATAACCCTCATGTGTTGCTGTAAGACACGCAAGGACACACATGGACACACTTTCTCATGAAAAGGCTAAAACTATTTATTAAAACATCTGACTCCAAATTTATAGTATTTCTACAGAGACCAGGGATTGGAGAAGAAGGTTGACACCTCTCTCATCCCGTTGGTCAAGACAACTGTCCATCAGTTGTTCTTCACACTGAGAGAAAGTATGTAAACAGCCTCATCATATCAAAAACATACTTCTGATAACAACACCTGTGTGTGAGAAAGAACTGAGAACTATGAAAAACATCAAGTTAGAAAGTGCATCAGAAAACTTGAAAAATTAGGGTGACACTCATGGGGCAAGAAAAAGGCAATGCAGTAAAGCAAAGAAAAAGGTGACACATAAAAGCAAAGGAAAACAAAAGATTTTTTTTGTTACTTCCAAACAGTAGGAAATGTTTGGCCACTTCCCAGAAAATAGATATAGAAGTTGCCTTAAAAGACAAACAGTGCAATAACAAATACCCCAGCTTTCTCCTTTCTCATAGCTTTTATTGCTGAATAGACATCATATGTTATGAAATATCTTTTGGTCAGTTTGGGTCAGCTGTCTTGCCTATGTCCCTGATCAACATCTGACCCACCCTCAGCCCCCAGCTTACTGGTGAGGTAATGATGGATATACAGCCCCAATGCTTTGCCAGCACTTCTCAGCAGGAGCCAGATCAGTGGGGTGTTATGAGCTCCTTTCTATGCAAAGCACAGCCCTGTGGGGGCTGCTGTGGGGAAAATGAACTCCACCTCAGCCAGACCCAATATAATGCCCTATGTTATTGATTTCTTCTAATGTTAGTGAGAAAGTGAAATAATCTAAATATAGGAAAGCATCGTAGTCAGCTATATAATGCTAAAAACAGCACAGGGAAAACAGGGTATAATTAAAACACAGAAATCCCCCTGCACCGGCAAGTGATTAAAAGCTGTGTTGTGGAAAGAACAAAGTTAAAGGTATTCCTAAGAAAGAGAGCAAAAGATGGTTCTGCTTATTACACTAGAGAATTTTTTTATCCGTAAGTAAAGACTATCCTGCTAGTAATGCCATGCTGAGAGGGTTTCCTGGATTTTTTTAAGCAGCCCCCAGAAATGGATGTTAGATGTGTGAAAATATAAAAATATTGATCCACCTATCCAAGTTTTGTACTAAAATTTCAAGGTGGTATTATTTCCTTTTGAAAGGCTTCTGGATGGCTAGTCAGAAATCAGTACCCTTCATTGAAAATATATAATTTTACATTTGGGATGTAATCATTGGGATTTGCTCTTAGTGCCTGAAATTCAAGTTTGATATTGCAATAAAGAAATCTAAAGTTACATATCCAAATACACTCAATTATTCTGATCTAATAAATGGTGAGCTTGTATAGAGTTACCTCTTGTATTTTGTTAAGGTAAAATTCTAGCTTCAAATTTCCTTTTATCCATTACTATGCGATGGAGCCTGACTGAAAGTACTGCTAAGATGATTGAGGCTTCTAATTACACCTGCCCAACACTGCTTTGAAATAGAATGTTAGCCACCTTCTGTGTTTATGATCTTTACTAATTACAAACCTAAAATTTATACCAGTTAGTGAAATTATTCTAATTTTTGCTACGACCTCCGCCTGAATTCCCCCATGACGTAGATCATAAAAAAATAAACAAATCTCCACAGGAAAATTCAGGGACCGACAGTCTTTACATATCAGCTAATTCCTTTGATAAAGTACAAAGATAAAACAAAACAAATAGTTATATTGGACCACAGAGTATTTAACATTTAAATCAGCACCTGAATTTGCAGGAGAAAACAAAATGGAAGCCACCATGTAACGTGATCGTGGGTGAAATCAACACTTCATCCTTAAATTCCACTTAGCCAGCACAAAGATAGCTACTGTGCATTGGCCAAATAATATGATGTGTTAATTAATGTCACCTATAGTTCAGGAGCACACTCTGAAGTTTCCAAAGGAGGGGATTGCTTTCATAAAATCCACACTTTAAAGAAAGGTCACTTGGATTAGATCACTTTGTTTCATTTGATGGTAGTTTTGAGGATCTCAGCCTCATATTTCATAGCTTTTTTACATTCCTGTGGTAGGGTCTGGCATACTTTCTAAAACAACAAGCTTCCTAAATATGGAGTAGCAAAATAAAAATAAATAAAAATAATTTATAAAAAGATAATAGGAAAGAAACAAAATATTAAGAGAGGGCAATGCTTCTGTTCATAACATTATAAGCCTGTTATCTCTGAAAGAAGAACTACCATTGTAACTCACTGCCTTTTCCTCCATCCAAAGCTTTTTCTCCAGCTGCAGTTTGATTGCAATCAGTTTTACTCCAGGGAAATGAAATCACAAATCAGGTGCACCTGTATGATGTAATTTTAGGGTTTTCCAATGACCTGCAGTGACTAAATGCTGGGACTATCATCCTTCCAGGATCTTATTTGAAACTGGATTCACACATGGAAGCACTTGACAAAAACCTAGGGCCTTTGGCCTGAGTGCTCCAAGTCAGCAATCAGAAAACCATACAGTATTGACACCAGGTCACTTCTCAGCATAGGAACAAATTTAATTGCATGTGGGTTTATGTTTTTAAACCAGAAAAACCTCCAAAGTGTAGAAACCTCTGTAATTTCACTTTGGATTAACCTTGTAAAACCTGTCTCTTCAACCATCTTCCATTAAAAGAAAAGTATGGGCTAATTTCTGCTTTCTGGGACCTCTAACACTCAAACTGTATGTGAAAACAGATGATGTTTGTATTTGTCACATTGTTAAATTTTTTAAAAACTAGCTCATCTAATTGTTAACCTTTCCTTCAATTTTTTTAGAAACTAACACATCCAATTGTTAACCTTTCCTTTAACTTATTCTTAATTGGTTTAAGATGTCAATAGCTTAAATGAATCACATTTGTTTCTTCATAATTTGTGTTGTGACTTTTTCAGGATCGCCATTTTTACACAATATCACATAGCCTGAACTGATACACCCATTCTTGATATTTCAAAAAACTACTTTTCCTTTACAATCCTCATTTCACACTAGAGATAAGCGAGCAGTAATTTTCAAGTTTTGTGAAGAAAAATTATTCTTGTCTTGTTCATTGTCTACAGATATAACATAGAGAAAATTTAATATACAGTGTCCCTTGTTATGTTAAATAATTTTTCTTTTTGACCCAGTTGCCTAAACCTGAGCAGTTTAGTGTCCTTCATATGTATTTGGACTTACATCTTCTTTACTTTCTGTGAGCAGTTCAAAAGGTTGTAGGTCTACAGAAGATCTTCTGTCCTATCTTCTGTGCCCTTATAGAGGTTTCTGCTTAATAAAATATTTCAAATGGCAGTATATGTTTAAATTTAAGTAGCTGAACATTACCCCAGGAGTCAGCTCCGAATTCAAACTGTGAGTTTACAGATCTAGTGCAAATTATGTAACCTATTTATGTTCTGTTTTGAGAACCTTCTAAATAAATGTGGAATATAGAAAAATCTTCTTTTCAATCTTTGAGGATATTTGAAAATTTTTTTACTGACTGTAAACTTCAGTGGTTAAAACACTGTAAACACCTAGGAAGGATTCTTTTGATGTGACAGACCAGATCAATAAAATAAGTACATTGTTGTCTTCACTCAAATTTACATCAGGCAGAGTTTTGCCATCATATGAGTGTCTTCAGAAATGGAATTAAAAACGCAAATGTTGTATTTATTACAGAATATAGCAAAGGCAAAACAGAGAGAATCATGTTTCATTTAATACTGCAAGAAAATAAGACCAGTATTTAGAATTTTCAGTGGATTTCTGCAAGAGTTGATGTATAAGATATCATTGTGAGGAATTGTATTTGCGAGTTTTCATGTCCATGCTTAACATCAGTGAAAATGCAGAGGGACATCAGGAGACAAATTAAGCTCATTTGTTCCTGAAAGAGGGAGCATACCATTTGTAGCACTTGCTAATATTAAAATTACTAGGAAGAGCACTGAGGGAAATTGGGAAGGTAGATGGGAATCATATTTACTATTGAAGGAAAAAGTGCAATCTGTGTGGCAAGGAAATATGAGAATCATTCTCAAAGAAAAATGGCACAGTTCCAGGTTTGGTGATATCTTCAGCTTCTGTCCTTGTCTTTTTGAGTATCCTTCCAAGTAACATGTCTGGCACCTGCGTGTCTCAGAATGGTATCATATGTTCCATTCCATTTGTAGAAAGAGTTTTATATTTGTAAAATGTCTCTAAAAATTAGCTTCTTCAGCTGTTTGAGTTTGAAACTCCTGGAAACTGCAAAGAGCATGAAAAGCAAAATTCGTGTTGATTTTTAATTTTTTTCCCCCTAAATTGTATTTATTTCACTACTATAAATAAATATTGAAATAAAATAATATCTACAAAATTGATAGGAATGAAGCAGGTATATTTTTGAGCATTATATTTTGTATTTATTTAAAATAAATAAATAAAGTAGATACTTTCTGGACATGATCTATTTTATTTCAGTACCTGTAGTTAGATGAGCAGAATTTCACATTTTCAAAACTTTGTATTGCCATAAGGTCCCTGATGAGAACTCCAGACTGCTGGGAAAACAGCTACACTCTACTTCTTTGCAGTTATTAGCCTTGTCAATTTTTTGGTTTACCTCATTGTATCAGCTATTCTAGCTTTTTAGAAAAGAAAAAAAAATTAAAAAAACCAAACACAAAGTCACCAAAAAATAATACACAGATATAAAAAACCACCCACAAGATAAAGCCCTAAAATTAGCTAGTTCTTTGATTCAAAGTATCAAACAGATCTGTACGTGTCAAATGAAGAGATGTACATGGTGAAAATAATGATATCAGGAATACAGCCATTAAAACAAAGCTTGAAAGTTTTTTTTATAATTGACCTCACAAATATTAATGAAGTCAGGAGCAGAAATAATAAAATGAATGTGCAAGAATGAACAATAAAGTTCACACAGTCATGCTGAATTTTAAAAAAAGATTCACCCCCTCATATGGATTTTGAAAGGAATTATTTTACTTGTGGATATTAAATATTTCTGACAACCAGGTTATTTATTTTGGATGCTATTTATAAAATACTTTTTGTACTGATTCCATTTTTAAACAGTTCCTCAAGCATTCATATTTGTTATCATTGTCACAGCCTTTATAAATGACTGCTTTTTTCACTCTGTGGCTGATGCATTCCTCAGAGTCAACAACAGCATCATCAAAATCTCTGATGTTGTCCATTTCTCCACTCACATAATGGTACAAGTGTATGAAAATCCAAATTCATTTTCTGCTCATATTGTTATTAATACTTCCTTAAGGAGGTTAGAATTCATAAATATGTTTTTCATCTAAATGTACACAAAGTTGGTTTGGTTTTGTGTTTTTTGGGGCAAAGGAGGCAGTATTTTCAAATGTTTTCAATAAAAACGAAAAATGTCAAAATAGTATTTATATTTTAAAAGTTAGACTTAGATACAGAACAACTTCATAAAATAGCACACTTAGTTTTGGGCTTCCTGTTGTATATTTAATGCTCTTTCTGAAAGGAAGAGTCACAGTAATCCAATCACAGGTTCCTTGTCCTCAAAACTTCAAACTTTCAAGTTTGCACTGTCACAAATGCTCCTGAATGGAGCCTGGAACTTCACAGCAATCAGAAAGGATTTAAGCATTTCTGACAGCCCTTATCCTTACCTTAGAGATGTTGTCCTACTGCAATTTCCTATACATTGAAACTAGTACATACACAGAAAACACAGAAAAGATTTAGCAAATATCTGTTTTCCAGCTCAGTATATTCTGTGATTTCAGTGATTCTGTGATCCAGAGTTTATGCTGGATCCTTTTCAATGTCAGGGATAGTGGGTCTGACCTTACAATGAAATTATGAAAACCTTACTAAGGAAAAAAAATAACACGAATGTTAAAATCTTAATCTGATTCTTTAATATATTTCTAAGACATCTTCTTGGATTCTGAAGTTTTCTTAAACATATTTAAACAAAAAATATTGTCGCTTATGACACTTAAGAATCAAACTAAGAATCAATCAACATGAATATTTACATCAGGGAAAGGGAATGTTTCTAACAATATACTTAGATAAAAAAATAGAATTCAAATTTTTTTGGGTGGGCCCCATTCTAGAATATCTTTTTTCTTACGCCTGAAGAAGCACAAAAAATTATGCCTAGTGATCTGAAGTGACATCACTCTATCTACACAGGCAATGTTTATGCAGTGTAAAGAAAGGGTGGAAAACATCTGAGAGTTTTTTCTCCTAATATTCATATGTATATAGTATGAACTAGATTTTGACTTTTCTTTTAATTTAGCAAGCCAGGAAAAGCCATTAAATTTGACTTGATTATGTCAAATTTATACAAATAAAATTTTACTGTGTGGAAGCATTGTCTCTTGCTCTCTGTCATGTAGAAACTAAGGGTCATTTTGAAACTGATGACAAAGTATTATTTTGAATTTCTTTCATCTGTAGCACAAATACATTGTACACTATGGAAACAAATTAACTAGATCTCAGTAGAAATAAACAAAAATACCAGATTTTTCTGCAAATATCATCCAGGTTTGAATCATTTATTGCTGCAGATTATTCAGTAGGATATTTTGAAGAATGCTAAAGTTGAATTCAGTACGAATATTTAATGTACCCTTTCAACACAGGTTTTTAGCTTTAGATACTGTGCTCACAGCCTCACCTTTTCTAAAAATTGATCTTGCTAACCATTTTAAAATGGCAATAAAACATACTATGAAAATTTGTACGACAAAATAAAACAAAAAGAACCTTTTCTGTTTTTTCTTTATAATTCAGGAACAGAGTCAATACCTAGACCAATTGTGTTTCCAAATTTGGTCTCTTTTTCTTCTCTTTCTTTTATTTTTTTCACTTTGGAGTTACTGTTTTTGAACAAGAGCCCTGGGAAGTTGTGTATAAGTGATGATTGGTTCTGAATTTCTTCAATAGAATTA
>VZTB01006134.1:330177-352413 GCA_013397245.1 Thryothorus ludovicianus | reverse complement strand
TAATTGTTCCTATCAATCATTAAAAAGTAACCACATTTTTTTTCAGGGTCTTGTCAATGTCAAAGGAATATTGTGAATAATTATGCCCTTAATAGAATAATGCAGACAATAGAAATATTGGACAAAAGATTCTAAGGTGACAGGGAATAAATTTTGTATTCTTAAGACAATTTTATATTTGAATGTGATTCATAGGATTTTTTGGTTTGGCTTTGGGTTTTTCTTCTGTTTTAAGTAAACCACAGTAACAATCTTCATGTCNTTTGATGAAGAAAGCAATATGGTTTCAGTGGAAATGTGGAATTCTATACAAGCTAGAAAGCCCTTTCACCTCTTTGCATAAGATGAAAATACAAGGATGTAATATTAATGTAAGAAATTGACATGTCTTTTTCCTATGTGAAACAAAAAGAGGTACAGAAAAATTTGTGACTTCCCCAGTATGGAGCTTGCATATTTAACTCTAGCAAATATACCTTTAAAGCAGGAATGTAAAGAAAGGTTACCTTAGATACAAAGCTCATACACATGAAGGTTGGTAACACGTAAATTGAAATTTCCTATGGATGTTGGCAATTGCCCTGTACATCATGAGGATATTTTCAGTTTCCTTCTGAAGACAGATGGTATACAAAATCTTTTCAGCTGGCATCTAATAGAGCTGTTACTCTGTTTATAAGTGCTACAGACCACTTATTTTTAGAAGAGGTGGCAGTATTTAACCTTCCTCTGATTGTATATGGATCCTGACAGCCACAGTGTTTGTATGTCTGCCCTAAGAAGTTCTTTTTACGCAAAAATATAGACAGCCTGGTAGATATTAAATTTTACTAAACTATGTTGTTCTAAATTTTTTCAAGTTTTTACTTCAGCTAATTCATGCTTGAATAAGGTAAAAAAAGAAAAAAAAACCCTCAAAAGAAAAAAACCTCAAAAGAAATTAAAAAAAACCCCAAACAAACAAAAAACCACAACCCCCCCAAATGACCAACAACGAAATAACCCACAGCAGCCACTAAACAATAACTAGGGCAAACAGTGCATTAAGGAAGATCTTCTGGTGGATTTCTATTCTCTGTCTATCTGCTATGATATATATCAAGAAGAATATTGCTTTCCTGAAGTTATTTGCTTTCTAGCTTCCATTTCCTATAAAGGCCATTAAAGAAAGATAAATAATTTGTCTAAATAAAGAGTCCCAGTTCTATACTCTACAGGAATAGGAAGCCATAAGCGTTTCAGGAATTACAAGAAAAGGTCAGAGCATTTTCTTGGAAACTCAGTCATAAAGAAGTAGTCTAAATAAGAATCACACATAAATTACTGCATAATTATGCCAATGCTAAAATGTATTTGTAAAAGTGCATGCAATAATTACTGCATATCTAATGAAATAAATGCTATTGCATGCAAGCTCTCTGCTTACGACAATATATTTATTACTCTGGTGAAGAAAGCTAAGTGTTCTGGGCATTGATCACTGCAGAACTTCATTGCCTTGAACAGCTTTCTCTTAAAAACAATTTTGTTTTTTTAAAAGCAAGCATAAATTGCAAATGCTAAATGCATAAATAGTCAATAACTGTGTAAGACAGCATTGCAGACTTGAGAGAGAAATTTTGGTGCAGCTTCTGACTTACCATTTCAAAGTATTAATATCCTTTCCAGACTTGCTGAAGAGTCTTGTGAAAAAAATTTCTGTGGTGAAACTAAGCTCACTTGGGAAAAACATGGTCTCACTTGGGGAAAAATAATGATTGAGTATAACATTCAGTTTAACACAATTCTGTCAGATCATGTACCTTTATAAAGAAGGGTTTGGGTTGTAAGGGACTTTAATGATCCTGTAGTTCTTTATTAAAGGAACTACTAAGAGTCTTAGTATTAGTGTAAAATTATTAGAACTTTGCAAAACTTCTATTGGGAATTATATTTCTATTAATCATAAGCAATAAGAAAATCTATTTAATGATCAGTTGCATGCGTATTTTGTTACATCATAAATCTCATAAATATTCCTTTCTGTTTAACTTGCTTTATGAAAATCAAAGTTGTTTTACACCAATGTCAGTGAACTTGAACAATTCCCAGAACACAAGGCATGACCAGTTTTCAAAGCAAGTAAAATCTAGGTCTATGGACAAAAGGATTTAGTCAATACAGTCAACGGTGCCTTCTTGGCTTTTCAACTCACCATGTATGGGAACAAAATTTAATTTCATGTGAATAAGTTGAGTAGTGCCATGGTATCTGGAAGATCTGCTCATGACTCACACAGGAATTATACCTTATATATTAGGCATCTATGGCTAGGTAAGTAAATTCTCTCCTGGAAAAAATCTTGATTCAGCTGGCTAAAAACAACCTTTAGAGACATTTTAATTTCCGTGGGGCACCCTATCTGGTCTTCAGCTTGTAGTCTGGATTTGCACAGGACCTTTCAAATTTCTTGTGTGTTATTTAAAATTAAAAATACCTTTGCAAATTCTCCATACAAGCACTGGACATGCATGTTAACAAGTGTATATATTCCTAATAATGTGCTTTACCATGAGTCAAATCATTCCATTCTAGCTCCAGCTCAGAATTAGCTTCATCTCCACTGCCTACACTTATGGCAACTTAAAGTCCTATTTAGATGTCTTGACACTGATATACATATGTTTTTTAGTCTAGGAATAAGTCTGACTTAAACAATAAAATATAATTTAAACCTGTTCTATTTTTCCCCTTAGCAATATCTATTCTGTAATAATTTATAGAGTAATAAGTATGCTACATTCTTTATGATGCATACTCAAAATTCAATGAACTGCTATAACAGTCCATAAATAAGACTGGTATACATTTTAATTTTTTCATATTTTGATTTTTGTATTTTTAATAGTCTAAATGAAATACACAGAACTGTGAAGAAGTTCATCCTTTCCAAAGGAATAACTATATTTGGAACTTCAGTATGGCAATACATGATCACAAATGGTAAAATGATTGCCCAAAATCACTCTCTGTCATTTGCTATCAGTTTATATCGCACTCAGGGTTAGTAGAGCTCCCTTAGTTCAAATAAAGTCCTTTCCATTAAAGAAAATATATGAACTTCAGTAATTTGTGCAAACATAAATTGTCCTCCTCTAAGTCCAAAATGAGTTAATTTCAATCCTACTGCAGTATGTTATGTTAGGTTGAAAATATTCTTCACCAAGTTTTTTGAAAGAAGTATGACTAATCAGAAAGATTTAATGTCATTTGAGATGAAGAATGATCTTAAACATTTTTGGTTTTTGTTTTCACATTATAATGAGAATATAAAATTTGCTCGAAGTGCTGCTCTTGCATATAATCAACTCTTCTTTCACAGCTGTGTTAATAATCTCTTTAATCAGAATCAATCACGAAGTTTCATGCTTATAAGTAGACATATGCATCCTGTTTTTCATGTGCGTTGGAATGCCTGAGCTCAGTGGAAGTCATGAGTGGGTGATACCTCTATGAATGGGGCCTTGAAACACATACTTAAGTACCTAATGAAAGGTGACCTCACTCTTATAGGAGGCTGAGCTCCCATATTGAAGCTAATGAAGCAGCAGTACTTACTACATCTGAAAATTAGATTAAATTTAGCTACATAACTTTAAACTTAAAAGGAAGCCAATTTATGATTAACATGGAGAGAATCTTCCTCTTCTTGCCCTATCATTACTATCCTAGCTGTCATCCATCTGCTTTTTTTTCTGTCCTGGATGTGGATCACAAGGGAGGAGGTGTGTGTCTACATCTGTGCAAGTGTGTGAATTTTGATTGTTGGGGTTTTTTGGTATTTTAAACTTTTCCAACCTTCACAATTTTGATAGTTTGACTCTTTGTTGAGTAATTTAGAAAGACAAGCAAATGTTCCCTCAAATGACCTGGCAGTAGACTAAAAAGTGAAAGTCAGAAAAAGATGGTACACATCCCCTCTGGTGAATGTCTAGTCAAACTCTCTGTTCAAAGTGGAATCATTAGAGGAACTTACTTGAAGCCCAGGTTTTAAGTGTCTACAAGGACGGAGGAGCCCTTCTGGGCAAACTCTTTCATTGTTCAATCTCTTCTAAAGTATTTTTTTTCTGCTTCGATTTAAATGGAATTTCCTGCATTTCAGTTTGTGCCAACTACCTCTTATTGTGTTATTAGATATTTAATATAAGTATGCTTAAAGATCTGTAAATCCAGGGTTCTATAGAGTATGTTACACAATGGGTCAAGCAATAAAAGCAGATAAAGAAACTCTTGGAAATATTTCGTATATAAATGTATCCAGGTAGCCCATACAAAGAAAAAAAAGGTACATTTATTTTGGGCTGCTGCTGTGCCTGAGTACATGAAGTCTCACACTGTGTGGCAGTGTACAAGTTTAAAAAAATTCTTTGATCCTTACCTATTAACGTATACTCCTTTTCTCTTTGATCCTTTCCTATGTGATGATCATAAGAAATTGTATTTAAAACTCCACAGCTGTCAAAAAACAGTGTCTAAATCTGTAGCTAGATCTCTTTTGTGCACTATAGATTGCTCGATGCTCTCTGGATGGAGCTGTCCATAAACATCCAATAGACTTCTGCAGAATTTTGCTGTTCTGTTATATCCACAGTTTGTACTTTTAGTGCACTGGGACACTGTCAAGTACCTAGCATGTTAGAATCTAAAGACTCTTTTCACATGAGATAAAAGATAACTCTGAGTTCATGCTGGTATTCAATCTTAAAAACATCCATTTGGGGGGAAAAACATTTTCTTTTCCCTGTAGCTTTGAAGTTCTCATTCGAAGCTGAAAAATAAAGTGCAAAAGATTTCATATTTATTGTTCCATAATCCTCTCTTGAATATCAAAAAGACCATCAAATTCTACTTTGCCTTTTACAATTAAGAGGGCAGTATAAAATAATGGCTTACTAGCAAAATGGTGCAGAAAATCTGTCCATTTATACAGAACCTGGTAATGAAACTTAGTATTACAACTGATGTCATGATTTAAATGGAAATATATTAAAAAATTATGTTATACAGTAAAGTATCACTACATAATGACTGTAGAGAAACTAAATTATTTGTATGGTGATCCTGTGCAATTTTGATTTTGCATGGCACCTATCACAGGAGTTTGGTCAAAGAGCTTCCCTAGACAATCTCTAGGAATGATTTGTCTAAGAATACAGAATTATTGATTTATTTACTTATTAAGTAAGCAAATTACTGAACATTAGGACTTTTTTCCTCTTCTATAATGCAGATGAAATAAATTTCTGTTTGTTCTGTTCTAAAGTCTTTGAGGCAGAGCTTCTAAGGCACTTTTAGAGAGTCAGGAAAAAAGGAAACAATCAACAAATACACAAGCAAAAATAAAAACAAAAAGAAGCAAAGATAAACAAAAAAATTAAACCCAAAACAAAAAAACACCAAGGCAACAAAGTCCCCCAAAATAAATAAGCTCCAAACAATTTGCCTTCAAGTTCTTAAACACACTCCAACCCTGCAGTCCTCAAAAATCTACCAAAATCTTGCTGCGTAACCAATACTTTCCATTTCTCATCTCTGTGAATCACATATTTAAGAATTACCATTAAAATCCACATGTATTACACAATCATCACAATTTTCACAGACTTCACTCACATGAAAAAAAAAATTAAAAAATCACCCACCCCAAAATCAAAACAGCATTATCACAATACCAATTGAAAGTGGAAAATTTGGGCATAATCCAGTCCTTTCTTAACCAAAATTGCAACCAAAATTCCCTATCTTCATTCCACTGTTCACTTGCTAGTTGTGTCCAGTCCATGTTTTACCCATTGTCTCTCCCAATTGCTATGCTTATCTCAAGCTCCTCATGCCCTGTATGGTGCACCATAACATACCGAGGTGTGCTGACCTTGGCTAGGTACCAGGTGCCCACTGAGCTGCTCTATCACTTCACCTCCTCAGCAGAAGAGAGGGGCAGAATATAAGGGGAAAAGAACCTCGTGGGTCAAGGTAAAGGCATCTTAATAATGGAAAAGTAAAGGCTGTGCACAGTCGGAATGTTGTCTGTAAAAGTAAAAATTGCTCAGTTGCTATCCTTTTCTATGGAATACTGGAATTATTGTTTCAATTTAAATGTGTATATAACTTCTAAGAATGTAAGTGCTTTGTTTCCCTAGGCCGTAGGGGCTATACAAGTTAAAGAGCATGAAAGCATCTGAACCAAATATGTTTCTTCAGTCTATTTTATATCCAAAGAAAATACTCATCTCTTGACCTTGCACACGCAGGCCTGAGAAAGTTCTCTGCGAATGTATTTCTCTGAATGTACAATTATCTATTTTCAACTGCAGAGAATAATGAGTCCCATTTTAAATTATGCAAGTCTAAATTGCAAGGGGCATTAAAAGGTCGTATCCTGTCCCTCAAGATAAGATAATTAACAATGTTCTGTACTTGTGGTACAGTCTAAGAAGCATGTTATGTCTCTGTATTGTGATTCCACATTTGAGCATTTACAAGGCAGCTTTCATATTGACTCATATGACATTCCTCAGCACTGAATATATGAAAACCAAATGTGATTTATATGATATCAAAGCAGTTCAAGTTCTCTGAGCATATCTGGTTCATGAATTGTTGGGTTTTGGTCTGACGCAAAAGTCTGGCATGACTCACAAGCCACAGTATTTTCACTCTTTTCTGATTTTATCATCCTTGTTAACAGCACTTGGAACTGGTTTCCCAGAGATGTTGTGGAGTCTAAATATTCAAAAGTTGTCTGGACACCGTCCTGGGCAGCCTACTGTAGATTACACTGCTCAGACTGCAGGATCAGATTAAAGGACCTCTGCAGGTCTATTCCAACATCAAACCTTCAGTGATACTGTGGTTCTCTGCTACTATTGTACTCCACTTCCATTTGTTCATTCAGTCAAGGCTATTGAGAATATGGAGGCCATGTCCATCTTGTGCATTTTTGGGGGCTTCCACAGGCTGGAATGTGAATATTTGCTCAGACATGGTTATCCATGGGCTGAAAGACAACCTCATCACCACATTTTTCCCCACAGGCTACAGAAGAATTGCTGTTCTTGCACCTGGAGCAATTAGTTCTTTCTTTCTTCACAGACCCTGAGATCTGCAGGGCTGTTTTCCATATTTTTTCATACACCTTTCTCAGTTCCTGCGCAGTACTTTTATAATTTCTTAAATATGCTGTCACAGAGGGACCACCAGCATCATTGATAGTCTCAGCTTTGGCCAGCAGTGGGTCTGGTTTGAAGATATTTGAAAGGTGGAGTACAAGGCAGTCTCTGGTCTTTTCTCACAGAATTCATCCCTGCAGCCTTCTGGCTAGCAGAACCTTGCCACACACCAAATAAGAGAGAATTGTTTTAAACCAACATATACTCTTCACTGTACAGTCACAGATTATTTACATGGATATCCCAAACAGTATCTTGGTTTCTGGCTTGTTTCTGGATGTATTTAAGAATGCATAATGATGCCCTTCCCATCTGATTTCATGAAATGCATACACAGTCTCTTTGCCTTAGGTCAGATAGATTTTTCTCTTCTTGCTATTTAACCTCTAGTTTGTGTGCTAAGCGAAAACTGTTTTCTACTGGATGGCATTTGACCTTCAATTGTCTCTTTCCTTTGTTGTTGAGCCTGGGGTAGTAGGACATTCATGTTTTTGTGCAAAACCTATCTGTTTCCTCAGCTTTGCTTTCATTGTGATGTTACTTAATTATTCTCTGCCTTCAAATCCTATGTGGTTTTGTTTTGATTTTTTCTAAACAATTAGGCTCAATGATGGTTTGTTTCTTTTTTGCTTTATCCAGCATTGTTTTAAGTTAATACCTTGAAAGAATTTTTGCACGATGAAAATATTTGGAAATGTACAACACAAAAATGTAGATTTTTTCATATAGAAAAGTTTTACTATATTTCAAATATAGACATTAAAAAAAAATTCTATACATATATAGCTATATACTGCTACATTTGTAAGATGATAGACCAAATAATTTTGGAAGCCATTTCCAAATATACTAAGGCCAAGAAGGTAGTTGGCCTAGATTTATAAAAGAGAAATTCAACTAACCTGACAGTCTTCTATAATAAAATGACCAACTCAGTGGAGATCAATGACTTTAATTATAGTTCCATAACATTTTCACAGCCAAAATTACGAATTAAAAACAAGATAAATGCACAGTAGAGACCTGGCAGTAGATAGTGCATCTAAGGGATAGAAAACTGTTCGCTCTAAAGACTGTGATCAAACACAAGGTCTAGCTGGACGCCAGTTACTAATGCTTTGTCCTAAGGGTTAATACTCTAACCAGCAGTGTTTGACACGTTCACTGATCACCTGGGTGCTGGGACAGACTGCACCCTCAGCATGTTTGTAGTTGATACAGAAGCATGAGTGTCTCATCTATTAGAGCAGTGTGCTGACATTCATTGGAACCTCCAGAGGTTACATGCAGGAATCTCATTAAATTCAACAAAGGGAAATACAGCAGAGGAAGAACAATTCCAAACACCAGGACAGGCTGAGTTCAATCACCTGAAAAGCAGCTTGGCAGGGGAGTATCTGGAAGTCAGGGCTGCAAGCAAACTGACCATGAGCCAGCAATGTGCCCTTGGAGCAAAAAAGGCCAATAGCCTGCAGAGCTGCATCAGGCAGTGTTGCCAGCAAGTTGAGGAGATGAGCTTTCCCTGCCCTGTTGCTTTACTCAGCCCTGGTGAGAAACATCTGCAGTGAGAGACATCTGCACTGCTGCATCCAGTGCTAGATGTGATCTGTGATTCAGCAAGGCACAGTATTCTGTGATTCTGTTCCTAGCACAACCCCAAAGAGATGACTAAGATCTTAAAACACCTAACACATAAGGAGAGGATGAGACATCTGGGAGTGTTCAGCCTGGAAAAGAGAAGGCTCAGGGGGATCTTAAGATGGCACTCAAATACTTGATGGCAGTGGTGAGTAAAGAAGAGGGAATCAGGCATATTTCATGATGCACTGTGACAAGACCAGAGACAATTGGCATAAACTAAAACATAGGAAATTGCATTTAAGCATGAGTAAAAGCTTTTTATTTTTTTCATGAGAGGCTGATTGAGTACTGGAGCAGGATTCCCAGGGATCTTGGTGTCTCCATCCTAGGAGACAATGAAAACTTTATTGGACAAACAATCTCCTGTAGGTGACCCTGATCGACCAAGGTGGTTGAACTATATGGTCTCCAGAGTTACCTGATGACCTCCACCACCCTCTGATTCTATACACAAATAATTTCTACTTGTCTAATACTTAGGGTATTGAAAGCACTGTGATTGGGAGACATTTCATGTTTGCTTTAAAAAGTCATAGTTTCCAATGGCCTTGATATAGTAGGACTGGTTTTTTTTGTACTATACTTTATACCTTGATTTATACAATTGCAAAACAAGCTTGCCTTACAGACCAGTGATTTACTTGGAAGACTCACTTAAGTACCACAACTATGTTATAACTTCTTTGTTTTTTTTGGTAGTAAAAATGCCCAAAGGGCATTATCTTTTCACTTAAATCCCATGTAGGACTTCTTACTCTGGAGGCAGTTGCTGCAATAGAAGAATCACTCATGAGCAAATAAGACAGAAGACAAAACGATAAATAATAATAATCAGAACCAAGAACACACTTAGATAGGAAATAATCATCTTTGAAACTCTGATTTAGGTTGATTCTCTTGTGAAGCTCCTCACTCAGCAAATTAATCAACAGGTAACAGCTGATGTCACTATTTTTTCTACAAAGATCCAATATTTTTATTGTTATTCTTCTCAGCTCTTTGTTATTAATAATTTCACTCAACTACTTCAGGCCTAATATCTTCACCCTAATGCTGCAG
Organism: Thryothorus ludovicianus; assembly: GCA_013397245.1. NCBI lineage: Eukaryota > Metazoa > Chordata > Aves > Passeriformes > Certhiidae > Thryothorus > Thryothorus ludovicianus. The sequence goes on along the minus strand of VZTB01006134.1, from coordinate 342,505 downwards.
ATGTTGTGGATTCTCAGTCATCTTTCAAGTTTAGCTACTTGTACAATTCATTTGCACAGAAGCAGCAAATTAGTAATGCTCCACTACAGTAGTTTATTGGAGTTTAATGTACTAGTTCCTCTACATCAGCTTAGTGAAACTATTTTAGATAATATTTAGCAAAAGCTTTACTTTTGCAAGTATCTATCACTTTGCATCTGTTGTAGTGATGTTTCAATAGACGTTATTTACTGAAGTTTCATAATGTTCAATTTAAAATCTACCAGTGATGTTAATTTTTTTTTTTTTTAAATTGTGAGAATCAAAGTGTTAAGGTTGTGTTTTTTCTTAGATATTGATAGAATTTTGCTGATTATTCCTGCACTAGAACTCACAAGGGATGTTGTGATGCCTAATGCCTAGAGGACTGTGAATCAAAATTAAATATATGAATTTAAACTGTTGAATATTCAGATAGCATTTTGCCTTGTCCTGTTTTTCATATCCAAATATTTCAAATAGTGAGATATTACTTTGTGTTGACTTAGGCTGAGATTGAACCATGACATCTTGATTACAATCATGAACTGATCAGCAATATTCCTTCAAATTCAGTTTTCCATGACCGTTTCTTTGAAAATAAGACAAGTTTTTCCAGTCATTCATGCTGTCAGTGTTGCTTGTTAGGAAATATATCAAGGTCTGGAAGAATCACAAGTAGCATTAGAAATCTATCACAGAAACATCTTTATCTATGGTTTTCCCTCTAGGCTATCTTTATAATCAATGGGAAAAGCAGCATTTTTGAGAGTATGACTCATTTGACCTATTTTAGCTGTCTATTTTAGGTCAAGATGAATCATGATCTAGAAGTGCTTATTTCTCATCACTAACTAAACTAAAAATGGAGATATAGATGGGATCAAATGAATCCTTGAATTGTGTTTGATTTAAATTTACCTGTGATTACTTCACTATATAAAGGCAGGGCAGTACAGATTAAAATATTTTCTAGCTAAATGGGGAAAATAGTTCACACTGGTCATATAACTCCATGAACAAAGTATTTTTAGAAACCTGAAATTCCAGTTCAATGCTCAGAAAGCACTAAAGTTTCACATTTCATAGCCTTATTGTGTTAAACAAATGCATGTTGCATTTTAGGATGGTGGATTATTATAGATTTAAGGAAAGTCATGATTTTGATTCTTTAACCATGAATACTAAACTAAAAAGCTGAAATGTCTCTACTATATCAGGAGGATGCCATAAGCAGTGGATATTATGAAATTGCCAGATTCAGAATTAGTTAACAGGAAGGAGAACAGGGAGTTTTATTCAAGATGAAAAACAGACCACGAATAACATCAGAGAAATGCTGTGAAGAAATATTATATATTTTAAAAATATTTTCATTAATTAAAATACTTTCAAATATTCAATAATTTTTTTCACACTTTTTTCTGCTCTATGTCTTTGAAAAACATACAACTCCTTTTTATTTGCACAAGTTCTTTCCTCTCATAATGTGTTTTTTCTTGTTAATGATGTGCTTAGATCCAAGAGAACACACACTTGCCCTTCTATGAGATACAAAGAATTATAAAATACTGTCCTATCTTTTTATGTATAATTGAACTAGAATTTATTTTGCTTTCTTTTTCTATACTTCTCTTTGACAGTTTAACTGATTGCCTGAAATAGCCTTGCTACCTCCAAACTAGTAATCTAGTATTTTAGAATTCAAATATCTTTGAGTTCCTGATATTTACAAAAATAGGTGTGCCTGCTTATCTGCCATGTTTGTCCACATGCACACACAGAGACACACACAGCTAAACTATCCCAAACGAGACTCTAGAAGCAATATTTTAGTTTACTTGCTTTTCTGTCTTATCTGAACTCCCCACAAATAATACAATAAAAATATTTGTTAGTTAGTAAAAAAAATCTACTTTGAAATAAAATAGAAAAGTGTGAGATGTGTTAAGAAAGAGAAGAATTTTTTTCTGTTGAGGGCACTTTATCAGATTAAAAGATATATTCAGCCCCTTTCCAGAAGAAACAGCATTTTTAAGAAATATCTTGACTTGCAGTAGGGATATGACAAAGGTCATTCTTTCCATTGCTATAGACACTGATCAACCTTAGTCACAAAAATCTCCTTAAAAAATGAAATATTAATGAATGCATTGAAATATTGTCAAAAGGAATATAATTGTATAAAATCTTTAAGGACGGGAATGATATTTAGATTAAAAAAATATTCTTAATGTCTGTGATGTAGGAAGAAGACCATTCTCGTAGAGGGGAAAAAGAAGAAAATATTATCACAACTAATACAACAAAAGATTATCCCAATTCTGGTGGTTAGAGCAGTCATCTGGGAAATTAAATGTTTGTGATCCATTCTCCTATATATGGGCATTTTCCCAATGAATTTAAGAAAAGTAGAGTGCTTGGACAGGCATGTCAGAAGAAGGCTTTTGAAACCAGAATATGTGTGTTTTTTCTCACTGAACTTTCGGTTTCAAGTCTTGATCTTCAGGGCAGTAACTCATGCAAGCGCAGACTTTAATTTAAGGTAAAAGTAAAAATTGTCACAAGGACCTGGATAAGTTGGATAATGAAATTTTACCTTTTTTTTTCTGAGAGATAATTTTCCCTCTCTGTCTTCACTGTACAGCATAAAATCTTTCTAAACTACATTAAATGTATTCTCTGTAACTAAATCTCAATCCTAAACCACCTGATATTAGTAATGCATTTCAACTTTTCCTAAATAATTTATGTAAAATCCTTGTCCTGCATTCATTGGTTTTTTTAGAGCTTTTTGGGTTTTTTTTCCTCACACTCCTTTGATTTTCCTGAGGAACAGATTGTTTCAGCTTTACTATATTCAAAAATTCATTTGTCTTTTACATTGAGTTCAATTTTTTGGTTACTTTAAGTTCACTCTACATGGCTTTAATGTTCTTAATATTAACATTGTATCCCAAACTATGTGAAATTTGGATTATTTATTTTAGTAGTTCCTACTCTCAGTATTTTTGTGTATTTTTAATTAGATATTACATGTAGAATTAAAACCCTCTTAGTACAGCTTGTAATTTCCTTACCATGTTCTAGATAAGTTTAAAGACTGAGGAAGGCAGAGAGAACTTGGATCTTTAGGAGAGATATTCAAGTAATGCTTTGTCAGTGTCACAGGTAGAGTCATTCACTTTACTCCAAAGAGAATAAACAATATACTTTATTGCTGTAACAAAATTCAATAAAAAATGCAATGGTGATATAATGAGATTTGATGGCAAGTTACACAAATATTTACTGCCCAGAGGACAAAGTGAGACAAAACTGTGAGACAGATCATCCTGTTGAGTCATGAAATTCAGAAAGGACCCCCTTATGTTCTAAACTCCGTCTCAGAGTGCAGCTGGATTCACTGCAAGTCCTAGACTTCCAATGTTTTTTGTGTAAAGGATGATATGTGCACAATCTGTCCTTTACATCATTTAGCAAAGATTACAAAATTTCATCTTGCTTATTCCCAATTCACTTACTGAGTACCTGATGCAATAAAGAATTTATCAAACTGGGGGAATAACCTTGAGAGGTGTCTCTGCTGCAAGGGAGATCCTGGCATGGAGCCCGCAGCCATGAAGGAGAGTTAAAGACGCCCTGAGCCCTCACTATGTAAGGAGTAAGATGATTGTCTAAATTTTGCATGTAAGCCATATTTTATTTGGCACAAGCCCAAATTAGCCCTTGGCTGTTGTACTTCCCATCTCCCCCGAATCCACTTTGAGAGGTATGCAGCCATCATGATGAGTCCCATCCATCAGGACTGCCACTGGCAGTTACCACCTGAGCAGGGTTATGGGAAATAAAGGACTGGCTGGGGGACAGAGAGCACATCATCACACTCAACAGGTACAGACTGTGATGTCTTAGGTTTTAGCTTTTATATTTTTTAGGTTCTGTGCTGTTTTGGTGAGTAGCTTTAGGTTTCATATTAAATGCTACTGAGTTCTCTTCACAGTGTGGATAGACAAAAAAATTCCTTCTCTAGCTTGAGACCAAGGACAACTATCAAGCCCAAAAGTGAAAACAACAGTGAAGTGAGAAGAAAAAACCAGGAGGATGTAGCCTCATAACCTGAAGCTATCGTTGGACAATTGATTCTAATATTCTAATGGAACAGAAATTATAAAAGTGTGGGACCTCATGGTCAGTTGTCCATTTTGTGACCATTTTGAGGTGCATCCTGGGTGTGGTCTGGCTGGACTTTTGTGTGGCCCAGGTGTGCCTATTGAGGCCTTTTAATAAATATCTACTTTATCTTCTTGCTCTGTCTAGTCTCTGTTCCAGGTCAGCGTCCAGAAGGCATTGACTGTGTAGTACAAAGTCTTTCCAGACTGAATCTGTGCACCAAAGGTGAGATCAGGAATGCAAAGCAAGAATTGTTGAAGCCTATTTAATAGTTTCTGTAATCCTTTGGTTTACAGAATCTATTGTCACAGCATGATTGCTGAAGAAAAAAAATACAAAATTAATTTCACAAAGCATTTCAAAGAAAGAAGAAAGCATTATATTTTTACAAAGTTTCTGCACTTTTAAATGAAAAAAAAATGTATTACAAAGAGGGAAAAAAAATCTAAATTTCTTCAGATCTAAAAAGCTAGTATTAAAATTAAAGTATGGAAAACATTAATATCTTTTCTACTCAAACAATCTTAAAGCAGATCTTTAGTTAAACATGAAAACATTTCTTTCTGTAATTCTCAACCCCACTAATTTTTTAATGGAGCTGTAATATTTCATGTAATGCAGATGTATTTTGTTATATCATTGAAGTCTTTATAAAATTCTCAACAGGAACAAAAAAACCCCAACCAACCAGAGAAACAAAAACCAACCAAAACAAAACTCCAAATCCCAAGGCAGAAAGAAACAGTTTTCCTAAAAGTTTGCATCTTTCCCATGGGATAAGGGCTGAAGAGAAATGTAGAAATGGGAGAGAGAAGTTTATTGGTTCCTCCTCTTCTCAATCTTGAGCCTAGAAGCAGAGAGCAGCATATCTTGATGATTTCAGTTTTGAACTATTATGATTTTTTGTTTTTACCTTGAATTTCTCCATCAGTTTTGGAGAAAGGGTTATAGACAAGTTTGCTTTGTCTTCTCCCTCTCTGGAGCTAGAGACTGTCTTCTCTATCTTCACTCAAAGACTCTATACATTAACTCTTATGTAGATTTAAGCATTCTTAAAAATGAGTTGAAATTTTTTTTTTGCTTCTCCATTTTTTTCCAGGTATTTTGCCCTCCAAACTCCTCAAAATAACCCACAGGAGCACAAAAGGGACCCAGAGAGCAATATATTTGTCTAAAAAATCATTTTTCATGGCCTACAAGTATTAGTTTTGGAACCAAGATCAATTGATAAATAATCTTTATTTTAATATGTTGCTAGATTCTAACTGGAAATTATTTTCATGTGCTTCTTGAAATCAAGCTATCAATGTTCACACTATAGGGAGTTTAAAAACAGCAAGCCTATTTCTTTTCAGAACTCTGAAACCATGTATCAAAAGAAACAGGAATGTAAATGAAAGGCAAATTAAAGACTAATTTCCTGATTTTTAAATTTAACTAGGAAACTGCTTCAGCAAGAAAGAACTGGAGCTACATTAATAAAATATGAAGGAGGAAAGCAAGGCGGAAATATTAAAACTTTTTTCCTGATATATGCTTGAAAAATACACGATTTTAATGATCTTACAGTTTTACAGTCATCCTGGCTGCATATTGCCACAGATGGATATACAGCAAATTTAGATGTAAACTCGAATTTTTGACTCATTGAGTGGCTTCAAAAAAACAACAACAACAAAAAAAGAGAAATGTTTTATTTGTACAAATGATAACTACATAATTTCCATAGAATTAACCAAACAAATTTTAAAGGACAAATGTGAGTGCAGGATTCATGATGGAAAATGCTTCAGAGGGGGTGAAAGGAGAAAACAAAACAAAGGGATGCTGCTGGTCAAGAATATCACAATTAAGTTGCTTGCTTTTTCCTTTTTTCACTTCACTTCTGCAAGTTAAACTTCAAAATTTAGTTTAAAGGCTTATTTACTTTTTTTAGCATTGATTACTCTGTCTTCATTGTTCCTAATTTTTTCATTGGTTCATAAATAGAAGTTAAATAAAGTTCTGTGCTTGTTAAGCTCTTGTTGTTGACCATATTGCCATCCACTTAATTGCAAGGAAATGTGAAGAGACAGGTATACCAGAAGCTTTTATTAAGGTATCAAAAACCAGCAAGCTATCTACACAAGCCAATTAAATGGCACTGCATGTCCCCAAAGTAGAAAGCACACAGTGTTACACATAAGTAGGTATTTTATTCAGCAAATAAATCAACCCTTACACAACACACTCCATAAAACTAATCAAGCACAATATACTCCATATGGATTAGAAGTCCCTTCACTCCAGGTATATTAAAAAGCACATGGAAAGCTGCTTTAACATTCTATAAGCTAACACTGAAAGATGTTCCTTGGTATTTCACAATCCAATAAACCGTGCGTGCACCGCTAATCCGCCACTCATTGAAAATACAAATATGTGTAATGTATTCAAGCACTTCCTACTTTCCAGGCCACCCTTGACCATGGATTCATGTGATTTTGCAAAACCTTTTCCATCTGTATGTTGGTAAAGAAGTCCCTGAATGTGTAAGAAAGTCTGGTGGATGAAATGCTTCGTCTTTATAAAGCACTGAAGAAAACACACATATTCCATTTGCATATAGAGCTAACAAAAAATACAGTTTCTGTTGCACAGGATATAAATTTTAATTTTTTGCCCATGAAGTGTTATTTTACATCCAGAATCCTGCTTTTGAGTGTAAACTAAAGCCAAATGGCTTTAGGGTGCCCAGATGCACAGGCTTCAGAGAGTCATCAGGAGTTCAGGCTGAGTCCTGCCCTGTTGTGGGCTTGGGAAAGGTCTTGAAACATGAGGTGCTTTAAACGATATATATTGGATATAAAAAGCTAGCATTTTCTTTATTGGACTGTTGCATTCGAGTATTTTGTCCTGTCTTATAATAAAAGTTATTTTAGATGCAACTCTAACTTCAGCTGTCTAAATAAGCACTTCACCATCACTCAGCAGCTGGAGAGAGGAGAAAACAGTTCTCACTGGGGCCTTTTATATGTTTATATTCTATATTAGACAGAGGAAGGATTCTTCAATATAAAAAGGAAAAGCAATGGTTACAGTAGAATTTTCAAAAGAAAAAAGGACCAAGCAGAACATGTGCACACTAACTCTCATAGCTTTGTGATGTGATGTGTATTGTCATCAGTTTTCACATTATCATTAAAAAAAAAAAAAAAAAAAGAATCTACTGCCCCTTCAAACAAAGGAAGATGGATAAATAAACTGTTTCTTCAGAGTCAGGATGGTGCAGACAGATGATGATTAACACACTGGTTCTAGCCCAGCTTGGAAATCTCACTCCCTGCGGGACAGAACTGTCAGGATTCTAAGAGCACCAAGGACCCTGACTGTCCTATCCTCCCCTTTCACGACCCTGTCCACTTCAACCCTGTCCCTGCAGTGTGGAATATTGGTCCCCAGCTCCTCCTAGCCATGCCCTTCATGGCTTACCATGGGCCCCACTGAGCCCATCACCATCCCCAGGGAGATGGCCAATGCCCAGAGCTGTGGCTGCCTCTGGCACCCTCTTGGCAGCCCTGCTCTTGGCTGGGGTGAAGGAGCAAATCCTGGCAGCCAGGCCCTGTCTTTATGGGGAGACCCTGGCTCTCTCAAGGAGCCCCCAGTCCACAAGGAACCACTGTCTCTCTCTTTTTCCTGTCAAAAATACCTATCATTGCATATGCCAGCAATGATAGGTAAAAAATTCTCAGTAGACTATGACAGTCCTCCTGTACTGCCAGGTAGAGTTGATTTTCCAATGTCAGAATTATTATCATGTGTTTGTGACAATGAGAGGTGGCCAGTTCCCACAGGAGAGTGTAACCTCTTCAATTGGCTGTGCTGGCATCCTACTCACACTGGAGGCACGAGGTTCAAGGAAACCAAGACTACATGGAAGTATCAGCTCATTCAGAAGCTTTGGAGCGCTGCTTGTCTTTGCAAATTTGGAAAATAATATGATTGCATATTAATAATTCTGTTTCAGAAACCCTGGAAGTTTTGTCATATAAATTTGTTCTGTATACATCTTTGCATGCAGTATCCTTTGATATTGCAATGGCCAGAATGTCTTCTTTTCCACACACCTCTTCCTGCTCCCTTAGCAGCAGTGCTGTATTCCATGCATCTGACTGCTTCTATAAACACAAAAGTGAACCATAGTATGGGTTAGACAAGCCTCCTGCACTGGCAGGAGCTGAGTATTGAACGTGAGGCTCTTTGCTAAGTGTTTTTTGGTTTGTGTGACATTAAGGAGACCAATTTGCCTCCCTATATCCTTGCACTAGGGCTTGAATACCAATAAGGTCAGTGCAGGTACCAGGTCAGCCACACTTGAAAGGTCTAACAGGTAATTTTCCTTCTGTGATTTGATGGGCTGAACTCCAGAGCTTAAAGCTCCTTAATGGTACAGAAAATTACTGCCCTTGCCAATATTTCTCCAGCCAGATTGCTACCTTTTACAAAACATCCTGCTGCAATGCCAAGTACTTGCCAAATGCCCCAGCAGTGGAAAAAAAACAGCTTCAGGATACCATTTCAAGTACTGCTTTCTGTATTTTTCCAAGACTTGTATCTTCCAATTTTTTATGCAGAAAACTATCTGAAAGACTACGGGATCTTCCCAGAGCCAGAAGCAGGTAAAGTCAATGTAATAGTCAATAAAAGACTTATACTCTTGCATTTTTTATTAGTTTCCTCTATGCTTTGTTTTCTCCTATTTTTCTAAGTAATACACTTGTAGCTTCACCTGACTGAACCAGGTGATTCATTAATGGTTGTATTCATTTATTTAAATGCAGTGCCAAAAGGATGCAGAGCACACAAGGCAGCAGAAGATCACTAGGCTGGCAGCTGTTGCAAATCATTCTGTCTAGAGTAATAAATGGGCTTTGTTTCTTCCAGGCTTTAAAGATTGCAGCTTTTGACTTCACACAGAAAAAAAGCTGGTCCTTCAGTTTGTGAATAACTGCCATCCTTCCACAGAGAGCAGCCAGAACCTACTGGAACATGGAGTTTTACAGCAGGATTTACTTGTGCACTTTGGCAATCATAGGAACACTAGAAAAGAGCTGCTGGGATTAAAGCTATGAATACAGAAGTAGCAGATGTGAAGAAAATATCATGTAAATGTATGATGGGTCAAGATGTAAGAACATGCTGCCAGCAATGAAAAGATGCTGTAGGAGAAGAGAAATAGTTTACCCTCTGCATATATTACACACACCGTGGTGAATTAATCATTCTGTGAGAGAAATGATGCTTAAGGAAACTTGCTTGGCTCTGAAATTTGGATTCCATTTTCGCACAGAAGTTTGATATGAATATTTGCAAGGCAATTTATATGGACAAGATCGAGTGACTCTCACTTAAAAAAAAAAAAGAAAAAAAACCAAAACCAGCACCTTCTGTATACAGGTTTTACAGTCTGCAAACATGAACAGGAATCAAAAGAACAAAAACTGCATGTTTCTTAGGTTGTAGCTGGTTTGGGTACCTCATATGTAACTTGATAAACAAGCAATGGTCATGCTACTTTAGTCACTGAAGGATAATTAACTTTGCTGAAGTGTGTGTGCTTCTGGGTTAATGATGTATTCAACATCATAGCTAAAGACAGCTCTTGCCCAGCTGCTTGGTGTTCAAAACACTAGAATGGCTGAACATGCTCAGTGTAATCTATTTCTGGTAGTTTGCAGTCTGAGCTGAGCACTACAAATGCTGAGATTTCTCAAACTGCTCAACCTCCTGGATGAAAAATTGCTGTCCCCTTAACTCTCTGTGCCGTTTCTTCCCCATCTTTGAAAAAGAGAGAACTGTCCTGTAGCTAGAAATAAAAGGCTCTGTTCAATTTTATTATTAACAGAAATTAGCAGCACCCCTCAAGAAGAGAAGTGAAATGCTTCTTGAAGCTACAGGATCTATATATATTTTTTTTTTTATGGCTTGTCAGTATGCATTTTTTCATACTGCTATATAAGTTTTTTTTTAAAAGTTGTGAATTCAAGTGTAGATTTATCTTATGCAATCCAACACCCTTTTCAGGGTGAAATGACAATACCATTAATGAATGAACTCTCTGAAGGCTATATGAAAAAATGAATTTGCTTTAACAGTAAAAATGCAAAAAAACCCCAATGATTAACCTAACTGCATATTTATATATTTTAACTTCTCAAGTTAGCAGTCTGTCAGTACATTTTTTTTTCCTAGAGCACAAAATTAAGTTATACAAATATAGAGGAATTAGATACAAATACCATATAATTTATTAATGCTTGAATTATTGAATATGAAGACCAGCCAAATGGCAACACAGACAAAAGAAACATTCCAAACATTATGCCTTTATAGAAATGAAAATGTGGATGGGGAAATAAGGAATGTGATCACAACTAAAAAGTGGACAAATAGCCACTTACTCCATTGATCTACCACTTATATTCTCCCCTGACCTGGAACTTACATTTACTAAATTCACTGAGAAAGCCATCCTCACCTGAGCTTTACATCTGATATTTGCACTTTTTCAGAGTATTTGAAAGTCAATTATCAGTGTAACTTCTGTTTGGTCTTGATGAACACGGCATGCCAGCCTCTAAACAGCATCTCTTGCAAAGTGGTATCTGCTCTGAGAAAAACCGAGGTCATTAAATGCTTCTTCTGCCCCACAGAACTTGATCTCAAGTACTGCATGCGCTGTTTTTTCTGCCATCAACATCTTTGCTGCAATATAACCATCAATTTAATTAGAGATTTCCAAATTTGCAGCAGTGTAAATGTGCAATAGTGTGAAATTCAATTAGAAGTGAGCTGGAAGTTCATCACTAAATTAATGATATTTATTGAAAATTCATTAATTACCCTTGAGTTGATGTGCTACAAAGGTCTTTTTTTAAATCACTCCCAAATCCTCAGCTTTTATTAAATTGCCACCTGCACAGTTATGAAACATCAAGCAGAGGCTTCTGTAGTAGAGATGGATTGAATGGATTGCAGCATGATTTTCACATGTCCATCAGCCATGACAAGAATACGAGAAAAGGGCTTGTAGAATCCAGACCAATAATCCAGGGGAAACTGTTGAGGAAACAGGTAAAATATCGTTGGATGATGGATCATACTGAGAAAACATGCTGTTTTCAAGAAAACAAGGCAAACCAAGGTTCTCTGGGGAAAAAAACCCAAAACAATAAACCAAACAAAACCAACAACAACAACAAAGAAAACCCGCTGCTATTATTTCTTAAAATTACAAAGACACATGGATAGCTTAATTATGGATGGGAGTGAAAGATCAAATGTTTGTTTAAAATATACTGGAAGACATGAGCTGTCATATAGAAAGAGAAGATCAAGTTGGAATTCGAAAGCAAAAGTCAACTAAGAAAGGGAAAAGCACTTAAGCATTTTTTAAAAAATAATATTCTAGGAGCTGCACTATATGTTAGACAATCATCAGAAGTCCATGTTTTTGAGCAAGTGCTTAAAGAAGAGTTAAGCAGAAAGTCTTACTAAGTTATCTGTCCAGAACTTTCACATCTGACTTCCCTGTTGCAGAAGAGCATGATAATTGAACCAGCTTTAGGAGTTCCACTGAAAATATTGTAGCTTACAAAAATCTATGTTTTAGAAGCTTATGAGTGTAATAGTTCAGGTAAAGTAAAACAGTCTTGTATATATCTGTTTATACTAAGCTCATATGTAAAATTAGTTGCATTCAGATAAAGAATTTTTTCTCACATGACCATTTTGGTTACGATTAGCTAATTTTATATTGTTTTTATGTGAATCAGTTTTCTATTTTATTTATACTATGAAATTAATAAATTTATATTTATAAATATATTTATTTTATTTATATATTATATATTTATATGTAATGTATATTCATAAATGTTTATTTTAAACCTATTTATTTTATATTTATATTTGTGGAATAAGGAATGTGTTTTCCAGTCCAGGTTAATATTTTTTCGACTTGTACAGAATATAAATCCATATACTTATATGTTAACACTAGCAGTTACTCTATACTTCAGAGTTGGTAATGTTCACACCTTCACAACAGGCTTGCTGTTTACTGTAGTTGCTTATTTATAGAAGAGATTTTATTGAT
>VZTB01006134.1:259875-319112 GCA_013397245.1 Thryothorus ludovicianus | reverse complement strand
ATTATTAATATTTTATACTTTTATATTGTTATATTGCTATAGATAATAATGAAAATGGCTACACAGCTCCTTTCAAATGTAACTAACTAAATTGTTCAAAAATAAACTTGCCATACATATATAAATGATATAGATATAGTTATAAAAACACCAGTCATTCAGTGTCATTTCACTTTAATCTGCCCTGACAGATCTATTAAAAAGAACCCGAGTTACCCCATTTCAGGAGGCAGGTCATAATAGAGAATGTGCATCCATGTACCTCCATTAGAGCTGAAAATGTAGGGCTAATGCTAAGTTATTTTTGTTGCACAGGTCAGTTCTCTGATTACCCATACTGGGAAAACAGAAAGGAATAGGTCTCAAATTTTTACTCATGTTGGCTTTCAGGCCTCATAATTTGTGTGTGAGACAGCAACATCTGGGTAAGCGTTTGCCTTGGTTTAGGAAATCAGGATTTGAAACAGAGGCCACACTACACACAAGAAACTCAGGTTCAACAGTGGCTAATCCATGCAGACACAATCTTACACAGAGTATTAATCAAGGCACAGACTGATAAAAAAGTCAACTGAAGGCTGTACTTCATTTGACCCCCCCATCTGGGGTCAAATAGGAATCCTGCCAAATAGGAAGACAAGACATTAGATTCAAAGAGAAGAGAGTAAAGTTTCTAGGTGAGTGGGAAGACTGAAGGTATTTGAAAGGTGGTTATCTGCCACATAATATTGATTTTCCTCTGGTTGCTCTACTAATCTGGCTTCCACACACTCTGCTCTCACATTAAATTCATAAATGGAGTAATTGTGCTAAGGTGCCTTATGATCCAAAGATGTGTTGCTTCCCGTAAAAACTGCCTTCACTTAATTACAGACTTATGTTACTTAAATACTTCAATTTTAAGGTTGTTTAAACACTTTGAGGACTGGTTTCAAATGGGATAAATGACAGCATTTTAAAATGTTTTAAAATTGTTTCCTTGGAAAGAGTATTTTCCTGGTCCCTCAACTAACTAGTGAGAAGTTGGAGAAGTGGCTTATTGTGAGCTATCACACTGAGAGCTGTTTTATGAGCTAACAACATATTGGGGGGAAAAAGCCTTATTTCTAACTCAACGCTGGGACAAGATCTAAGATAGCTTTATCTCACATTCCTTCTCTGTGGAAGAAAACCCAGAACCATGGGGTAGACCAGAAGAAGAACGATGTCCTTGAAAGACTCTACATAGGTATTCTACATAGGTTGTTCTGCAGTCTTCCCAACTATAGGGAGACCCTCCTCACTGTGCTAGGTGCAAGATGATTCTGGATCTCTGCTCACTGAATGGGCAACTGCTGAGAAACAGCCACCTTAGAAGATGTAATATGAGGAATGTGTCTGCATAGATGCTGTAATCACTCAAAGATTCCTCTGACCTCTCACACTGTGGTTTTCTTTTTTGAGGTTTGTATTTATTGGTAAAGGAAGGATATTTTATTTTTTGAGAGCATTTTGGTTGCCATTACCTATAGACATCATTTGCTTTTGGTCCTTTACAAAAAGAGACAAATACCTTTCTACAGTTTGCATGTGGTTTGTCAAGTCTATTTATGTAGCTAAGAGCAGCTTCAAGAACACACTCTAGTGCAGAAGAATATTATGAGACTGTGTGATCAGACTCAGTTGAATTATGCTCGTTTAGCAAATGAGGTAAAAATAAAAGAACTCCAACAACTACAACCAAACCAAACTCAGAAAAACCAAAAAAACCTCCAACCCACAGAATTTCAGCACTTCATGGTTTCCAGAATTGAAATATTTGACTTCACAACTTGAAGTTCTTTTATTGTGTTCCTGTGTGTACGGTAGGAGGGATGTTAAATAAATATAGATTATTCTATAAACACACTGAATACAGTAAAACAAATGCAAGTTTATGCAAAACTATCTTTAACAGAATGCTTCTGCAGTTCACACAAAACAGAAAACCCTATATTTGGACACAAAGCATCTTCTGCTGCAAGTTACACTGTAATTTAGGAAGAACATAATTTTGTGATTTAGAATTGGGAAATCTATTATAGCCTCAAGTACTGAATCTCAAAAAATAAATATTCAGCAATGAAATGCAAGTGATTTAACACCATTGATCATGTGGTACAAAATGCAATCAGTTGGCTTTTAATAGGCAAAAATATAATTAAAGGAAATTATATACAATCTTTCTGTTTAGTACATCTATACATGCACATACACAATAGGCAGACTGATAACACACTAACTTATAGCTATCTCTAGAAAATTATGGCACAAATAACTTCTTATTTGTCACATAATGAGAAAACTTTGTGCTTATACAGTGATTTCAGTCCAAAACCTTTCTAAACTGTTCCAGGCAGTGCCTCTATTTTGGGTCCTTTAGATGTCAAGGATTTTATAAGACATAGAAAGGCTTGAGGTAAGAAGCAAGTAAATGAACACCCTAAAGTAATGTCAGAAGTTGTGACAGAGCCAAGGAGAAACAAAGTAGTGAAGACATCATCAAGGCACAGGGAGCATCAAACATCTGTCTAGTCACATCCATCCACTGAACTTAAGAAAGCTTATCCTCAATACACAGTTGTCTAACTCACTCTTAAAAGCCTCTAATGACAAAGATTTAGCAAACTCCCTAGAAAGCCTTCCTTGTGCTATCAATTAATTAATTATTCAATCTATTAATTATACTAGTACCAGCTTCTCGTAGTCATTTTCTAATTGCTTTTACATTGTTAATTATATTGGTTAATTTTGCTGGAAAATTCTCCCAATCTGATGTTCTCTATGCAGCAGTGACAGATTTCAGCTTTTCAAACTGCTTTGCACCCTCCATGTGACAATTTTCACTGGGCTGTGTTTCTCTGGAATTTGGGTATGACAGTGCCAAATGGGACTGTGTGAAAATGCTTACTAATGTCAAGATATATCAAATCTTTAGCTTCTCCCTTGTCCACTAGGCAATTACTCTGCCACAAGAAGAACTTGGATTGATTTGATATGACTTTTCTTTTTTTCCTTGACAAATCCATGTCAGCTATTCCCTATCACCTTGTCTGCAGGGTGCATCCAAACTAATTAACAAGTTGTTCCAGAATATTTCTGGTATTCAGGCTAAGCTGATGCACCTAGGTCCTACCACCTACCTGATTTTTAAAAATAGGTACAATGTCTGTCCTTCCTCATTCATTAGGGAATTCACCTCTTTTTCATGTGTTTTTTAATCACCAGTGTCTCCTAGATTTGGTCTTTTTCTTTGAGTATATGATATGAATTAATTCAACTTTAATATTTACTGGTTTATGTCTATAATTAGCTTTTTCAAACCTAGATTTTGAAAACATCTGAGTATAGATTAACAAATCCACTTGTAAATTTTTGTATAACATTAACATACAGAGCACATAGCATCTTTCATAAACTATTGAGTACTCTTAACTCATTTAATTGCAATTGAATTCAGTTTTCTAATTGTTAAAGAAAGTTGGAGAACTCCTTGTCTGTTTGCTCCTGCTCCCATGTGTGCATGTGCCAGCACAAGGATAAGTACATATCGTACACATGCAGATACACAAACAATGCACAAATACACACGCATCCAGCCACACCATACAACAGAGAGAGCAGTGCCTTTACTGGAAGCCATAAATGTACCAGCAACCATCTGTGAACAGCACTCTGGGCTGACCCTGAAGTTCCTCTTAGGTAATATGCGTTGGAACTTGCTTGCAAATACACGCAGATGCCTTCACTCTCACCCTCTTGGACATATCTGAGGGTTCCTTGGGCCCAGGCTCTGTGGGTGTGTCCAGGAAAAATGCCTGGACAAACATGCATGCCCAAAGGAGCCTGTGACCCTCTGAGAAGTCCATGCTGGAGCAGATTTTCTGGCAGGACTTGTGACCCAACTGGGGACAAATGCTAGAGCTGTTTGTCAAGAACTGCAGCCCTGGGAAGGGCTCACATTGGAGAGTTTCATAGAGGGCTGTCTCTTGTGGGAGGGACCACAGAGGAAGAGTGTCAGAGACAGAATGTGCTGAACTGAGCACAACATCCATTTCATGTCCCCCTGTTCCACTGAGGGAAAGTAGGTAAAGAAATTGGGAAGGAAGTTGAGCCTGGGAAGGAGGGAGGAGTGGGGGGAAAGTGTATTTCCCATTATCTCACTCTGATTTGAGTGGCAATAAATTAAATTCATTTCCCAAAGTTGACCTGGTTTTGCCCATGACAGTGACCTCTCCCTGTCTTTTATCTCGACTCATGGGCCACTTGTTGTATTTTCTCTCCCTGACCAGCTGAGGAGGGAAGTGACGGAGCAGCTTCTGTCAGTGCCTGGCATCAAGCCTGGGTCAAAACATCACAACCAGATGGATGTATGGGCCACAATCCTGCTTTGAAACTGACCTCCTTTATCCTCTCCTTTCCATTATCCCACACTCACTTTGGATAGATTTTTCTATCCACTTTGATCTTTTCATTTCTCTACCTTTACCCCCTCCCCTAATCCTCACATGGAAAGGTCCATGTTCTTTCAGTTTCCTCCAAATATTCCATATTTTTTATCTTGCCTGTGAGACCCAAGATGATCTTGTTTCCTCAGTGTTATCAGCTTCTATGGCTATGCTTCAGTGGTCTGTTTACTGATTTGTGAGCTCTGGGATATTGTCTCTCTTACCTCCCATTTCTTAAAGTTTCTGCATCTAGGTATTTCATTTAGTATTTTGCTTCTCTCTCCTGGGGGAATTTGTTTGTTTGTTTGTTTGTTTATATAGAATTATATACTTGTTAATGGATACCCTCATAAGCCAGTTGTTTCTCCATTCCATGTGTCCATAAATCTTTTGTCCTATAACTTTATATTAAAGTAATGCAAGAGTTACTAAATGCTTCAGGATCTTAGATTTTGATTCTTTGCTCTATGATGGTTGAATGAATGACTTTCTTTCTACAAGGACATAATTAGCTTTTCATAACTTTAATGTGATTAATTATGTGAATATTAGGGATCAGAAATTAAAAAAAGAAAACATTTGGAAGATTTGATATAAAATAACCTGTGTTTTTATTAAATCTACCTATCCACTTAATTTTCTTTATTTACAATTTATTCTGAAGTTGTCAGGGTTTATTGGTTAGCTACTGCCTTTAAGAGTTTCAAAATATCTTGGTGAACTTGATGTGAGCTACTCTTTTATTTCCTATCTATTTATTTCACACTAAGAGTCATATTGCATCAGAAGATACCAGATCTCTATTTTGAGTAACTTTACCATAGAAATACAAAATTTTCAAGCATATGAAATGAATAGAATAGAGACAGCAGCATGTCAGAGCCTATCTGTAAGAAAATATTATTTCTCACTAGGATATGGTTTCTCAGACTAAAGGCACACTAATGGTCATCTCTTCAGTGTGTAACTTCAGCCATTACAGTCAAATAAACAGACTTGATGCACCTCTTCAGCACCCTGTCCTCTGAGACATGTCAAAATTAATTGCATTATATTAGTTCTATTTGCAGTATATCTTTTTGATAATGAAGGCATTTTATGAAGAAATTTTAGGGCCATGTGAAGCCCTGCATAGAAGGGAGGATGAGTAAAGGAGGGTTTAGTAGAGCTTTCTTCTCATAGACGACTGGGTCTGGAGTTGAGATGCAGCCCACACTGAACAGAGTTAATGAGATTCCAGAGAAAGCTATAATCCCTCCCTAGGCTATAATCTTCTTTATCATCTCAATAGGCATCTTTGACTCACCATCTCTGGAGGTATCTAGGGAAATGGATTAGTTTCGACTTGGCAGAGTTAGGTTAATGGTTGGACTCCATGAAATTAAGGACCTTTTCCAACCAAAATTTTTCTGTGATTCTATTCTTTCACTCAGTAAACCCTTTTGAAGCATAGTAGCTTTCTTTCAGATGAAAAATAATTTTTCTATCAAAAACCTATAGGCAATGAGGATTCACTACAAAGAAAGCATTGTAATTTCTGGAGTCTACAACTGCTCTGATTTGTTACATACTAAATACATGAGAGGGCCTGAAATAAGAGTCTTATAAATATAGGAATATTAGGAATATCTCATGGCATGTATAGCTATTATTTATAAAATTACACTAATTATTTTTATATATCCATAGTGAGTTGTTCACCTGTTTGATCCAACAGAACTCTGTGTTTAGAGTCAGTATGAAACCTCCACAGTCCCTTACAGCTCAAAACCCCTTGGGAATCTTAGGGCAGGGTACAACTTACCTAACATTAACCATTCAGACATCAGGTATCACACCTAAGAGATTTGTGCAGGCCTTCTCAATTGCCAAGTATGTCCTAAGGACATCTTGTCTGGCGTATCTCAGACAGAATCTTAGCAGTTGATAAATCACTTTCTAGGGATGTCTCTTTCCCTGCATGGGCTACAAATAGACTCTTGTCAGCTAGCCCAGACAAGTAGCTTAACTTTCATAAGGTTAAATTTAAAAAAAATCAATCCAGTCTTTGTGACTTGCAATCCAATATTTTTTATTTACTAGATTACTTTACTCATTGTGAAGTTTTAGAGAGCAGTGAAGTTCATGTTAAAAAAGAGTAGTCAAGGAAATTATTTTGTTTAGCCTTTAAGAGGAATGTTAGCTAGTTCAGAACTAATAATTACTCTTAAAATCTGACACAATATAAATCCTTAATATACAGAATCTTTTTTACTGCAGTTTATGTTGTTTTCCAAGTTTGAGTGTATCATGCTATTAATATTAGTGGTGCTTCTGAGAGTGCAAATGAGGGTATAACTAATCATAATTTCAGTATCAGAGGCAGCCAAAATAATTTTGTTCTTACTCCTTTTGCTGTCAGCTTTGACACCTATTTCCTTATCCTCACTCTTTCCTGCTTTTCAGGTTGTCATTCCCATTTGAAGAAACTTATAATTTTTCTATCACATCATGAAAAAGAGAAACAAAGAAGGTTGATGGAAAAGAAGTTCACTGCTTTAAGATTTACTTGGTCATAATAACTATAACCTCATATTCTTCTCCATGACCTTCCTGATGCCTAACTTGCTTCAGCCTCGTGCTCTGCTGCTATCATGTCATCAGCATTGGCATCAAAGAAGAAACACCTGGCAGTCAAAAGTTACATTCCTCTGTCTGCGTGGACTTGTTTAAAGTGAGGAAGGCATTGCCAATATCCATTTAATTTTCATCTCTTTCTCAGCAATCATGAGTTGATTTGAACACATAGAAATGACAGATTGAAACACTTGTTAAAAAGTTGTTTTTTTTTTTGTTTCATATCCTTGCATATATTTAGTATAAGCACAATTTCCATGTGTCTTTTACTTAGGAAAAAACTGGAGAATGAGCTTGACAAAGATTTTATGAATTTACCTGATTAAAAAACCCCCTAACATATCACTAGATTATAAATCCATCTAATTTGATAACTCACTGTGGGGTTAGGTTTGGAAATGTCTCCCACCTATAATTCTTATCCTTTTAAGAGTATGCTGCCTGCTACTATTGTCATTTTTCCACACAACTTTCCATTCTACATCACCTGAATTTGTAAGATGAACCAAATCATCTTACACTGTAAATGAGAGCAGCTCCACTGAAGTAGAAACATCATTTATAATCTTTAATAAGCATTTAAAGAGAGTTTATGGACTTACAAGGCTGAAGTGTAGTCTTAGAGTTGACAAGGTGACTTTAAAAATCTGCTAATTTTCTGTTTCAAGATGGTGCAATACATGATTTTGATGTCATTAAATGATGGTGAAAGGGGATATTATGTATGGACAGTGGACACATCCAGCCATTGATGGGTACTGGGACATGACTCAGAACTAAACATTACAAATTGTTGAATATTTATTACCAAATGGTCCTTTGGAAATTCTTGTCGAGCTGTCTCACAGCAGTGGTCGCTCTCATCAAAATGAATTATTAATGATTCACCTGCTAGTAAACCTGAATGACTGATAGCCTTGTGAAGCTTTTCTTTGGGAAGAAAAACAGCCACAAATTACAACCATAGGAAGAAGTACAGGAGACCTAATCAAGGGGAAAAAATAACCCAAACCTGTACTGATTGAGTATTGTGCCTAATAGCATACAATAAAGTGTTGAACTAGATGGCTGTTTGTTACTGCAGATGCTCAGAGGATGCTTACTCCTAAAAACTGGCTCCTCACCTGACCTGATTCATGGCAAGCCTGAGAAGTTCCAGATGTAATTCATGTTTTAGTCATGTCCAAGTTCATAATCTAGATTTCTGCTTATGTCACTGGCAGGGCTGGTTTCCTTTTGCTTTCTCAGAGAATACTCAGAGTAGTTTGATTCCAGAAAAAAACAAAGCTGGGAACATCCTATCCCTTAGTTAGCTTTTATTTAGAGACATATGGAAATAGTGTGTGTTATGAGAGTTAGCAGTTCTGGACCTGGAATACATGCATCCTGCGGATATGTGTTCCTTAATGGCCACACAGAGGAGAAGTCTAGGGAAAGGAAGTGTTTTTGCCTTTTTTTTTATACTTAAGCTCAAATTATTCCACTTTACATAGGATCGATGCACATTCATTTGGCACAGAAAACAGAATAAGTGTGATTATAATGTTTGATGGATTCATCTGGGAGATAAAAATGACCAGGTGCTCCACTTTGTGAATACTTTAATATTCAGTATTGATTGGATTAATGAAGGGTCTCCAGGTCTCTGTTTTTCTTCCCAAAGGCCTTAAATACCAGGCTTCAGAGTGAGATGCGAGCTTGTAGTTTATAAGTGAAAAAAAGAAAGTGCATTAACCATATGAAATGAGATGACACCTGCTTCACCCTTCTAAAATCAAAAGTCTCATGAATGACACATGCTGGTTTTCCAACTATTTCCAGCTAATTATTCACNGTTTAAGTACACAAGACAGCCCAGAAATAAATGTGAATCCCAACTGAAGCCTAAGTCCTGCTTCCAGACAAAGACGTAGCACATGGATTTGGTAGTGGGATTAAGGACATGCTGCTGTTTTCAGTGTTAGCTGTGGTCCAGGTGATGAACCAGTTGGCTTCCCCAGCATTCAGATGACTAATGTACAGTATGAGATCTCTCTGAGCTACAGAGGTAGCCAAAACACCTCAACCTATGCTGTCACCAGACATTTAGCTCTAAAATTAAGCAGAGCAATAACCATAGCCTTTTGTTGATTCACTCCAATACGAACTTAGTGAAAAGAGGAGAGGTAACAGTCTTCTGTATTTGACTACAAAATCTTTTTATTTTCTCCTCTTTTTAAATATTACATAATTTAACTTAAAATTCCCCAAAGGCTGCTTTCTGGTCATCCATCATGATTTTAAGGTGGTCTTAGCTGAGACCTCCAAAAAAATAGTCACAAAGAAAATATATCTGATGTGATATGGAAAGCTCTATGTTGTAACCCAGAATTGTCCTGTCCTGGACAAGACAGAAAAAGTTATTCCACTAAAATAAATTTTTCAAATATTAATTTCATCTTTAAAATCTAGCAGATGGATAACTGAATGGAAAAGGATAACATCCTTAAATGTTTTGTTTGTATACGGGGAAACAATAGCATTCAGCTTGAGCCCTGAAATAATTGACTGCAACGATACAAAATAACCACAAGGTGGAGAGAGACAGAGCAGAATTACAAAGATGAGTCCTGATATAAAAGCAAATTTAAAATTATACAGCATTCCCACTGGATTTTTCTTCTGAAGGAGAAGGCATTGGCTTAGTCAACAATTGTTACATGATGGTTATTGATTTGAATGGATGATTTTGTCTTAAGGCCAACCTCTGTCAAAAACAAATGCATGGTCTGCTTAAAGAAACTGCTCTGAGCCTGCAATGGCAGCTAGAAATATGCTAACAGGCAGATTTAGCTAAAGAAATGATTAATGGAGACTGCAAAGACCTTGTAAGAAAATTACTTTTAGTTTTAGAAATACAGCAGTTCCTCAAAGAACACACCAAGAGCCTGTCCTTTACTCTTCACTGTATTTATTTTCTCTTTCTTATATTTTTC
Source organism: Thryothorus ludovicianus (assembly GCA_013397245.1). Classification (NCBI taxonomy): domain Eukaryota; kingdom Metazoa; phylum Chordata; class Aves; order Passeriformes; family Certhiidae; genus Thryothorus; species Thryothorus ludovicianus. The sequence goes on along the minus strand of VZTB01006134.1, from coordinate 309,055 downwards.
AGCACAGATAATATGTCAGAGGCCTTTTATTACTAGAGAAAGACCAAAAGGTACAAGTTGTACAGCTGACTCAGGACAATCTAGCTATTCCTTCATTCTGGGAGTCTCAAATTCTGTGCAAAAAATAATCATCATTAAAGTGCAAAAATGTTTTAATGCAAGTACACCAAAGGATTTTCTGTATTCAGCTCTAACTAAGAAATAAAAGTGCCTAGGGAATTGTTTCAAATCCTCCAAAGAGTATGTTTCCTTGTCGCATATTTGTATATCATTTTCCAGATTTCTGTTATGACAATAATTTGGGATGTTTGATATGTAAAGTTATGTGCATTTATTGCTCTGCAGCACACTGTGTGTTCAGATGGATTCCAAAATGCATTTATTATTTAGTCCATGAACAGCACGAATGGACCAAATAAAGGCAGAATTATATAACCTCTGTTTTAAAAAATTAGTTAACAGATCCATTATCTACATGCATTTTAATTTCTAATACATCTAAGCTTGTATCTCAGAGACAATTGTTATCTTATTAAAAAAAAGGAGTATTTTGTTATTTTGATTCCTGTGGGAATGAGGATGATATATGATCATGCTGTTTCAGTATGTGCAGTTGCTAAGCCTGTAAGTTGTCACCGGTTCTCAAACTCATCGTCAATTTCAGATATGTGAACACTCAAATGCATTGATACCTACAAATCTCATGAAAATGAGTACCCAAACACACAAGTTTCCATGGAAAGAAAATATCTGGCATGAGAACTTGCCATGCAAGACACAGGAGAATCAATATGGGACAGCTCTAGTACAAATGACCTGGCTTTAGAGAAAAAAAATTCAGTCTGACCTCACACCTTATTAAAAGAGGGAATCTATTCTACAGTCCAGGTTCTTATGTTATGCATAATCCTTACTGTCGAAAAAAAAAAGAAAAAAAAAGAAAAAAAAGAAAAAAAAAAGGAGAGTTTACCTTTCAGTACTCCTGAAGTTTTATAAAGCCATTGCTTCCCTTCCTGCCTCAACATCTTTTGATGCCTAAAAATATGTGGAATCTTTAGTTTCATTCATTTATAAATGGAGTCAACCAGAAGATACAGGTTCATAGAATGCAAGGCTTCCTTATTTTGTTTAGTGCATGAGTTTGCTTTTCAGGGCATGTCACTTTGTCAGGCTATTTCAGTAGCAGCTACCACCTAAGAAGAGTTCATCAAAACTATTGTAAAACTGATTTTGCTAAAAACAGTAAAAATCAGATAGAATCAGGAAAATGCAACAAGCAACTCACAGGTCAGCTAAGAAGAGATGATATTTCAAAGAGTATTTTAACATTGAAAAAAAAGGAATATACAGAGCATCCAAAACATCATCTAATCTTATGTTTACATGATCTGTAGAAGGACAACCATGCCTTCATCCTGCATTGACTTTTTTATCCTTTCTACTAAGAAGCTCTTTATCAGCCATTGTTGCAATAATAATTCCTTCCAATGTTTTTCATGCATCTAAAACTCAGAAAAATGGTATTTCAGTTAGATCCTTGAAAGGACCTAGATCTTAGATTATCTTTTTCCTAAAAAGAAATTCACTTTCAATTATTTCCTTACTTTAAAAATAAAATCTTAAATGTTATTTATATCTGGAAGTAATTTAAAGAAATTTAAAAAATTATTCATGAACGTAGTTATTCTGAGACTAGGATATTTTTTTGATTTTTCTGGACATTATTATTTGGGCTGTACTTTTTATGTTTCAATGAGTTGTATCTTTTAGAAATACAGAAAGGTTCTATCACCTTTTCAGCTGACCCTATCACAAGTGAGTTGCCATTGAATTTCACTTACTCCCCTTCAGATCACTTCATACATCTCAAGTTTACAAATTAGACAGTCTTTGATATTTAGTACAATGTTCATTATTTCAAATTGCCAGTCCTTTTAATGTTCTTGGAATGTCTTTTTCTGTCTAATCACATGCTGCTTGGCATCTGTTTCTACTCAAAAGATTTATACAATGATTCCTTTAAAAATATAGTAATATTTGAGCAAGGATGTAATAATGGAATGTTTCAGGACAGATATTCTCATATGTTTCCTGAGTCATTCTCCTTTCTTTACTCTGCTAATTTCCAGGACCTTCCCATCACTCCTCTGACCTCTTTCCTCCCCTCTCCCATGTGTGTAAAGACCTGTCAGGAAAATTATCCATGACCTAAACTTTTAAGAGCTTTCCTTGTCCCAGAAAGTGAGCTGGTCTCCGCCAGGGAGAGAAAATGCTCTTGTTACAGATGTTTCCCTACATCCATCTGAATTAGCTCTATGCACCTTTTTACAGGGTAGAACTCAAGGGAGAAGACAACAAGCAAATTCCTCCCAAACATGAGGGGTAAACACAAGCCAGGTCAATAAACAGACTTCCATGTTGTCAAAAACTATTCTGCTCTTTACATTATTATCAGAGAAAAAAGACAGAAGGTAGTGGACAGGGAAGAAAGAGAGATAAAGAAAATGACAAAGGACTGATGACATTTTTCTGTGCTTTCTTTTCTGTTACAAAGTATCTGTCCTGGGCCCAGCACCAAATTAAGTACTGATAAAACAAAATTTGCTAAGAAAAAGTGGCTAAGGAAAAAAATCCCAGTATTTTCAGTCTATGCAAGTCTAGGCTTGCCCTTTTTGTTGTAGAGATTGACTCTTGAAAATGTCATGGACTTGTGAAATATTTCCCTATAGGCCAGATTCCTGTTTTCATATAAACCAGATGCCTTTTTTCCTAAACAAATGCAAATAAACTTTAATGTTAAAAATGCAAATAAACTTTAATGTGCTTTCATTCACTCTCCTTCCCAAGTCAAATTTCAAATAAACATTCCTTTTCCTAAGAGTTAAAAAGAATTACTACTTAAGTTTAATGACAGGCATTTCCTAGGTAGGTTTATGTTTAACCATTCACATTTGGAGGTATTTATTGTACCTTTTATTTGTATATTATATGTGTCCATCTCACTATACCCTTGTGTCTGATCCATAGAAAGTATAAATCGTTTTCTGCTCTAAAAACAGAGAAAGAGGTTTTGTACCACAAAGGAGATGTGGTGCAGAAAAAGTATTGCATATAATCACTTGCAGGTATATAAATGCATGACTATAGCATTTTTTTATATATTCAGCATATTTTGAAACTAGTCAGCTTGTGTTCTGGCAGCAAGGAGCTGCTGCAGCAACAGCAGATCAAAGCAGGTTTCAAATTATTTCAAGAGGTAACACAGATTGTTCACTCTGATTTTTCAATGACTGAATCTGACTATCTAGTCCTATGATTCTGTAAATCTTGATGAATTGATTGTCCTTTACCCTATTTTAGATCACATATGATCAGGATTTAATGTCTGAGCCTGCCTAAATTGAAGCTGTGACAATTACAACAAAAAATGAAACAGATTAGATTTTATTATTATAATTTTAGTGGTTTGGGAATGAAAACAATCACGGAGACTGGGTTTGAGTCTCTTTCCACCACCATGAAGAAGTGAAATTGCAACAGCATTAAAGGTAGGCTGTTGTAGATTCTACCTTTTTAAATTATTTTTAGACGTAAAGATAAACAATTGAACTGACATTTCAGGAAGATGTTTTTTAAGGCATTTATTAATCTAGATAGCAGGAAAATTCAATTCCCAATGGCCTTTCTCTTGTGTAGCCTTTACAGACATTGAAGTCCATAAAGAAGAAATTATAGAGCAATTTGGGAATTCAGCAGCAACAGACCAGCAGAACTGGATGATATTTACCAAAGAGATCAGAAAAAATGTAGTGAAACTGGCTCTAACACAATATAACCTTATAGACCAGAAGTACTCCTAGCTGCAGAAAGGTCTTTCTAAGCTATCTCTTTTCTAGGAAAGACAGTCCATTGAGGATGGAGAAGCAGAACCTGCGCATTTTAGTGTTTTATTTTCTAGGTTTTTTTGTCTCTGTAGCTACTATGGGTTGAGTTGTAGCTTGCATTTGTAAAAGTTGTGTTCCAGCCACTGTTTCAATCCATGTTCTTTAATGTTTTCTCTAAATTTGGAGCAAAATCCAAACCAGTTAATCAGACAGAACTAGACATTGAAGGAAAAAAGACAACATGATAGTTCTCTTCCTGGGTCATGTATCTGTAATTCTATAAAATTTGATGATTGGATATGGAGGTGGAAGTCAGTGCATAGGATGCATTTACTCCTTTGCTCTGAACAGACTGGGTGCATGTAGACCTATGAAAAATGTGTAACCAAAGTCCCAACAGTATTTTGCAAAAAGTGGACAAATTTAAGGGTAAGTGGCATGGCCACAATGGCAGAAATGCACAGAAAGGCTATTCCACATTCCTGATTCATGATTTATATCTGACTGTGTTTCTGAAAGTGCCTCTGGAAATGCTGGAGTATCCAGAGTAGAGCAGGGCTACCTGCTGTAGGTACATTATATCTGCCCCATGAAAAAGGCAGGATACTCAGTATCACAAGGGAAAAGACCGAGTTTGGGATTCACATTTTTATTGGCCTTTGTTGGTTTTCATATTGTTTCAGTGGAAAATAGTTGGTAATATTGAGTGAATCAAGTTCTTCAAGTTGTACTAAATTTTGAAGGATTTCAATCCACTCTCCTACAGTTTGTGAAACAGTTCTATTCCTAATTAGCATAACTATTGGCACAAGTCATCAATGGAGAAGCCAAAGACAGAGCTGGTTCATACAGGAGACTGCTGTAACAGAGCATTTACATATATGCTTAATTTTAACCATCATAATTTTAACCCTATACATAAGTCAACACCTATACAAGGAGAAGTTTTCTGGATCAGAGAAAGATTACTTGTAGCCTGAAGAACCTGGAAATTTTAAGAGATTTCAGAGGCTTCTCTTTTAAAAAAGAACTATATTTACACCCTGATAAGACATATCAGGTCTTGCAGAAAAACTTAAACATGTCTATGACCTTTTCCTTTTAATTATTCTAAGCAATTAGGATGTATACAGACTTCAAAAATCTCTGCTTTTTTGACTGTAATGGTATCTAGCTTATTTTCTTAAAATTGGTATGCACATTCCAAAAAACATCTGGTTCATACTGCCACAAGTTTACAGAACTTGTAGATTAAAGAGAATTTTTTTCTCCACCTCCTTGCCATTTAAACTACACAGCATGGCAGTAATGCATTACATTTTATGGTTGTTACTGATCTACGTAGACATTGCTATATAAACTATGGGCAGAATTGAAGTTTCTGGTGGTTTATTTATAGCTTTGTTTTCCCTGTTGAAGGTAAGATTTAAAAATGTAAATTTTTTTTGTTTTATTCAGTAAATTCCTGTGCGAGAATGTGAGAATGCAGGTAGTATCTGAATATTACAATACTAAAAACTTTCAAAAAAAGTTTGATATTGAGAAGCCTGATATTAAAGATAGTCTACGACCTCTAAGTTCGTTTAAATCCTAGATTGTCTAGGAAGAAATATGTCTACAATTACAGCCACAATCTTAACCCTAATTAAATCTAAACTGAAAATCTCATGCCAGGTAATTCTAATCTTTAACATTAAATTCTAGTTTAAATCTAATTCAGACTTTCCTGATTCATCCATTCTATCATATCCTCTAGAAAGTAAGGAAACAATAAACATTAGAGGATTAATATTGAAAGCCTATTAAGAGAGCTGGCTCACACTTAAAAAACAATTTAGTGTTTCATAACTGGAATTGGATTTAGTAATATTTGCCATTGGGAATGAGCTTTTGCCTCTACAAATCTAATTTCAACATACAAAATATGAATCTCTTTTTATCTCAAATGCAAATAAATTGCACAATTTAAGCTCTGAATTTAATGAAAAAGATGTTTTGAAGTCTTAATCATAATTACATTCCAGAACTCCAAAAAGGGCTTTACGTGTGCAACTTTTTGCAGAACTTGACTCAGGGACTTATTCAGATTAGTTTCTGCTCATCAACTGTTTTTTCATGGGGGCGAACTTTTTGGTTCTTTTGTCTGTCTGTTTGTCTGTTTGTTTGGCTGCACTGTGAAACTCAACCGAGATTTGATATTTGGTGTGGGGTCAAGTAACTTGAAATAAGAATTTCCTCTGGCTCCATTCAAATCAGTCTTTTGCTTTGAGCTTGCCCTTCTTCCAGATGGAACAATTTTGGAAACAAAAGGTAGTTACTACTAGAAATGCCTAGCAAGATACAGAGATTAGTAACCACTTTTTTTAAAACATTTTGCTACTGTAGCCCCATGACCTCACACATACAATTCATTCTCTTGGGCTTTTTAGAAGAGTCTGTATCACTAAGGTTAAAGCTTTTTTTCAGGCGCCGAAGAGAGTCCTAGATATGCAGTAGGAAAACAACCAGGTAATAACTTTTCCTGGTAATTCTGTCCAGAGCTTTGTCTAAAAACAGATCCCTTGAAATAAAATCTTGGGTTTTGTGGAGCTGTTTGTTGAATTTATTTTATGGTTCTGACTATTTTATTATTCTCTGACTCTATTTAATTTGAACCTAACTCTGCAGAACTATGCATGGAGACTACTCATTTCTACCTGCAAACATTGGCCATTCGGACTTCAGTGAGAGTTTCACTCATTCTTTATCATTTCTTCCCTACATGCTATGTACTATATTGGGTTCAAGACAAAGGAAAATTAGTCCTTGTATGATTTATGCTTGTACAGGGACAGATTGTCCTCTGGTGTAGCTCTATGGTTACTGACAGAGAGATGCCAATTTAGCCTGCTGAGGATGTGACTTCCTGCAGTCAGCATGGAGGTAACTGTAAGCAAGAGACAACTTTCAGGAAGAATTGTAAACATTCATCATTTAGGAATGTCTTTGTGAGATTAAAACAGGAAGAATGTATCATTTTAATGTTTATGTTTTCTTCAGTCTCTAATATCTGTACTTCTCAAGATTGTCTCTCTGCATATAAACACATACCCATGCATACATATCCAAATACACATATAAACAAATATCATGCCTGCAGTGATCTAAAAATACTGACATGAGTGACAACCCCAGAGGGAAAATAACAAAGAGACTGAAGAAGTCTGTATCCTGAATCACTATATAATCTCATTATAGCAAAATGGAAAACACTGAAGGAGAATTCTCTCTGGAGAATAACAGCAGAGTAGGTATTGGGCAGGTTATACAAGAAGTTTTACACTTCTTTAATGTGCTACACTGTCTTAGCATCCACACACTATTTTTCTTCTGTGTTTCCTCCATTGTTGCGGTGCATCTAATCTCCAATACTCCATTATTTAAAGCGATTATTTAAAGACTGTATTTTAAACTGACAACAAATTTTGCAGATGATTATGGAACAATAACACAAAGCAATTCATAATTTTGTGTTTCATTTTACATATGTAAAAAAAAACAAGATGATCTTAGAAACCTGTCTTTTTCCTAATTGAGATTTTGGTTTTTTCCTTTTTCTTTTTTATGCAAGTAATATAAACTACAGGTGGAGAGAAGCCAAAGCAATTAATCAGAGAACTGTCTGATGGCAAAAGAAAGATCAATCACTAGAGAAAGAAAGGTACAAAAAGAAAAATAGTTTGATGAAGAGAGGCCAATTCCTCATACTTTTTATTCTCAATATGAAACAGAAAAAGGAATAATTTTTCTTTAAAGTTTAAAAGAATCACTTAGCGACCATAGAGTATAATGCTAGAAAGTCTCAAAGTAAATTATATTCATTATAAAATGTTAAACAGTCAATCTTTTGCCTGGTAAAAAAAAAAAAACAAACCAAAAAAAAACCAAAAAAATAACCACACACAAAATCAGTTTAATTCTTCGAGGCATATATGCAAAATCCCATGCTCAGTTTAAAACATGAAAATATGAAAAAGTGTTTAATCATTTTAAGCAAGTTTAATAGGCATATGTCCCTTTCACAAAAGGCACACAATAGCTGGCAACCCTCAGTGATTCTTGCTCTGCTAAGAATGAGAACAGGTTGAATGCAGATGAAGATCAAACCAGCCTCACATCTCTAGAAGTGGTGGGTGAAGGTTAAAAAATGTAGACAGAGCAGTGCAGGAGAGCAACAAAGCTGCTGTACGTGCTGCCAGGAAAAGGTTTTATGAGCTCGGCATGAGACTTATTGGTATTTACTTCACAAGCAGAGTTGTGAATTGCAAAACAAAGCATGCCCCAGAGATGCTCTAGAGGAAAACTTTCAAACTTGAGTATGCCTGGAAAAGAAAAAGAAGAATGATTCAATAGGGAAAGCACTAAGTTTGATATATCTGATCACAGTTCTGTGCTCAGTCACAGGCTTTCCGCTTCATCAGGTCAAATATAAGGATCAGATTCTTCAGACAGATATGTTTAGGTAGAATAATATGAAGTCTGCATATAAAACTTGAAGTACCTACATTTCTCTTACTGAATGTGAATAATGCTGCCTAAATCCTTAGAACAAATTCTGCAGGTCTCTGTAGCAGCAAATTTTCAAAACCTTTGCCCAGCTGGCTTTCATAAACACTAACAATTATTACAGCCACATTTGTTGTCTTCTTCGTCCTCTACCTCCATCCACTCCAAAACACCACCATAGGACGTGTCACCTTCATTGTCTCCCTGGAGGTCAGAAATCCAATTTCATGCTTCTTCCCTTCACGAAGGAATGTTCTTCTGACTCTCAGCTGAGTTCCTTACCTAACAACCTTCTTATTACAGTGATAAGCCAAAATTTATTATTCAAATGATTCTACAATTTAAAATACTTGTTTTAAAAAGGAGATGGAGGGAAGATATACTATTATGGATGTGAGACAGATCAACTTGGAGTTAGTCTTTCCCTTTGCCTGCTGACTCTTTTCCACATTTCACATATCTCAGAACCACATAAAAACTTGGAATATGTTATATTCATACATTGAGCCTAATCCCTTCTAGAAATATCACTTAGACTCCATCATGCTTGTAATTCAGTTTTATCTCATTTTCACTCTGAGGTCCTTCAAACCTTGTCTTCTACATTTTTTTCCTCTGCTGTACTCAGTAAGAATATTGATGTACAATCAAATAAAAAAAATAAAAAAAAGGAGTTTCTTTCCACCAATTTTTGTAGGTTTTTTTGTTTGGCATTTTAATTTATTTTTTTCTTTTCAGTAGGTCTAATGCTGAGATCCATGAGAAAATATTGATTGCTATTTATTATATGAATTACTGGGTTTCCATCCTTTTCTGACTCACTCACTCCCTGAAATTTCTGTGTATCCATCACCAAGAGTTTTTGTGATCTCAGTTGATGGTGATTGTCTTAGTGAATTTCTGGAACCTTCAAAGCAAGGAACATCTTGAAAAGACTGTGATAAAGGAACACTTCAAGCCAGTTTTTACACACAACTTCCCTGGTAATTGTTTTCCTGCTAATGGCAAGGGCAGTGACTTTCTGTAACAACTGTAACAATGAACTAAAGTTCAAATTTAGGGCTATCCAGTTGTGGAACTATAATCCAGACTAATTCATGTGCACATGTTCTAACTCTGACCTCACAAATTTTGCATGCAATACTGAAACTGTCTACAACTTTCTCACAGGAGAAGGCTGAGAGGCAGGTACTGATCTCTTTTCTCTGGTATCCATGACAGGACCCAGGGGAACGGCCTGAAGCTTTGTTAGAGAAGATTTAGGTTGGATATCAGGAAAAAGCTCCTCACCCAGAGGGTGGTAGGGCACTGGAACAGGCTCCCCAGAGAAATGGTCCTTGGTTCTTTAACCAAGCCTGACAGAGTACAAGGAGCATTTGGACAATGCTCTCAGGCACAGGGTGTGACTCTTCAGGCTGTGCTGTGAAGGGCCAGGAGTTGGGCTGTGATGATCCTGGTGGGTCCCTTTCCAGCTCAGGATATTCTGTGATTCTATGATACAGTGGCACACTAAAAGACTTTTCTTAAAGCAAATTCCTGATGTCTGTGTATACACAAATATTTATAACCTTGTGTTTCAAAATATGGCAACATTATACACTAAATATACACCCTACCCCCACATGGCTTTTGATTTTTCACAATATGAAAAGTTTTGAAGTTCTATTATTGTATTACTGTTTCATTTCTGTGCCATTTTTCCAATCTCAGGATTTTGTTCAGTGTGTCAATCTGTCAGTTCACACATAAAGATTTATTCTGTGAAGCTGTAAAATTGCAAACTAAACCTCTGAAGTTTTTAAAATAATTTCTGACACTATCTCTTTTTTCTGGTTTTTAGTAGATCTGTTTTGGGTTTTTTGTTTCAGTATTAGGACCTATAATGTTCCAACATATATTCCAGATTTTACTCTGCAGTAATTCTATGCATCAGTTTCCATATCACAAAAGCTTCAAGCATCCAAAAGAGATGCAGTAATATTCCAAAGACAGTATGTTTTACTTAAGGTTTTTATATAATGTGGAACTCTTTGAAATCTAGAGAACAGAATTTTCTATTCCCAAAAAGGGTTTCCAAATTTGTTTGTTAGAAAAAGTACCACTTTTGGTAAGATATCTACACCCAGTTTCAGTCTAGGAAATTCTAGATTAAGCCTTCATTTTTAGCATATTTCAGAATTTACATGTGCTGAGAAAAGATTCAGTGATAACTCTCAGAATATTCTGGAATAACAGGATGGTCTAGCCAGGGGAATATAACCATGTGAGCAACTAGTCAGACTGATTGCAGATAAGCAGTTGTTCTTGACACTGAACAGATTAAAATAATTATAGGACATGTTTATCTCAGTAAAAGAATTTAATTCTGTCTCTTTACAAAAATGTCTGTTGTAACTACTTAGCTTTCACCTCCCGTTCAGTATTTGGATTTACTTTGCATCGTGTGATTCAAGAATTTTGACTTGTTGTATTTGGTCTGTGCCACAAAGAGAAAGAGTGGTGCTTCTCAACTTGGAGAAACCTTTCCAGGAAAAAAATACACCAAAAACTCATTGTTCTGGTATAGTTACCTGAGAGGGAACACCACAATGATCTTGCTATGACTGGAATCCAAATTCTCAAATGAAGGCTCTTTGCAAAGAAAGGCAGAAAATGTTCTGTGAAGGACAAAGTGCAGCCAGCAGCAAGCTGGGTCTGCTGTGGTGCTTTTATGGCAGCATCCAACATGAGATGGATGAGATGGATAGGACCCAGGCTGAAGTGTGGGATGAGGCCATCAGCACACAGTAACAGCATTGTTCCAGCTTGTGAAGAACTGCATTATAAAAATTTTACTATAGCTATTTCATGTTAAGGTTCAACTTACAAAACTAATTTAAAATTGAGACAAGTTAGACAAAGAAAACTTGCCAGCCTTTTCAGTTCTAAGTGATAATTAATAACAGAAAGTTTTTATTTCTTTGGGTAAATCTCTACTTCTTTTGTGCTATGTCATAGGAAAATGGTCAGTTTTCTCAGTCTTTGAGCAATTCTTAGATTTTTAAAATTTTCTTGCTTTACAGTGATCAAATAATTAAACCCAGAATCATATTATCAACAGCCAGCTGGGATTCTGGGAGGCAAAAATTGAGCAGTCTTGGGAGTGTCTTCAGTGAGCCTGGTCTCCAAAACAATTGGTCTCTTGTCCAAAATATTTGGGTACAAGATAATATGAACTTACCTATGCCAAAAGAAGAGATATTTTTACAAGGTTGGCAGTTCCAAAAATTTGATCCACTTGAGCTATCACAAAGGGGTACTGTTCAGTAATAGCATTTGCAGTAAATAATGAAGGTCTACTCCTTTATTTCTGCTCTTCTTTTTTCATTCTTTTTTTTAATATTTGAGACGAGACTTTAGGAGTAAGACATTAAATAATAACATATTATCAGGGTGTTATTCCTTCATATCCTATAAAAATTATCACATTGGAAATTCTTAGGGGATTCCACCTCTTAAGAACACGTTTCATTAAAAAATATCACAATTGAAATATGCTGACCAATAAAGGCATTGGCCTTTATTTGTACACAAATTCTACCAATGTAGCCAAGAGAAATGAAGAATATTAGAAAGCAGAAAAAAAATTGGCAAAAAAAGTAGCTGCCGCCACAGAATCAGGATGCATTGTAATTTATGAAATCTGAAAGTATGGTTTTAACTGCACTACAGAAATAAAATTAATTATACTTACTTGGTGCAATGTCTGAAGATGCAAATAAAGTAAAAGAAAATTATAATATATGAATAATGTCCTAGAAACATTGTACAAATGTCAGAGGAGTGAACTATCTCTAACACCCATCTAATCAAAACCGCATCTATTGTATTTCTGAACAGAAATACCAAGATCTGTAGTTGAAAATAATTAATTGGGAAAAAATCTCTTCATAAATTTCTATTTTGGAGCAATTATCTTTAGCAGATCACTCAGGAACACAGGTGTAAACTTGCATCGGTAGGGAATATTTCAGTTTTCTTTTTTGTTAGTGAAGCAAAAGCCATCACATGTGTTCTAAAGGTTTTAATGATCTAAGACGAAAAATCCTTGTGATGAGAAGATATCTAAATTAGATGTTATTCTTCTCTTTTAGTGATTAATTAACAAAATAGTATCAGAATACGGATTCCATTAAGAGAAGTGTGTTGTTGTTTTTTGACAGAAACAAGCCAGTAAGACCTTAGAATATTGTGTCTCCTTGGAAGCTGTAACAGTATACAGTTACAGCAAGTTCAGGAATCGTAAGGTTCACCAGCTAAGCTGTAAGTAAAACACATTTGTTGGGTTCTAAAAATAGTGTCTTAATGACCAACTTGGGTTTTAAAACACTGATATTTATTTTTTGAGTGTCAAAGGTTTTAAAAGACACAACAAAACAACATTCTTGAAAAAAAAAATTTTCAGAATGCTGCCTTCCATATAAAGAAACACATCACTTTGTAGGCATACAATTGTATTTATGACCACCAGTTAATAGACAAGCACTGCTTTAAGTTTTCAGGTGTTTTAAAGGAATGAATATTTGCTGCGCATGTTGGGAAATGCTTTGCAATAGTTTTTGTGATTATTCTGCATCTATTGTACTTAATGGCACCACTGTACCTTGTACTCCTAAGCAGCTGCCACGATAAGATCTGTTCAAACACTTCCCAGATGCTTTGTGCTCTGCCTGCCTGGACAGGGAGCACAGCAGAGCTGAAATGAACGCCTGCGTTAGTCTGACTCGACTACACCACGAAACACCAATCTCTTTATTATTTTTGTTATGGGCAAAGGTAAAAAGTATTGATTTTAGGTGCCGTGCAGATACTATAAAGCCTTAAAGAACATAGAAAAGTGTTTATTCTAAAATGCTGCTTTCAATATAAATTTCTTGATCATTTGGATTATATTGATTGTTGGGGTTTCTCTTCCTAAAAACAAGCCTCGTTTTGGCAAGCATTTAAAAGCACTGACAAAAGTATTTGTCTCAAAAAAACAAATTTGCTGGGTAATTTTTAAGCTGCTAAACAGTAAATACACGTTTTTCTAATTGTTTTATTTCAAAAAGGTTGAATTTACACTGTAGACTTTTTTAAGAAGAAAAAATAGATTAAATATACTGTTTTTGAAGAAGAAAAAAATCTGTATACATATTGTCTGTCAAATTATTGTGATTGCCACTTGTTTTCCTTGCTGCAAATTACCCATTGCAGAATATAAATAATGCCCTCACAGAGATAGTCTGACCACAGCAGTAATCTCCATACTGAATGCCAAATCAAGAGCTAATAATTTGATTAATGTTAATGTAGAAATGATGCAACGTGAAATTGAACTCACAGTCTCATTGCTTACATTTCACACATTCATGAGGGTGAAAACACCTTCTCTTTTCTTCCTATATCCACCAAGTCTATCTCTTGTGCTAAAAAAACAGAAAAATAATAACCCTAGCTTTTTGCAATTCATTTTTTCATCACAGGTTGAAAATCAGCTTTTCTGAACAATAACAACAAAAATTACAAAATGTTGAGAATCTCAACACTCAAGTGTTTTTCATGAACTTAAATTTTGTTTACATCATTCCCTTTGATTTGTTTTGTAGGATAGCTTAGAATAAGCATGAAATCAAACAATGAGGCCTACACAACTCCAGGAAACACTAGATGATTAAAACAATATATTTCCTTCATGCATTATTACAGGTAAAACCATATTTTTTGAGACAATAATTGCCCTAAGTCATCATAACTTCCAGTATACATATAATTGCAATGTAAGGATCAAATGGAAAGCAAAATTCAGCCCATATTGTATATATTTACATTATTTTCACTTAAGAAGACAATATTCCCTTTCTTTAAGTTTCTATTTCATGAACTTTAAAGGACGGCAACAAATACCTATCCCTTTTGAAAATAATAATTAATTTTCAAACACACAGACCTTGATATGACAAAAAAGTCAGGAAATAGGTTGCAAAATTTTCAAGATATGACAAGAACTTTAAATTCCTGATTCTACTTAAAGTAAATATTATATAAGGTTCTCTGGTGAACATTGGCCATAACTGCATTCCCGTGTCTGCACCTTTTTATGTAGAAGACAGCTTTTAAAGGGGCCTAGATGAGGACCAAGAGGATTATGGCAGAGATATAAATTAAATATGTTATTTTTTATTATAAAACAAACAAAAAGAGGGATAAAATCGAAAACAAAACAACAGAAATAAAAACAATTTTTTTAAAAAAAGAAACTTTGGTCAGAAGTTTGAGATTTTTCATTAAAGGTTTTGAGAGCACTGTACCAATATATTCAGTGTTGGGTACCTAGTATAGGAAAAACATTGCTAAACTGGAGGGAGTTCAGAGGACACCATGGAGACTGTGAGGGCTGGAGCACTTTTTGAGTGAGGAGAGGGTTTGGGGAGAGGGGAGCTGGGGTTTGTCAGCCAGGAGCAGGATGGCTTTGGACAACATAACAGCAGACCCCAGTAACCTACTGTGAGTGACCAAGACGTCAGACCCAGGCCCTTCATAAAAGACAGTGGTACAAGTGTACACATGAAGGGTATTTGGAGAAGATTGCTCCCCATGAGAACTGCCAAGCCATGGAACGCAGAGATTGCTGAGGCTAGTGCAGCATCTCCATCATTCAAAATTTTCAGGACACAACTGAATTTCAGCTGGTCTAAGACCATAGCAGACCCTGCTGTATGCAGGAGCTTAGACCAGAGACTTCTGGAGAACCCTTCCAGCCTCAGCTATACAGTGAGCTTACTGAGCAAACAGGTATCTTTTCAAAGTATAAAGTACCCAGAAGTGCCAGAAAAATACCATAAATTAAATCAATCAGGGCAATTCTTGCAACAAAATGCAAATAAATTATGAAGCTATTTCCTGTCTTTCTTAATCAAGTCCACAGCCTCTGAAAGACTTTTGTCTTAACAGATTTCAAAGCAGGGCGAGTTTCCATCTCCAATAAGAGAGAAGAGGTGGCTCCTTTCAAAGGAGTATGCAATAGCCCTAGACATGACCCTTACTCTATTTACATTAATAGCTCTCTGGAGCTATTTCTTTGCACAAGCATTTCCTGATCTCATTAACCATTACGTCCGTGGAACTAATTGAACAGGAAGACTTATGGTCTTGCTCAAAGCTGATTTTTTTTTTTTTTCTCACAAAACAATATGGTATCAGTCTCAAGAGTAATGTAATGCCAGTTGATTGATCTTTTCTGCAGAAGAAAGAATTATGTGGGAATCTAAGGAAAAAACCTCTCTCTTCTATTCTTATTCAATAAAGCCTGAAATGGAGCCTGAGGAAGAGCAAATGAATTTATGCTGCTGCTATCTGAAAGCAACGACTTCTATAAAGCTTACCATGAATAACAGGTGTTATTTATAAGAGGGAACAGGAGGTGAAGTTTGACACAAGAATGCTAATTACTCTCAACAGTGTTCAGATAGAAACATTTTTAGTCTCTCTCTTTATCATGAATAGAAAGAATTTGATAAATGTCTCAAACATGTTACTCCAATAAGTTGTCTATTTAGACTCCAATCTCCCCATGTTTGTTTTTTTTCCCCATTCATCTTTCCATTTAGTTCAGAAAACACTTAATCATATAATTGAATATGCTGGGACCAACCAGGATCATCGGGTTGAATTCCTGATTCCACTTAGGACAACCCAAAAGTTAAGTGACATACCTAAGAACGTTGTCCAGATTCTTCTCAAACACTGACAGGTAGGGACAGGGCCGTGGACCCACCCCTGGGGAATTTTTTTCCTCTGCTAGACCACCGTCTCAGTGAAGATATTTTCCAAATATCAAATCCAGACTTCTCCTAACACAGATTTAAGACCTCACTCACCTCCTATCATGAGGCAGCAGAGAAACACCTCCCTCTCCACTGCCCCTCATTAACAAGTTGTTGGCAGCAAAAAGGTGACCCTTCAGTTTCCTCTAACCTGAACAAACCTGTACCCTCAGCCTCTACACTTAAACTACACCTTTTAGTCCTTTCTCCATCTTCCTTGACCTCTTTTGGACACCAACTAATATTTTTATGTCCTTATATCATGGAGCCCAAAAGAACATACATACTAGAGGCTACACCAGTGCTGAGTGTAGTGGGACAATCATTCCTTTGCACCAGGGGGTTGTACTGTGCCTCCTGCATCCCAGGATACTGACAGCTTATCTGGCTGCCAGGGCACATGGCAGCCTCATGCTGAGCTCACCATCAACCACATTCTCCAGATCTCTTCCCTCAGGGCTGTGCTCCAGCCACTTGTCCCCCAGTCTACATACACATCCTGGGTTGTACTTTCCTAGGTGCAGAATCTGGTATTTGTCCTTAATTCATGACACTGAAGGTGCAAATATGTTCACATATAACCTCAAACACCTGTGTAAACACTTTGTGGTGCCATGTACCAAAGAACTTTTTATCTGTTCCATCAAAAGCTTTTTTTTAGAAAACAGATCTCACTCAACATCCCTTCCAACAGCTCATCCCACTGATTTCACTTTTCCCTGCTTTACAGATCCAGCTTTTGTTAGCAGCTGAAAGACAAAAAAAAGTGCTATAATAAGAAAGGAATAAGATTAGGAAATTATACCAAAATACGGCATTTTTTTAATACAAAAGGATGATACAGGAGGATTACTATTTTTTTATGCCATTCTACTTCAAATAGAGGAATGTGAGAAAAACATTAGAGCTTCTGCAGGGAGGACTCTTGAACTATTTTATTCAAGGAAGGCAAATAATGCAGGAGGATATGGTGTACGTATGAAAAACTACAGGTAGGCTAGCAAAAGTGGTACAAATATTTCTAATTACTCTTTAAGATGATGAAAAAGAAAGAAACACTGCACCTAATACAGCCCTCTGGGTTTTCCTCCCTGTCTTAATCTAGACTATAATTAACAGAAAGAACAGTTTCTGCCATCCAGAGATCCTTGTAGCAACAACAAAATATAAAATCTTAATGTTTATAAATTATTTAAAGATCACAATTTCTACCAGATACCGGTAACTGAAAAGAATCAGGAAAAAATTATATTTTCCAAATATGATTACACCAGACACCGTTCTAGATAAGATCTCCAGTTTTATATTTTCCATTAGATTCCTATGCCACTAAGTAATTCCAGAAAATCTGTGTTACCAACAATTAGAGGCTAATCACCACCAGAATCTCCTTTCTAACTCCTGTTCCATTTTAACTCTTGAAGAATTAGGATTCTCCTCCTTTCAAAAGCATTAATTCCTGATAGAATTCTTCTTCTAATTCACATACATTCCCCACCTTGTCTGATTTCCATCTATGTCTTGTCCTGTCTATAGCCTGTGGTAAGGAGCTCCACAGGCATGTCTTAGTTTGTTGAAAATACTTTGTTCCATTTGGAGTTTTTTTCTATGTTATTGTTTGCCTCCTCATTTCTGATCTGTAGCATAGAGTACCTTCCATTTCTCTGACAATATATTGCTTCACATATCTGCCTTGCTTATTTGTATTCAGTTGACTAGCCTCAGAAGACAAGCTATGAAAAGTCTTTAGATTTCAACTTTCAATCCTTGCATTTCAACAGCTTTCATAGCTGTGTACAATTTTACATTCTTCACAAACAATGGGGAAGGTACTTTTTATGGGATCAAATTTAATTTTTAGAACAGTATCTCAGCTTTTGACAAAAAATAATACTAGTATTATTCTAAAAACACATTCTCATTATTGTTTATATGTATGTGTATGCAAATATGTGTATAAATTTACAAATTTCTTGCGTAGTTTCATTCTTTGGATAATTCTCTCACATTTTCAAATGCAACTACATCAGAAACTTATCAGTACATATCCAGGCTCTAGCACAATGGACCTATATACTACTAAAAGTTCCCAAACACTCAGAAAATATTAATTACCTGTTGCTGTGTTTGATCCTAGATCTTCACACTGTAAAATTAAAAATCTTAGAAGGCAATAAGATATTATCACAACTTTGCTGTACTCTAACAGAAGGCATGAAGAATTCTATTGTTAAAAAAAACATGGCATTTTCTTGTATAATCTTCAAGAAACAGTAAGGAAAAAAACAAGCAAGGGAAGTACATAGGGGAAAATATGGTTGATATTGATACTGCTTATTTCTGCACACTGAATTGTAAAAAATGTTCAAGAATTGCTCCTTTATGGAAAAAATATGACCTCCTGTAATACTGCCACAGTCAGACAGACCTTTAGTGAACTTCTGAGCAAATAATCATCATGTGAGTTGAAAGTGCCTAAGGTCAGTTTTAACTGAAGCACCAAATTTTTGTGGAATTTCAAGTGAGGTTAGCAGAATGCGTTCAGAATAGAAACACTGTAACTGACACCTCTCAGCTAGTTCTTCTCTTTTTCTCCTTCCCCCCTTCTGCCCTTCTATCTTTATTCTTTTCTTTATTTCGAGTATACATATTTAGGTTGCATAGTGGCAGGTTTCCAGGCAAAGAAGAAACACAAGGGGGAAAATTTATTCACCAATTAATTGCAGTAGGAATACTATATAGTACCTGTTCTTAAATTCAAAGGCAAAAAAGATGTTATCTGTGAAGAGGAAAAGTAAAAATATGCTGAGCATGCCTCTCCATGTTAATTATCTTGGTTATATCTACAACCTTGCACATTTGTATGCTCACCTTGTCATTCTGAAGAATCTGAACCCCTGATATTGAACAGCAGGTGCAGGAGGGAAGTATGAAAGAAAGTTAAATCAAAGACAAGATTGAGGGTCTTGTAGTGATGGCACTAAGAAAACAGGAGATCTAAAGTCAGTTCTTGGTTTTGCTGTGTGTGCACGGAACAGCAAGTCTTATTTCCTTCTGCTAATCTTTCTCCTTACCCATAAAACACTGATGATACTTTATTCAAACTTTTTTTTTTTTTTTTTAAGTCAGTTTGTCATTTAGTCTTTGAACTTTTGGGCAGGAGAGATGTGTCTTACTGGAGGCTTATGTGGAACTGAGCACAAAGGGACTTGTCAGCTGAAAATTTTCAGCTCCAGCAGAATACTGAAAAGCAGTAACAGGCAAAGCAGAATAAAGATGTTTTTACTTCAAGTATCAAGTACAGACAGGTATAATATCACTGAGTTGAAATGGGCAACTGAAGGGAGAATAGTAATCAACACAACAGTAACCACTTACCTTTCAGAGAGCTTTTAAACAGAGAAAGTGATAGAAAGATCTTACAGCTATTACATATTTCTGATTTTATTCTCTAAGCCTGAATGTCAGTGGTTAGTGAATTGCATTTTGATTGTAGTTATGTGATGTAATTCATGTTTCCAAGTTTCTGGTTTTCCCTTTCCTATACGTATCAGTACATGTTTATATATATATATATATGCATACATACCTACAAATTCATATAATACATACATGGTCTATCTGCATTCATATTTAACACTGAAGTATGTTTCTGTCTAGAATAAAAGGCATTTGCTTTTAATTTCTTAATGAGGACACATTAGATGTAATGGGATTAAAGTGGTTGATCTGAATAGTCTGCCTGCAGTTGCTGAATGTGTTGAAAGGTCAGCAAATTCATAACTGCATTTGAGCTTTACTTTTGAGGTCTTTTAAATAATTTCAGTGGGGCAAAGCTTTAGACTGACTCATTATGAAAGACATGATGCATTAGGAGTAGCCTGAAAAATGACAAATGTTGGTTTCTTTTATAGTTGATAAAAGTTAAAAGACAGAAACAAATTATCCAGGCCTTCTGGAAAAGGAAAAAAAATATGCCAACACAGTACGGCTCCATGACAAATTGTAATTCAATAGGCAGCTTGATGAGGACAGCTTGATAGGCAGTATAGGGTTAATAAAGTTTAAGTTTTACATGGCTACAACTGCCTTTAAATTTTGTAAGGTACCTACAAGGTAATTTCAACATAATAATAAATAGGCTTTATAAAAATTATCTGCTAAAAATTTAATTCAGTGTTAAATTTACTGACACAGAAATACGAAACTTTCATATGATAAGTGCTTTTAAACTTTGAGTTTTCTGTAATTCAACATTTGGCAGTAAAGGAATGACCCTATTAATAAAATCATTGCTGATTTGACAGTAATTTTCTGACTGCCCCCTTACTTGACTTCTTTTTCTCCACTTCTTTTTCTGGTTCTAGGAAGCTCAGGAGTACATCTGAGGTAGACCCAAAACTGAACACAGAGAAATCTCAACTATTTATAATCAGAAGTCAGCTCTAGTGTTGGGACTGAGTTTTCAGCTTCCAGCTGTGAATTTTGATTAATTTTGTTTATTCCCTTCAAGTAAAGCAGCTTATAATATTCTTGTTTTGTGAACAGTGGCCTACATGATTAATGTGAGAATTCCCTTTCATATCAAGATTAGTCTGTTCAGATACGTGGGAATAAACACTTGAATAGCACTTACAGTAGAAAAAACCCAAATCATAAAGCACTGAAAAGTTAATTAATTTTTGCATCTTTTTTGTCTAAAGAGAAAGATATTACTATAGTACTTTTCTATTAAAGCCTCTACTGGGGCTTAAGCAGGGTTCACACTTTTTGTGCTGTACCTTTTTATCCTGAACAAGATATCCTGAGTATCTGAACTGCTGACAGAAAACGAACTGTGTGACCCCAAAGGTCACCTGTCAATTGCTATGTTGTTTTTTAAAAACATCCTTCTCAATTTGGCCTCCATTTTTTGAGCAATCTTGGGAAATCTCAATACAGACCTGTTTTAAGTATAATCCCCAGTACTGGGTTGGAAACAATGCCCTATGCTCTGCACAAGCTGGCCTGTAAAAACATGCCTTGAGCAAGTAAATCGTGCAGGTCTAACCAAAATAAAATATTCCATTTTTCTAAATACTTCTTTGCTTTTTTTAATAAAAATTGAAGAACAAAATTAATCAATTTCTTTACATCTTGCAATTTCTTTTATTTTTTCAAGTTTTTGGTAGTTTCTTCCCCCTAATTTAAACAGTCCTCTAAACAGACATATTTGTAATGCTGCTGTTGTTGGCAAATCATTGACTTTCACTAGGGTTTTTCTTCACCTCCGAAACTCTTCTGTTTAGCTTACCAGGATGAAAACTTTTACTTAACCAACTTGAAATTCTCCTTCTGCTTCTCTTCCCACTTGCCTTAGTGTGTTTCTATAATAAAACTTTATTAAATATAATCTGTGAATTATATTTAATGGAAATACAAATATATTTACCTCCATAGTACTTTGATTTTAAGATTTTTCTCAAAAGCATCCACTTTACTGTTTAAAAACGGAAAGCCAGGCTCATAGATTAAGTAGATTTTACACTCTGATAAAACAAAATTTACAATACCCACCCCAGACCAGGTGGTGTTGTGGACTCTCCCATTGCAGTCCCAGGTCTCAGTCCCCATTAACACATTTTACTTTGCCTCTTTTCACTTGAATTATCAGATTTCAGCTCCTGGAGAGCCTGAAGCACCTGGAAAGAACATTACCCAACTTCAACAGAGCAAGAGAGAAACATATAAGTGTTGCAGATTTATTAAAAACCTGTGTAGCAAACTTAGAGCATCAACACACTTGGTGATGCAAAAGTTTTAATAAACTGCAGAAACAATCTCATCCCCTCCTTCAAGCCGGGTAGAAACTGATAGAAAAGTTTCACAAGTAGAGATATACTTGATGTGGCTCTATTCAGGTGTTACTCAGAGATCTTCAGGACGGCAGAATTTGGCATTGTCAGTGAGATTTTCAAAGACTGAGCTTTGGCAAGGTTACAATTTGACATCCTGCTATTACACAAATAAGTCTGTATTGCGCTCTAGAAAGCTTTTTCTCTTTTTCCAAAAACGTTGATCATCTCTTCCTGTCTCACACAAAGAGCATTGAGTTGAAAAAGGATGATAGAAAGCCTAAAGAAAGTATGACAGTTTAACAGAAGCCTTGGAAGGAAGTCACAGGATAATTTAATAGTTGTTTCCTTTAACGGGTTTTGTAGAAAATATATGTTATTTTATTTATATTTTAAACACTGAATGAGCTTATTTTTCTGTCTTGAAAAGCTATGTCTGAGCACTGCCAAGATTGAAATATTTCAAGGAGAAAAAGAATGCAGTTTATATTTAAACCTCAAAACTCCAGTAGGTACCAAAAATACTCAGTCTGTAAGATAAGACAAAGGTCCAAAATTTAGAATCTGTCGACTAGTTAAATCTGTCAACCCTAAAATAACCAGAGGAAAGCTTCTATAAAATTTTTGATGAAGAATTCACAGAATGGCTCTGTGAACTTCTTCAATATTGCGTAACAGAAAAAAAGAAAAACAAACAAATGGTACATTTTCAAAAATTTTGGCATATAATCCATTTTAACCAGCAGTGACCATATGAGTAAGGCATAAAAACTCTGCATGAGAACTAGATATGGTAAGTATTTCCCTTCATCTGAAATCACCATAGACAGAAGATTTCTGACCATTGCGCATTGAGCAGGGCAGGGGCAGAGGATAGAGAGTTGCAGAGAGGTGAGGAGAGGAAGAAGAGGACACTGTCCTATGATCCAAGAATCATCTGTAACATGGGAGACTCATGTGGCCTACTTTAGAACAACAGGATTCAAACAGGAGGTATCCACACCCTAACCTCATAGCTCAAGCACTCAAATGCCTGCAATTGCAAGGCCAGCTTGTCTTTTCCAAGTCTCAGCACATTCTAAGACTCCAAGACTGAAAATACCATAAAAGAATGGTGGTTGGGTTTTAGAGTGGGGGTGAGTTTGTTTGCTTTTATAATTTGATTTTTCAGAAAGAGCAAAGGCATTCCTCTGACAATAAGATGAATAAGGAAACTCTAGAAATCCCCAAGCACCCACTGGAGAAATGGAAGTCATAAGCCAGGAAAAAATTAAGCTTATCTGCTTAAGGTAATTACAATGGGTAGAAATCATAGATACAGACAAACTGTCTCAGCTACAGAAACATTTTACATAGACACAACTGATTTGTGCGGGGTTGAAAATGGAGCTTTTATCCCTGCTATGGCACAGCTGCAGAGGGGAGGGAACAGCAGAGAGATGCAAGTAGGAGTGGGCTGAGGAGTGGAATAGTACAGAGCCAGAGTTGAGTGTGAGGCAGCAATTGTTAATCAAAACCCAAACACCTTGCTAAAGTTTTGCTTCTGCAATTTATTTAGGGTACTCTCTGGAAATGGAAGGGGATGGGGATAGAGTGGGAGGGAGGAAGGAAGGAACAAAGGCAGTAAAAAAGAAAATTTTCGTCTGTCTTTTCTGGGACTTTAGTGGAGTCTTTTCTGCAGTGAACACTGCAGGAACACAGCATTTACATACCAGATCAAGGATAATTCCAACATCCTATGCTAGAAAAGAACCAATTCTAAATGTTTTGTAGAAAGGCAATAGCAGCTTAGATTGTATCTCCAAAAGTTGTAATTTACTCTCCATACATCTCTGTGACAAAGCTATTTTCCTCACTTAAAGCCAACATCTTCCCCAAAAAGTAAAGAGGACAGAAACTAAGATGGTAAAATAAATTGGATTTTAATACTGAGATTGCAACATGCATTTAAATCATTAGCAGCCTTTTTTAAAGAAAGCTGGTAATTTTAAGAAAGCATACAATTTTATGAACACTTTCAATAAAAAGAAACCATTACAAAATTTATAATATAACTTGTGACAGGACTGAATTTATAGAATAAATCTATCATTCCAAAAAAAGGGACATGTTTCTTTGTGACACCCAGTCCTGTGAGCAAGTAAAGTGTTCAACAATGTCCATGTCAGATCATTCTTTTCAAACTCACCTTAATTTTCCATCATCCCATGGAGAATTTACAGTGATGTCTTGGATGCTGGCTGAGGCCTAGTACACTCCAGCTCCACTGTTGTGTCTCATTATATACTTTTCTCTGGATGTAGTCTTATGTCTTTTAAAGTAGAAAACATGGGCATTATCAGGTCCTGAAAAGCCTGATTTTAGAAAGCCAAAATCAGAGGCATAGTCCAAAAACCCATTAATAAAAGCCCCTGTCCATTCTGCAAGGATGCAAAACCTGCTGGGCATTTTGATAGCTAGAGGAATCCAGCTAAACCCCTGTTTAGGCTTTTAACCAGTAAGTTTTTTCCAAGGAAAGGATGCTCGGAGAAGTTCACTGACGTTAAAGCAGTGATACCTTTAGAACAAAGATGCTACATCAGCATAAAGTATCACTATTAATGTTTAATATTCTTTAGCTTCAGTGATGGAAGTGTTCCTTTCAGAACAGGGGGTCCTTTGTACAATTATCCCCTGGGAGATGTTAATCACAGGTGCCCTTCAGACAGACAGCACATGTTAGGGACAGCCGTGCCTGGATCCATGAGCACAGACCCTTAAGACTACACACGGCACATTTTACCCATGGGTGCGGGTGACATCATGGCCTTGAAAATAACTCAGAGGGAAAGGATATTTCCATCTGATGAAAGTGTTTCACTGCAGAAAAAATACCATGAATAAAAGCTGCAGGCCTATTTCTCAATTTTCTCCTAAGGGCAGCTTCCATGTAAAGTTGAGAAGGAGAGTAAAATTTCAGATTCTAAATATTTTAAATAGCTGCTTTTTGACTTTTCTGTTCAGCTTTACCTGAGTACTTCTTTATGGCCATTGTCAGTCTGTAAGAGAAACATGGGGAGAAAGGAAGGATATCTTCATAATTTTTCCCAGAAATTTCATACTTTAAATTTTTAAAGTATGTTGTAAAGTATGTTGTTTCATAAGAAAATGTGAGGATTTTTTCTGTTTTTTTTTTCATCTTATGATACCATTTTCTCAGATGGATTAAAATGCTGTGACTGTCTGAAATTCACTAAATTCTCCATTTTGGATCATTGCATCAAGTTTGTAGTATCAAATTTCTAGTTTCAAGTATTCTCCAAGTCATAATGCATCTGGTTCTGTCCTGTATCTTTGTACTTCTCCCTTCTTTACTATATGTTAGAACCACAAATTCTGCACTAACTGGGAACTGGAACTGGGTAAATATTATTTAGTACCCTATTTTTAACTCAGTTTGATAAATAAATCAAATATTACAGATTACATGAAAAAGAAGTAGGTTCACTGACAACAGTCCTAGACTAATATTTTGTGCAACCATGAGGGTTCAGAAACACTTTGTACCTGACCTTCCTTCAAAAGAGAAGACCCACAGACTCCTGGTTTGGCCCTCAGACTGATACACCTGTCTACAATTTCTTTTCTATTGATACACGTTTTGAGATATTTTGCATGTATGCAACATTGTCTTTAAAAAAAAATAAATCAAAGCTTATCTTAATTAATATCTCTTTCCTTACTCACTTGGCACATAGAGATGATAAAATGTCACATGTTCTGTTAATACTGAGGGTGCTAAAGAACCTCTGACACTATGCTGTCAAATTAAATAGGAGTAGGTAAAGTTTTCCATCCCTGAGAAAATTCTGAAATTTCAAAACCTTGGGTAGTATGAAGTGGAATGACCCACAGACTTCACAATATTTTCATGAAAAATGAAAACTCAGAATAAATCTGCAAGCCAGAATTTGGCTTATCTCTATGTGCATAAGCATATATTCAGATAGGGACCATACAGAACTTTTAAGGTGAAAGAGAAGGTTCCTGGAATGACTGTTTCTTTCCAATCCAATTTTGTTTGTTTTTTTTGTTGAAAGCTTTCAGATTGGAACTAGCTAAAAATGCTAAACAAATAAACAAAACCAAATTCAAACCTAAAATCAAATTAGGGCAAAAAGGGTTTCATTGTAAAGCAAGAAAGTTTGCTTTGTTTAAAATCTGAGACACAAAATGTACTTTTAATGCCTTAAGCTCTCCTAACAAAAGAAACCATGCTGTAAGAGCATTTAGAGCATAAATCTTTCTGAAAAAGGCTTATATTGCAGGTGAAACAATTTTCTACCAATTCATATTTTGAGGGCAAACTGTAGGTGACCTCTGGAGTCTTAGTCAGCACCAGGACACTCAACATAGCAAGGACAAGCCAGCACCTGCAGTCCTCTCAGTCAGTGCTCCCTTTGGCCACTTACAAACTGACCTGCAGCTGTAGGTTGGAGGTAGCAAAGCACAGAGGTACAGGATTTGAAAAACACCTCTCTGACCTACATGCCTGAATCTTCCTTTCTATGAAAATCATGTTATGGGAGGAAGGGAGGACAACTACTCATAGGGCACTCCCAAAGGCTTGGTTTGTTTCTGTACTGGAAAGAACTGTTTATATCTGGTGTCATAAATGCAGGCAGTGGATACACATACACATACACACAGAGAAAAAAAGGATTATTCTCCTAAATCAAATCTCATAGCTTTGGTCCAAAGTTCAACACTAAATTGGTGTATTAAATCTTTAATTTAATGGGAATCACACAAGGTAAAAAAAAATCCAAACAAAACGAAAGAGCAAATAGATCCTGTTTTACTATGAGGATAGTCATACAAGAGGACAGGTGTCCAGATATGTTGTGTGAAGCCTTCATCCTTGGACTTTTTCAAAACCTAGCTGGATTTAGCCCTGGGCACCCTGCTTTGCACAAAGGATTTATATGCATCCATTACCTGGAGAAGATGCTCATGTTCTCATTGTCTTGTAGGACTGGGCCTTCTGATATTTATTTTACAATTGTGTTTCTCAAAATAAATGCAGAAGGATAGACTCATTTTTTTCCTCTACTTTCTCTACTGATCACAGTAATTTCTTAGAAAGTTGTCCTTGTGGCAAACTTGAATGGAAAATATGTATTATATACAAGAAACTACTATCAGTAAATCAAACATATTTTTTTGGCAGCAAGCAGGAGAATTTGAGAACCAATAATGGTTTCCCTTGGTCAAGTAGGGTGAAAAAAAGCAAAATATTCTAACAGATGATTGACTATAGGATTCTGGTTTTTAATCATCTTGGGAACCCATGATGGTCTTTCATAGGAGCAGGAGTCGAATAAGAGAATGCAGTTAAATGACAAACTGATCCAAAGGGGACCATTTGCTACTAAGTCCACCCACCTGATTAGGATTAACTTAGAAGTCTTCAGTCTTGCTTTCTTTCTTGGGTTTTTTGGGGTTTTCTGCTCTGTTATTCTCTTACTCACTAGGATAGTGATCAGTCGTCCTCCCAGAGATCCCTCCTGAATGATGTTGCTGATTTTCCATCATGAAAAGAGTTCTGTTATGATTTAAAGACTCCAGGTAAGTATAAGGATCAGTTCCAGCTGAAACACAGACTTTAAGCTTGTCCGCAGACTTAATTTTAAGTGTTTGGATGTCTTGAGCCTGGAAAATATTTTTTCTCAGAGAGAGCAATTCTACTCTGAAAGATTTTGTCTTATTGGTGGGAAACGGAAGAGAGAAAGAACACTGCTCATTCCAGAAGTTGCCACTTGCTATGCTGACCTTTTAACTGAAAATAAAAAATGAATAGCTGAATCATTCCTGCCTTTTTTCAACCAAGTAATACATACTTTCAGCGTTTCAGAAGAGATGAGAACACCCAAGAGTATCATTTCATAGGTTTAATAAGTATGATATTATACAAGCTTTACAGCAGTGACAGATTTATTCTTGCTTTATTGTGCATATTAACGTTATAAGAAGCTCCTTTTGCCTCAGAAAACAGTGGTGGCTGATGTTCATAATATCTCTGTTCAATTACTGGATAAAGAAGGAGGTGTCCAGGGCATTTTGCCATATGGTGGGATTTCTCATTACCTATCCAATATGTAGAGAGCCTAAGAAGATACAAAATTTAATTAAACACATGAATTCGGAGAACTGATTGAAATAGATGCCTCTACACACATTTATATATACTCTGTGAGTAATCAAAGATCAGCTAAAATATGTACACCAGCTAACCTCTCTAAGTGTGGAGTCACAGAATCACATACACACAGAATAAGTGGAGTTGGATCATCCTTAAGGATCATCAGCCCCATTTCCTTGCCCTGCATGGCACCATCCCCAGGAGTCACCCCATATGCCTGAGATTGTTGTCCAAGCTTCTTGTACTCCTTTGGGCTTGCCTGGGGAGCCTGTCCCAGTGCCCAACCACTCTCTGGGTGAAAAACCTTTTCCTAATATCCAGCCTAAACCTCCCATGACACAGCTTCAGGCCATTCCCTCAGGTCCTGTCACTAGGCACCACAGAGAAGAGATCAGTACCTGCCCCACTTCCTTCCCTCAGGAGGAAGTTGTAACTGCAATAAGGGCTCCCCTCAATCTCCTCCAGGCTGAACACACCAAGTGACCTCAGCCATTCCTCATACAGCTTCTCCTCAAAACCCTTCGCCATCATCATTGCCCTCCTTTGGACACTCTCCAATAGTTCAATATCTTTTTTATATTGTAGCACCCAGAGCTGTCCCCAGCACAGAGGTGAGGCTGCCCCAGCTCAGAGCAGAGCAGGACAATCCCCTCCCTTGCCCAGCTGGCCATGCTGGGCCTGATGCCCCCAGGACAGGGTTGGCCCTCCTGGCTGCCAGGGCACTGCTGGCTCATGTCCAACCTGCCACAGACCAGGACCTCCAGGTCCCTTTCCATGGTGCTTCTTTCCAGCATCTCATTCCTAAGGCCTTACACCCAGGGCTGTCCCA
Source organism: Thryothorus ludovicianus (assembly GCA_013397245.1). Taxonomy (NCBI): domain Eukaryota; kingdom Metazoa; phylum Chordata; class Aves; order Passeriformes; family Certhiidae; genus Thryothorus; species Thryothorus ludovicianus. Next base: position 279,938 of record VZTB01006134.1, on the reverse strand, counting down.
TCCCAGATGCAGAATCAAGCATATATGTCACCTTAATTTGCTTCCAATGGGCATACTTCTTTTGTTACCTTATTTCCTAGAGAAGATTCCTGTTCAGCCAAGTGGGCTTTCTACCCTGCCTGCTTGACTTCTGACATTTGGGGATTGCCTGCTCCAGTGCCCTTACTAGGTACAGAACTGATCAGTCTCGTTACCTGCAAAATCCTTTTCCAAGGCAGCCTTAGCCAGTAATTCCCCAAGTAGGCTGAAGTCTGTTCTTCTCATGTCTAGAGCTGAGATTCTTCCGGCACTTGTGTCAACAGAGAGTTTAAACTCGATTGCTTCACATCTCTGTGGCTAAGATGGCCCCAATATCCACTTTGCCCACAAGATCCTCTCCGTTGACAAGAACCAGATCAAGGTGGGCCTCTTCTTGAGTCAACTTCCTTAAGATCTGTTCCATAAAGTTGTCATCCAGGCTTTTTAAGACTCTTCTGCTCTGCACTCTGCCATCTGGGTGATGATCCTAGGTAATTTCTGGCAAGTTGATGTCCCCCATAAGGACAAGGGCAGTTAACTTGGAAGCATCCCTCAGTTCCTCAAAAAAGAGTTTGTCAGGGTCATTGTCCTGGCTAGGAGGTCTATAAAAGATTCCCACAGTGATGTCCACATTATTTGTTTGCCCCTTGATTCTTCTGCAGAGACTCTCAACTGTGCCATTGCCACATGTGAGCTCCATGTATTCTAACCTTTCTATTTCATACAGTGCCACCCCTCCACCTCTTCTGCCCCACCTATCCCTCCTGAAGAGTGTGCAACTGTCCATCAGAGCACTCTAGTCACAGGACTCATCTCACCAGGTTTCACTTACACCAGAGATGTCAAATCTCTGGGACTGGGCCACAGCTTCAGGCACCTCTTTGTTTCTTATGCTGGAGTCATCAGTGTAGAAACATTTCAGGTGTGCTACATTGTAGGCAACACCTCCTGAGACATATTGAGGAATCCCATTAGTGTTGGTATCCTCAAGTTTTGGTATCAACAGTCAACACTGTCCTCTTATTCACAACTGAGGCCAGCCTGGTTTTGTCCCTTTCCCCCTTCCAAGTTAGTTTAAATCTCTGTCAACAAGTCCCACTAGCACTTCTGTGCTAGAACTCTTTTTCCCCTCTCCAATAGGTGCAACCCATCAAGTGTCAGTAGAACAAGAGTTAAAATAGGTCACATCCCATGGTCATCAACCCCAAAATTTTTCTTCTGACAACAACCTCAGAGCCACGCATTGATCTGATTGATGAATCTCCCTATTCCTATCAACATTGTTCTTGTTACTAGAAGAATCAAGGAAATCAGGACTTGAGCTCTTGATCCCTCTACCAATCATTCCAGGGCCTGGAAGTGTCTTTTGATTGCCCTTGGACTTCTCTTTGTTATTTTGTCACTGCCAGCTTGAACAACCAATAGCACATAGTAATCAGAGTCCTGAAGGACGGAAGAAGATCTTTAGCAAAAGCAGGCCATTTCCAACAGCAAAACAGTGTCACAGCCACACCACCATATTTTTCCTACAAGAGAATGAGTGGAACCAAGTGGATAATAATGAGAAAATCTATCCATATGATAGCTACCCAGTAAACTGGGTATTTTCAAGTGTTTCTGTCATTCTGGAGGTTGCAGTCTTACCAAATATACAGAAATGCAAAAACAAATTAGAAGAATTCACAGTAATTTCAAAGGGATAAGTAAGTCCCTGTGATACCTTTATTTGAAAATTGATACCTTGCATGGTTTTTCAGAAATCTGTCAGCACATGTTGCCTCATGTCCATATATTCGATTATTAGAAGAGTTAATCATCACATCCCCTACAGAAAGCTATAATCTTTCATTTGTGATTGCACAATTATTTAACATTGTAACAAATCATATTATTACAGTGTATTACAAATCTAAGTGAGAAATAAGCGACAAGAGATGGGATTTCTTAAAGGAAGAAAATAATCTTTAAAGACTAATGGCAAGGAAGAAGTATGACACAGGGCTGAGAGAGTGTAGTTAGGATTGTCACCTTTTTTCCCCAAGTGTCACTGATTCATTTTCCCTGTACAGCTCTCTGGAATTTACCTGTTTGTCTTGTTCTTAATCCCATAAAAGGCTGAGATTCCTATCAATTTTCTAGTTTTACCTCTTTTCCACTGATCTGCAAGTGAGAACAGCTAGTTTGATAGAAAAAAATAAGCACCTGCAGAACTGTTTGTTTGATGTTGTTTGTATAGGATTCTTTATTTTGTGAATACTTTTACTTCTGAGAGTACTAATAAACAAGCATCAAACACAGTTTCCACTAAGTTACTGGTAAAACTCATGCTGACTTCAGTGAAGTCATGTCTTCCTAACTGTGGATTACAGTCTTTCATCTGTGCAGAAAGATTAGTCTGAGAGATCACCATGTGAGCATCAAACCATATCTTTCTCTGTGTCAGAATCCAACCTATTGATGTGAACAGAGGGGTGAGCAATGTCCTTTCAGACCTTTTTTGGTTGGGTGACTTAAAGAACCAGGGGCTGTCCGAACACAAGTAGCAATTCTGCTGAGTGCAAATCTAAAGAATTTCTGTCCATTTTGTATAGGTCAGCACAGAGCTTTAAAATCATAATACCATATGCAGAGACCCTTGTATACATATTAACTTGATTATTCAGGCAGTCCCATATAACATTCTGACACCATTACTGCCTCATTAATATAAATCTAGAGAGTGAAACAAATCCTCAGTTTATTTAATACATGACAGATTTTTACCAGTTGGTATAAAGACTCAGAGTTGAAAATTTTTTAAAAAAACAAAACTGTAGAGATCAATGTAACAAAGAGAATAGCACAATGTTAGGTACTTTCTCTCATCTGGCTCTTTTCATGTGTATCTTTTCAATTGTGTTGTGACTCACAGGCTCATTGTGAGGTCTTTGTTGAGGTACCTGCATTCTGCAGGTCCATTATTCTCAGGGTTTTGTTTTAGTTTAGTTTTTATTTTATATTGTGAGAGTAGGACGCTACCAAAAAGAATGCTTTTGAAAATGGCTAAGTGCAAGTTGTTTTGTGTCCTGAATCAATAAACATTAAAAAAAAAGCAAAAACAAAACAAAAGAAACCCCAACCAAAATAGAGGGACAAAAATCTGTTTAAAAAGGTAACAAATCAAATTTAGAAGGGAGAAAATGGGGAATCAACTCAGCGCCAACATCTGCTTCAGGATAAACTAGTAAAATTTAATTCATTTTCATACAGCATCTTTCAAACAAATCTCTCAAAACATTTTATAGTAAAAGATAAGATAACTTGTTGCAGAAAAGGCTGTTGCAATTCTCTTATAGACAGCAAATGAAGGAAACTGGGGGCAGCAACACACTGGAACAGGGAAAAAAAAGGATGCATATTAAAAGGAGGGGAAAAGGCAGTATCCTTGTACAATATGACAGAAAAAAGAGATGAATAATAATAATATGAATGCAGATGACATTGAGAACAATGATGGGGATAAGAACAAGAATAAGAAAGTCTCTCCTTGTATAAAAACTTGTATCTATAATATTTATGTAGTAACTAAATTTCATAGCCTTGCAAAATAGGTACATTCTTTTGCAAAAGGAAAAATTTAGACTAAAATAATACTTTAATAGGACTCTTCTGGGAACAAAGGCAGCTTCCTATTCACAGCTGCTGGAGGACGAGAATAAGACTGCCAAGACATGCCAGGACAATTTGGGATATCCAGTACTTTCACATTTTTTGGTGTAACAGCGTATGGTACTTTTCAGCAGGTCCGTGAGTGCTAGAATTCCTAGTTTGAGTTCTTGAATTATTTATTGGAAGTACAATTTTTGTATTGGTCTGTCATCTCTGAAGATCACAAAACAAGTCAGTGTCAGGGACATGGATGTGACTTGAGCTGTCCCCAGTGTTGAGTTCCAGGTGCCTGGCAGATGACATCAATTTAAAGAAGAAAGGAACAAGAAGAGGGCCTGGGAAAGCTAACTCCCATCCAATTTTGATCACACAATAGCATACAAGGACTGTTTAATGATTTGACAGTAGAAGATAAAAGTACTCGTATTCTCTGGGAATGAAAGCAAGGGAAAGGAATGCAGGTTTTAGAAGACTATTTTCTCAGAGAAGGGAAACAATAGAGAATTAAACTATGGAAAAGAAGATGAATGCAAAAGGTTACAGTAAAGCATGATTTCTTTTTAAATTGTTTACATGCTAAGTAATTTTTGACAGACAGTTAGACACCCAATATCTCTGCCAGCAGACAAGAAATTAGCACTGTGCCTATGTATTGTCTGCCTTTGGAGGACTAGGAAAGTACAAATTCTTCATTTTTAGTTAGTGTATTTTCCCTGGCATTCAGCTTCCATGGTTTTACTCTGGTTTTTTATCTCATGCATTCATCTAGCCATGTGCCATAAATAATGCATACATGGCTTGCCATCTAGCAATTTGTTGGCATCAGAGACATTCTTGCAGAAGTGTTAACTTCCACACATAGTTGTACATTTTGAAGAATATGGATATTTTCCTGAGATTGAGAAATACGGCAGTGCTGACAGAATATTCCCAGAACAGTGTATACATGGCAGGGTGCTTGGATCACACCTGCCAAGGAAGCAGGCTCAGTGCCAGCACACTATATGCACTCCCAACTTACTGAACTAATATAAACCAGCATCCCCATCCTGCAGTTGGCAGCCCTGGGACAGTCTGATGCACCCAGTTACAACTCAGCTGCTTGCCCATATGTCACCTGTTATGTGACAGACCTATAGTGGCAGGAATGAGACTGAAGGGAAGAGAGAGGCATTGGCATCCAAATATTTTCTTCAAATATATTAATATACAAATGCAAAAACATTGATTATAAAGGATTCTTAATTATATTTGTTCTCACTCTTTATTAACTGTGTTCTTACTTTTTAGCATATATGCTTACTAGTAAACATAGATTATATAAAAATTATTTATTATTTGATTTGTTTTATGGCTGTATTTAGTGTTCTTTTTATATTTTAAATATCCCAACAGTAGATATTGTATAATTCCACATTTTATTACACCATAATATTTTCAGATGCCACAACAGATTGCAGCTATGTAGAACTCAAGGTAACATATTTTAGTTTTTGTCATATAAAGCCACTGCTTTGCTTGTTAGAAATGTATCATTAATTATACATTTACAAAAACATGCTTTAAAAGTAGTAAAAATATTTTAGCATTCTACTTTTTCTTCCCTATAATTTCCACTTGTAAGAATAGAATTACTTCATTTTAAAAGTTGTATTCTTTCTTCAGAAGGTATCTTTTAGACAGGCAGTAATTATTTTGGTCCCTTCTCTCCATAAAATAGTAATAGATTAGTGAGGTTGTTTTTTTAATCTGCTATGTTTGTTTTATTTTTCAATTAACTCCAAGGTGACTTTAATATGTTGTTTAAACTTTCTTATAGGCTACAAATTAGGGTCCATAATGCCTTATGATTAAGTAACACTGCTATGTTCAGTAATAATTTAGTTAAAATGTCCTCTAGAAATGACCACTACACAACGTGGCTTGTGTTACTAATTGGTGGGAACAAGTAATAAAATAAACTGTAGGTCAATGTGAATGAGGGTGACAGTGAGACAGACCTCAACGTGGTCTACAGGCCACTGACAGCAGGTATCACACAGGTAGCATTATTCCAAACCTCGGAATTATAGGCAATATCATGGCTAACCCCTCATTCCTCCCAAAAGAATTGGGGAAAGGAAGCCTTGGGCAAAATACATTCAGATTCCTCAAAAGAAGGAAAATTTAATCTTCCAGTTAGTATGTTTACTGGGCCTTGCTCTGTGCAATACAATCTTTGTGGGTTGTCTGTAAAGGACAGTTTCTGCTGTATTTTCTCATGTTCTCAGACACTCTGTGACAAGCCTTGTGCCTCAGTTGAAACTGAACATTTCTGCTCAAAGTCCCAGTTCATTTTCCTTTCCTGGATGTAGAAGTGAGGATTTTTCTACATTTGAGGTTGCTTAGTCTGGAGAAAAGGAGGCTCAGGGGAGACCTTACACTCTCTACAACTGCCTGAAAGGAGGTTATAGACAGGTGGTGGCCAGTCTCTTCCCCCAAGTAAAAAGAGACAGGGCAATAGAAAAAAAACTTCTATTTGCACCAGGAGAGTTTCAGATTGGATATTAGTAGAAACTTCTGTCCTTACAGAGTTGTTAAAAACTGGAAAAATTTGCCCAGGGAAGTGGTGGAGTCCTCATTCCTGGAGGAATTTAAAAGATGCGTAGATGTGGCACTTGTGGACATAGTTCAGTGGTGGACTTGGCAGAGCTGGGTTAATGGTTGAACTCAATGATCTTAAATGTCTTTTCCAAACTAAACAGTTCTACAAGTCTATGCACAGGCCTCTAGGAAAGAAATTAGCTCCTAAAAGGAAGCAGGTGCTTAAGCCACTCTTCCCCAGCTAACAGATTTTTGAAATTACATTGACTGGAAGTCCATGGCATCCATTGACAAGATGGGATCTGAAGATGCGAAAAAGGGAAAGAAAAGAAAGTCTGTACATTGCATATAACACTTAGAGATAATTATAAATTATAAATTTTCACATTTTTCCATCTGGCTGTACATTGTTTGAAGTTTAAACTCTTATTCCATTTCAATTCATGTTCTCTGTGTATCATGTTTTCTTCCATTCCCTGCATGTTTTGTTGTGTGGCTGGACTCTTATGAGAGCTGGATGACCCTGCAGAACTTTTTTATATACATATATATATATATCCAGAGCAGCATCTTCTGCAAGCCCCAGTATTGGCAAATGCTTCTCCAACCACCATCAACCTGTTTAACATTTAGCTGTCCTAAGTGCACGCTTGTCAAGTTACACCTTTTAAAATTAAAAGTAAAGACTTGTCAGCATCTTTCATTGTTCTTCCAAGAGTACAGCAGTGAGGCATATAAAAGCATATTGATAATATATAAATACCAGTTATTCAATATTAATTCTACTTTTCTCTTTGTGTTAGCACAGACTCTGCCTAAGCTTCAATCAATCAACTTGCTCTATCAGTACAAGGTGACCATTTGTGTAATGTAATGTCATGTTTAGATTCCTTAATCACACACATCTAATTTTCCTGACATTGATTTTTACTACAATTTTATCCATAGAAGGATTTATACAGTATATATCTCCTACATCTTTCTGCGCAAGAGATGATAACAAATACAGTTTAACTTAATTGAAATAATAGCACACTCTTTACATTAATAAAAAGAAGTATCTAAATTTCAAGGAGTCTCTTGGATTTGAGGTCTGAATGCCAGAACTGGCAATCTGGCCTGCTAAATTGCAAATTCTCTCACGTGGAGTCTAACGTGTCTGGGGAAACCTTTTAGCTCTTCTGTCATGGCATTTTCCTCTGTAAATTCATTTACTGTATCTGTCTCACAGAAGTGTCAGGAGAGCCAATCCTTGTAAAAATGCAGTTGGGATATTACTAAAAGAGAAAGATGGAATTTCAAGGGTTTTGGTGTGACTGCACTGTACTCTGGGTGGATAGGATGGTGGGTTATGCAATCTCACAATGTACACAACAGAGCACCTTAGCAGCACTCACACCCACTGAAGCCTCTCATTCCTTCCCCAATACAGAAGAGGCAGAGAAGGGCTATAAAATTAAATTAATTTCTTGTTGGCTTTACTTGATCTTCTGAAAAGCAAAAACATGTTTTCCCCCACTCGTCTCTTCTTGACATGATTTCTAGCACCCAGACAGGACATTAAAAAGGTAAATTGTGCAAAATAATTCAAGTGGTGACTGTGAAGGCAACAAAAGATAGTCAGGTCTTCCTCAGAGACCTCCTCACACATATCCCCTCTCCTTTGAAGACTCTGATGGACAATTTCATTTGTCCTAAGACAAGAATGCTAGGTGGGAATTACAGGTGTAGCTGTCTGGACGCTCACATAATGAATGCATCTCAAAGAAGGAGGAGCTGGAATGTTTGTGATTGACTGGTACACATGGGTCTGCAGAAGGGTCCTAAATGCTGATGAGGATTGGGCCAACAGGGTAAATTGCTCTCCCAAGGTTGCAGGCAGTTCCCAGGTGGATCCATTGGCAGGGATGCCTGCAGAAACATTCACTTCTGCACAGGTTAGTAAAATTGCCATGATCTGGTCATATACAGAGGCAAAATCCTAAATTTGCAGCTACACAGGTGCTGTTGCTTTGTCACCTTGCATCCTGCAAAGCCAAAACCAGTAAACTTGGACATTTCTACACTGATTTACTTAGAACAATTTAGACGTGCTTATATAATGTATTACATTGGTAATATTTAGATACTGTACTAGCAAATAAATCTAACATCATCATTCACAATACCAAAATTCAATTTCTGAGAAAATAACTGAGAACATTCAGATGAGCATACATACCTTAACAGCTGCCACTTAATAGGCAAACAAATGCTTCAAAGGCACCTGAGAAACAGCAGCATACTTTCACATACATTGATTAAGTTCTGTGATGCAAAACACAGTCAGGTAATGACTGCCACATGAAAATGCCCAATTCTATCAACAGTCATACACAATTAAAAAGAAAATAAAACAGTGTCATTCCTATCAAGTCCTCAGTCATTAAATCTGTTTAGTGTTTCTGAAGTGGTGTTATATTGATTTAATGATGCTATTAGTAATATCTGCAGAGAATATATGAATATAAGCAATTACTCTTTGCGATATTCTTTCCTGGTAGAGAAACACCTAATTTCACTAATTGCCTCTATTTCTGTTTCTGTTAACTATACACTGTATACATGTTAATAATGTTATTATCAGTAGGAGTGAATATTAATTAACATTCATGCATAGAAATTTAATTATAACCAAACACATTCCAATAAGTTTATTTTATTAAATCAATTGCATAGTTATTTCCAGAGTTAAAGCATTATTCCTAGGTATCAATTAACACAGAGATCTGCAGCTCACCATGAAAGAAAGTTAAAAAAACCTGTACATGAAACAGACATCTAGAGACTCTATCCCTAGCTAATACCCAAAATCAGACTGTTACATTAAACACTTCTATGAATATATAATAGGAATTATTACTGCATAGTGTTCCAGCTAAGAAAATATACTGTATATTTTTATAAATTCAGGAAAAGTAAGTATGAAGAACTAAAAAACTAAATCGCCCCCACCCAAGGGGTTTACAACAGGGCAATAAATTGAATCCAGATCTTGTGAAAATTGTCTCAGTGCTTTAACTACAAGATGTTAGAGGTACAACTGATCAGTCTTTGAGATTTTACAGACTTGAAATGTGAAACAATTTCTGAGTGCAATTTCAGGTTCTTCGCTGCATAAAAGCACAGAAGTTGGAGGAGGTGTTTCATGGAATTTGGGGAATTCAAACTATTCTGAAAATCTGCAGTTCTTCTTACTTGTTTTAATCCTCTCACCACCATGTGGATATGACTAATATTGGTATAAGGCTACAATAATTTACATAAAATAAATTATTCTTTTGACTATGCTGCAAGTATAAATGTTTGAGAATATACTTGAATTTCACTAACTGATTTATAGGAAGATTGGATGCTTTGTTTTCAAAAGCTAGTAAAATGAATGTGAGCATTTTTTTTGACTCTGGGGGAATTCTGATAAGGTCCTTGATAGGTGGATCAGCCATGGCTGTGTACTTGGCTGATTTCCATGATACCTTACATGATTTCAGAAGTTTTTCAGAACTATGAATACTCTTCTCCCCATGTTCTGAAGCAAATAATCCCTGGAAGTTCTAGGTACTTTTCAAAACCCAACGTAAAAACCTAAAATGAATCCTTTCCTGATTTGAATCACTTGTGATATTATATATATTTGAGACTACCTTTCTTGAGATTCATTTCACAATATAATCAAACTAGGTTCAGTACCACTACTTTAAAAAGGACTACAAGTCTCAGATGTGACTAATTTCTCAGTCTAGCACAGGTTTGCTTTTATTGGCACCTTAGTAATCCTGATCGATGTCATTTAACTCCTGGCATGCACACAGCAAACACAACTAACAATTCCATACATTTCACTGCTCCTGCTGCACATGTGCAGACACGTGTGCACATGTGGAAGCTTCAGCCACACTGACAATCAGAAAGTTGTCATGAACTGACATATGGAGACAATATGACTCTTCTTAAGGTACAAGAGATGACAGAAAGTGGCATGCTGCTATTAAACACGCTTAACAGCCAAGACACACGCCTTTCAGTCACTGTCAGTGTTCCAAGTGGGCAATGGCAGCTCACACACATCATCAAGGAAATTGTCAGTAATCCTTGGAGACCATCTCTGTCATAATTGGCACTGGTAGGAGAGAAGGATCTCAGGGAGAAAGATATTAACCCACCATCCTGAGATGGCATTAGTGACAGCTAGCACTCCTTCAGACTTTCAAAACTCCTGTGGAAGTCATAGCATAAATATGAAGCACCAAGATGACATTTTTTACAGCTGCTTCTCACAGTATCATGACATTTAAAGTGCATACTGAAATCTATCAAATACATCTAAAACATAATTATGCCATAACATGCATTATATACCTAATATGAACAGGATTAGACTATTAGCATCTTGAATTTTTAATGCAGACAATATAGTGCTTTCAAAAATGCAATTTTTAAGTTTATTATTCAATTAACATGTATACTTTCCCTAAGAAAATAAAACATTTTGAAGGGCACAAAACATTTTTACTGCACATGCAGAGTATGTAATTTAATCCTTAACAAATTGCTTCTGCCTTTAAATTATGTTATTAGTATGCTAAAAAAATTCTTACATGTTGTCATCACTCTTTAAATTTCACTACAAAGTACTGGGCTATACATCTGCCAAATAGTTTTGCTTTCAGTCTGTCCAATTAAAACCAGAAATATATTTGTCCAGACCTTAATCCTATGCTAATATTCTATAGAAAAACATTTGAGTTAATTTTATAATACTATTTTATAATACTATTTCAAATTTTTCCAATGTTAAAGGTGCTTCACACTAAATGGTTTATATTTCAGAATAATAACTGGAATCCTAGTAAATACTTAATATCCTTTACCTAATCGTTCAAATGTAGTTTAGTATTGAGTATTTTTTTTTTTAACAAATTTTATGAGATAGAACATTAAAGAAATGTTCTCAGGGGGATATGTCTCCTCAGTTCCTTACATGCACTCTTAAGCTAAGAAGCTTTTTTTTAATGGAAATGGAAACTAGAAAACAGACTTTTTAAAACAATGAAAATTGAGAACAAGATGAAAAAGCAACAACAAAAATCTTCCCATTTCCTTGTTTGTCCTTACAGACCGCTGTTTTCTATGACAAATCCCTATAGGCTAGCTATAAAAACTGGTTTCTCTGTCCCTGAGCCCCTTTGTGACTTGCTCTCTACCACTGCAGTCTCCATTCCAGCTGTCTCTCTCTGTTCCTCCTACTTTTGGTTTGGTGAGACAATTGAAACTTTTCACAATCTTCCCTTCTCTGGCATTTTGATAGCCCCTAGAGACTGGCAGTTCCCCCCTTCAGATAATTTCATCTAACTGAGGCTTTGGGGGGAAGCAGCAAGGCAGCCATCCATTTGGCTGGGTGGCCATTCCTGGTTAAAGGAATGTATGCATGAAAAAATTGAATAGTTATCCTTTTTTTTTTCAAGGAAGACTAACATAAGACAGATGTTTTAAACCCATTACATTACATTCTTTATGTTAATACTTTAAAGGAAAACTGACAGATGTTTAATATTCCCTTTTTTTGCTAATAATATAGCTGATAACTTAATATAGAAATCTTTTACTATAGATGGAACTCATAGTGTCTTTGGAGTTAATCTTCCTTGATATTTCTTATTGGGTATTTCCAAGTGAAGCTCTTTTTAATTTCGCCAAAACTGTACATTTGGATTGAAATTTTCTCCACTGAGTGTATGCCAGGTAGAAAATTTATTTACTTTTTTACAAACATTTCTGCAAAAAACTGTTCAGGCGTGTAGCGGTACGTGGTCGGTGGTGAGGTGCCACTACCTTCCCGAAAGCCGTCTCCAGTAGGAGGGAATTGGGCAGGCACACAGCTAGCTCACTGTCACACACACTTTCGATGGCAAGATAAAGCCAACAAGTGAAAGGAAGGGAAGGGTCTTCTACATGGAGTTCCAGTGGGGTTTATCCCAGTTGTGCAAAAACCAGGACCACAGATAAAAGCTGAAGAATAGCTCCGGGCCTGGGTTTAAGTAGAGGACAGAAGGACATGGATCTCAGGGCAGGGTCTAATGGGAGTGGGTAAAAGTGGTATGGAGGGGGGACAACGAACTGGGAGAACCAATGGGATAACGGGGTGGAGCAATGCAGCAAACTGGGGCCAATGGGGATCTGGAGAGGGGAGAACATTCCAGGGGATAACCATATAAGGAAAAGAGAGGTGGTCTAGGCAAACAAGCCAATGGGGAGACTAGAACTGGGGTAAATTAATATAAAGTAGCAAAGGACTATGGGGTGATTTTGTCACTCTAAACTAGGTGTTGCTTTGGAGACTGAGTGTCTATCTCTGAGCCATAGAGATTGATAACTCCCAGTTGGGCTAGTGGACTTCTGTGCTGTTGATTTTGCACAAAGCTAGTAGAAAAATGCTCTTTCATTGTTGTTAAACTGTAAGAAATACAGGACTCACTTTTTGAATATTTCTAAGCAAAATCTTGATGTTTCAGCAGAAATTAGTTTTGAGTCAGAGGTGGTTTTAGTAGCCTTCCAGTGATAAAACTGCTTTTTCTCCATTCTGGAAACCACTGAAAAATATCCTGTTACAGCAGCTTGGAAAGTTCTAAAAGTTTGATAGACACATTCTTCACAGTTTCTGTCTTCCAATTCAGATCTTTGACTTGTTTAAGCAAGTTTCACACCTGGAAAGTGACTGAGTATGGTCCAGAACACAGTTACAAAGATCAAGAAAGACTTTCCTTGAATTTCAGTGCCAGTTAATGTGGTCCAGAGAATCTGAACTAATTAATAGCTTATTTTCCTGGAGCTATAGGTTATTTCTTCATTGCCACTCAAGTGACATGGAAGCACAGGAAATACAAATAAAAAGAAAGCATCACAACATCTGAGTCAAGGACAAAAAACAGATGGCAAGAGACAACTGTTGAGGGGACGAGCAGATTGGGACAAGGAACCTGAGGGAGTACGAGAAGGTTGAAGATGGGGAGGAGAGTGTAATTAATAAGCAAGGAAATGGACTCTGGGAAGAGGAACATAATGGACATGGAATTTAGGGCTGTGTAAGCTACACATCATAAATTGTGACCAAAAGACAAGAAGAGTATGAAAGAACAAAATGAGGAAACAAGGAAGGAAGGTAATAATGGAAAAGTAGGATGTGTACTGAAAATTTAAAACAATTATAGTGATAGAGAGGTCTCAAATGTGTAAGGATATAAGTGAAACGTTTGCAGTGACAGACAGATTGTAATTCTAGTAATACTACTGCTAGTCAATATTCAGAGAAGCAGATAGAATTTATTAAGTTCACATCCCAAACAAAGGCCTGAAGGAGAACCAGGTGCTGAAAACACACTGCTGTACATGTTTAATGGGGTTACACCTTTCTGGGGTACAATTTTATTCCTGCTGTCATCTATTATTGCTTGTGTTAGGAGAGTTTGTGAAGCAGATTATAATATCTAGTATATTTTCTTTAATGTCTGTATAATTCTCTATATAATGGGATTTCTGGGGTAGTTTGTTTTGGGGTTTTTTTTTGTGGGTTTTTTTTTTTTTAGTGCATGTGGATTTTTTTTTTTCTTTTAAAAGCTGGAAGTTACACTTTTAAATATGGGTTAAAATGACAGAATTTTTATGTCAAAACATTAAAAAGTAAGTGATAGTGCAAAAGTTTTCTATATTAATTATGTCCTTCCATTTTTACTCCAAAGTTGAATTTTTGCTTGTTTGGACACAAGACAAATTCATGTTTGAGACATAAGAATTGAGAGGAAGCCACACCAAGAACTTCTGGTTTTGACTTCCTAACCGCCACAATTCTGTTTAGGAAATTGTCTTGCAGCTCAGCTCATAACCCTTGAAATTCCCTTGAAACAGATCAATTCACTTTAGTAGCATGTGTAAGCATATTGTGATAGCTGTGATCACAATACTAGTAAGACATCATCTGTTTTAAAACCCAACAGTTTTGAATGCTGCAGATGGTATCAAGACATTAACAAAGTAGGGTATATTCCTTGGTATTGGTTTTTGGTGCAGCTGTTAAGTTAATGAAGTCAGTATATATTCAGTTTTAATTGTAGACACACTTTATTAGAGCTTTCATAGAACAGCTGTGAAATAAGTGTTATAATTAATGTTCTGTGGGTTGCACTAAAACCTGTATATATGTATGTTATTAATTAAATGTTATAACCTTGGTTCAATTTATTTAGCTTTTTGTCCCTAAGATAAAAGATCATCAGATAATTGCACTTTCTTCAGAAAACATTTAAAGATTTCAAAGTCATCTTCATTTGTGCTTTCACCTGCCAAGTCACCATCAATAAAATTTATTATTACATGAAATCAATTTATTTTATTAAGTTAATGCCATCTTTGCATATCTAAATTTATCAGGTACTCAGTATCAGGTACTTAATAAAGGAGTCAAGCAGACTATTCCAGTTGTACTTGAAGAAATAACTGGAAAAAATAATTTGAGCTTTCTTTTTTATTATTTTTATATAGAGTGCTCCAGATACACTATTCCTAGTAAACTGTCATATAAAACATCAAAAGCAAAGTCAAATGATGAATCGAATTCTCTTGGGGGTGGGAGAGGCGGGGAGGGTGAAGGGGATTGCAGGTAGGGTAACTAGGTAAACTAAGGAATGTTGATTTGTGCTATTTTAGTCATCGCTACTAGAAACTCTCAATTTCAGACATTCCTGGTCAAATCCTTTCTTCTGTGAGGATCCCAGCAAAGTGGTATTGTCAGCCCTTCTGTGAGATGGACACTAACACTATAATCTGAGATTTTCTCAGACTCAAGGAAGTGATTTATAGAGTTTTACTTCTCTCCTGCCCTTTTTCTGTATTCATATGTAAAAAGGCTTGTTTGGTATGTTTGATTTTTTCTTTCAGATGAGTTCACAAATTCAGTTACACATGCTTCACCAAACATAGACTTGATAATAGTGTCACTCAGGTTTCTTGGGGATAGGGTTATTCAACTTTACTTATGCGTTACATTATTTATTGTATAGTCTTGTACATTGCATAACAACTCACATTTTCCCTTTTTCCTTGTGTCACTCTGAAATGCTCAAATGACTATTCCAGGAAGCACTGAAGATCTGAAAATGATACGAACTTCTGCTCTTCTTAATACTTCTTTCACAGGGTCACAAATCTTCTGGAACAAAAGATAATGTCATATACTGTTGGATACATAAGTTGCCTATGTTATAAATTCTAGATTTTCATTACATTCTTCGACTAAAAATTACCTAAGACTGAAGGTTCATTTAAAAATAATGAAAAGCCTAATTCACTACTAGTGTAGTTATAGCTGCACTATACTCCAAAGAAGGTTTGCAGTGACAAGGATGCTTCCCTCATTAAATCTCTCTTCTAGTGTATTTCAATTGAACTTAGGGTGGGTGGGAGAAAAAGACACAAATATTTGTTACTGCACACTAAGGGTCATGGGAATTCTGCTCCTCATTTCCTTCATTAATAGGAAAACACAGAATAAATAATTTCTTTTGCAGCTGTATCCATCTTTAGAAGGCACAATGGTATCCAATTATTTTTAGAAGTAGGCTGCAAACCTCTCGTCTATAAGGGCAGAATTCTGCCTACTATTGTTAGATACTTAAACAAAAAATTCTTTTTTTTCTCTAAGTAGCAACATAAATCAGAGGAATCTGGAACTATTCAACATCTTTGAAAAAAAAATCAGGCCATTTATATTTAGGTATTGAAATAGAAGTTAGGAAACTAAATTTAGTATCCACTCCTGTTCTGCATTCAGCAGTCATGGGCTCTGACCATTCTGTAATTCAATGGAGGGCAGTTTATTCAGCCTTTGTGCTCATGGCTCTTTGGAGATATGGGTTAGAGAGATAGCGGGTTTTATCTTTGTTGCTACTGAGTTTTCATTGCTGCTGGAATATTCAGCTATAATTACGGGTTAGTTTTGCTATTTTTTTAATACTATGGTGATCAGAGAACATCTCATTTCCCTTTTCTTTTTTCCTCGACTTTGAGGATTATAAACCAGCACATCCCTTAACTAGTTCCCTATCACAACAGCTCATGTTACCATGGTAAACAGTACATGGTAAAGGTTCAGTGGTAAACAGATCTGTTCTTTCTCCATTCTTTACTCCTTTGTGAATTTTGTTCCATGTGTGGTAAGAACTTTGCTCCATCTTTGTAGAAGGTAAAATCAGTCTCCAGGGGACACTAGATTCTTCCTGTGCATATGCTGAAGATCAAGCTGAAAGGAATGAGGAAAATTATGGTTTTGCTTTTCCCAGCATATTAACTAGTTGCTGTATCACAGTGTGAAAAGCAATGCATTGCATTTCATAACAGCTTACCTAGGAATGTC
This sequence comes from Thryothorus ludovicianus, assembly GCA_013397245.1. Lineage (NCBI taxonomy): Eukaryota > Metazoa > Chordata > Aves > Passeriformes > Certhiidae > Thryothorus > Thryothorus ludovicianus. Next base: position 263,245 of record VZTB01006134.1, on the reverse strand, counting down.
TCTCATAAGGTTAGGAAAGCCAGAAGAAAATGAGAATCTGCAAATTCCTTTTCATCTTTATTCTGACTTTGGAAATACAAAACTGTATTGCACTTGCACAAAGCATGCACAGAAAAGAGAAACTCCCTCTGATGATCAGTTCATCCTTGCTTCTGTCAGTAGCCAGGAGATTGATTTTTAAGAACCTGTTGCTCTGGTTTCATTTTGAACCAGTTCCTCACCAAACCAGTAACACTCAGTGGAGCTTCAGTTATGAATGAGTTGAATATAGGGTTAAGATGTTCACATATGTCTTCCCTGTGTCTCTCCCACAGTCTGTGGTTTCTGCAGAGACAAGGGGGTACTCAGCCTGTCCCCTCCTGTCAGTGATTGAATACCACAGCATTACTATTTAGCTCTTCGATGATCATTTTTTTTGGTAGCAACATACTGCCCATACTTGGATATATCAAAATATATACAGTGGAAATTTACACTGGTATTCACCAGGTAGCAGGATGGCCTTATCATCCTTAAGGTGTTTGACTAACTGCAGTGCAGTTCTGTCATCCTCTCAGGCCATTGCTCAGCGAAACAATACATTCAGTTTACAAGTTTCTCTTACAAAATCAAAACGACCATTGTGGCATGCTATAAAGCTGTGATACAAAACATTCTTCATTCTGCTGCTTCAAAACTTTTTCAAATAGGTTAACTTTCTCCCAGTCTTTATGTTGGACCAGATGTCATCTGTTTGCACTTCTAAAACTTTAAGAGGCTCAAGTCCCCAGAGTTTGGGGTTTTATATTTAATTTTATGCAGCAACTTCTTTCCATTGCTAACGTCTCCAGTTTGTTAATTATCTGCCATAACTGAAAGCTTTCATGATAGGCTCTGAATCTTCTGCTGTTTGCCGAAGGCCTGAAGAATTATGCATCAAATTTACACACAATTCTGCTTATCTCCCTAGAAAATTTTCTTATAACTCTGATTATACAGCCATGAGAAGTCTATCCAGATGTTCTGGGGGAGGACAAAATGTGGTGGTTGCCACTAAAATTATACAGCTGTGTACTAAAATAGGGCAAATGTACACCTTTCAAAAATTACTATTTTCAAATACTGTCCTCCAGGTACCTGAAAGAGCTTCTCATAAATGCAAGGAGAAGAGCAAGGGAAGCTTTCATTATTTCTAAAGATATACCTTCAGTGCTGTTGAAGACATACATGAGGGGAAGAAATTTGTGCAGCTAATTCTTTTCTTCAAAGTTCACTCCCCATCTTATATTCTGTAACTGGTCAAGAAAGAATAGCAAAATATCCCAATAGTAATGGTACTGCTCAGGTAGCTCTCCATATGGGAAAGAATAAAAAAAATACATCATGCTTTGCTTAAAAGAAGAGAGACTGAATGAAAAGTACAAAACAAATAAGAAAATAGCTTAGAAATTACTTAGACTGCAGATGTGCTGCATGTGTTTTCTTGTCCTCTGCAGACACTGAGATAGAGAGATTAAGGTGTTAATTGACAGACAGTCAGAAAACTAGACAAGATATGCAAAATGCAGCTAGGTTGACTTAAAGTGTATAGCAATAATAGTACTGTAACAAAGTACTGTTTATGCTGATTATAACTGACTGTCCATGCACTAAGCACTGAATATACATGCCATAAAAGAGTTCACAATCTTAGTGTGGTGGAGTAGAGCAGGAACTGACCTTGCAAAGGATATACACAATCAAATGAAATTTTAACCTGTTTAAAAGCTGCGTGCCACTTTCAATGAAAGATAAAACTGGTACTCATACAAATCCACTTAATTCCTGATTATATTAAAGGAAAAGATACAAATACCTCCTTGTAGAGATATTGCTGATGTGAAGTTAAAAAGAAGGAAGCAAACACTAAAGTCATTCATAAGAATGACGTTCTTTGACAAGAACTTTGAGTAAAAGTGAGCTAAAAGAAAAATAGTGTGTATTTATGGCATTTACTTTATGGCAGGGGTGCCGTAAAGTAGTTTTTCAAAGTAAACCTACAATTTCACAAAGGATGATAAAGACCATAAAGTCAAGTCTTTACAACTTAAAAAAAAATAAATAAAAAAAAATCTTCATTTCTTTTAATTCCATCTCTACCTGAAAAAAAGGTACCAATGAAAATCACCTCCTCATAAGTAATTCCTCACTATTACCATAAATAGATACAGTATGCAATAAAAAAATAGCAAAAATGCTTCTGGCTTTAATGTTCACTTTGGAAATATTGAGAAATGGAGCCTCATAAGTTATTCATAAGATCAGAATTAATGCAGTCACTATTCCGAGCTTCTGATTAAATGCTGTCTTGTAACCTAGTAACACTGAAAATAATGACCAGATGATAATTTTCTGTGAACTGAGTCAATGAAGGGAAGCTTTGATATGTCAAGTTGCAACATTACTTGTCCAACAGAAATATGTCGGGAGACCCATCTACAGTTGTGAAGACAATTGTCTTCTGTGTTTGTATGGGATAGTATATCTGGACAAAGTCCATTTCCAATGATGGATTCATTCTCACTCTTCCACTGTGATAGTTAAGACAGTGGGAGATTGTGATGAAGGAACAGAAATTCGCAAACTTTGAATGATAAAAAAAAGAAATTGAAAGAGATGGGATTTTTTCACCTCGTCCTCACCAACAGTAGAGGACAGAATACACTGAACATGATGTTGAGCTGTAAATCCTCTGATAGACTTCCATATATTATAGAGGACCACAGAAGTGTATAAAACTATGTCACTCATCACTAGTATATTATCTTGCTAGAGGCTTCAATATAAGATACAAGCAAAAGACTCAGAGAAAAAACTCATATCAGTATTGCCAATTTAAGACTAGAGTTGTGTAAGAACTCTCAGCAAATTCCAGAATTAATCCAGAATCTTCGTTCTCTTAAATCTAAACTACACAAAGGTCAGTATTTAAAAATTAGCCAGAAACTACCTTGGATCGGAAAAAAAAAACAAAAAACAAAGGAAAGTTAATAGAGAAAAATACACACACACACAAACACACTTTTGTGCAGCACAGAGGTTCAGAAAGCATAAGCCATTAAAATGGAATCACTGAAGCAGAGAAAAATCTCAGAGAATAAGAACTATACAATAATTACTCAATGCATAAGTTAAAAGAGTCCTAACTACTTGTGGAAAGCAAAAGGGAAGAAAGGCAATGAAAGAAAGGCATAGAAGGACAGAAAAGTATTACATTTTATAGCAGGAATTGCCATTGCCACAGGGGGAAGAAACCAAAAAGACATAAAAATAAAAGAAGGATTAGAATCAGCTTGGATCCTGAGGACAGCCATTAGGGAGAGGCAAAAGAGTGGGAACCCGCTAGATGTGC
>VZTB01006134.1:191709-259359 GCA_013397245.1 Thryothorus ludovicianus | reverse complement strand
TAAACACACATCCACATCATCTATACATCCACACGCGTCCAGGCAGGGGCGGGCAGAGCCTCCGCCACCCCCTCGGGAGCAGCCGGGGGAGGCGCCTCGGTCCCCCCGCCGGGAGGGGGCACGGCGGGGCCGGGAGGGGCTCGCGGGAGCTGCCGGCGCGGATGCCTTCACCTGGGGCTTTCCATCACTGAGCGAACCGAGGAGGAGAGGCGGTCGGGTCTGGAGAACTACCTCTGGATGGTCTAAAAAAAAGAGAGAGAAAAAAAAGGGAAAAAACCCGACTCTGCAATCCGCTGCTCCCCCAGGCTCAGCAACATAAGGGACTGCTATATTTGAGACTGTCAGGAGGATGGGAGAGAGAGACTGAGAGTCAGGGCGAGAGAGACGGTGCCACAGCAGCGGTAAGTGTCTGCCGTTCCCCCAGCGAGGCACTGATTTCCCTGGTTAGACTTTGGAGTGTGTGCAGATTATTTGTAATATCCATCGCAGCATCTCTGTGAGCAGTCTACTGTGAAGCCGGCAACGGTGAGAGATCCCATTTTTGGGCTGCAGGTTTATGTGTCTTGCTTTTTTGTTTTGAATCTTACATTGAAATTGTCATAATTGAACAGAAAAGTTGGAGCAGAAATTACTGTGATCTGCTATATGCTTCCTGTCATTTAACTAGGGATCAAACTACTGCAGTGAATGAGTTGTGAGGGAGGCTTTTAGTAAAAATACATACTCCAGAGAAGGAATGCCTATTCAAATGTGCTATTTTTTATATTTGGGAGAACTACCACACTAATGCTTGAGGGTGAAATAACTCACTGTATTGAGTTTATAGTGATGCACTGAAAGTTGTCTTGTTTTGGAGTTTTGAATGATTCTTTGGCTTTGGGATAAACAGTTAACTCTGGAATTAGAAAAGTACAGTGACAGGACTCTTCTCCTTTGCTGACAGACTGAGGAGATGGAATTACATAAAGATGCACCAAATTTTCCTCTCTGATGTGAAGACAGTTAATAAGACTATGTGGAATGTCTGTGAACTGGCTAGAAGATGAACTGAGAGTTATTGTGACACAGAGCTCAAAAGTGTCTTTTTAAGGTTTTTAAACTAAAAAAAAAAAAAATATCCATAACTCTACCTATGTTTTGTCAGATATTTAGTTGCATTTATATTAAGCTCAGAAACTTCATGTAACACAAGTTAAACAAGATAGTGTAATGTGAGTACTTATGACTTAAGTTTTCTATGTGTTGCAATATTTCAGAAACGAAGCTTAAAGTTATCTCAAAGTTCTTTTTTATTTTGTTTAAAAAGTAATGCTTCCTTGGAATGACACAATGTTAGTTGGTTTTGGTTTTCTTTTAAACCAGTGCCAGTTTTTTTCTTATTTTTGAGGAGTCCCTAGACTTAGTGAGCTGTTGATGAGACTCTGAAGTTTGAAACTACAAATAAATGACACACTCGCTATTATCCAAAATCTAAGGGGGGGTTCCTGATCATTAAAATTTGAATTACATTTTCCAATTAATAAAAGTGCCTTTAATTCTTGCTGAGTTATAGTATCACTCCTTCAAAAGTACCTTATGACAATCAATATTAGCACAAGATCAGTTCATTCTGATTAATATTATTATGGGAGTTATTGAAAGAATTAGAAATAACTGAGCCATTACTTTTAAAAGCTGTGAAGTGCTCTAGTAGTATTTCTAAAAATATATTTTATAAATTGACTTCAGTTACTATAACACCTACAAAGTTTCAAGTAAAATTAAAAAAGAAAGAAACAAACAAAAAAACAATCCCCAACCTCCCATCTGAAGCCCCTTGTCTATCTTCTTGAGAGGGGAAACACAAATGCTTGTTTACTAGTTTGAGGTATGCTGAAAGAAAGACAGAAAACTGACATGTGAACTATTTTAACTGAGAAATGTTTTATGTACAGTGGCCTTCAGTAGAGATATACTGTTGATATACTACAGGAATATTTAAAAGATGTAGTTAAGAAGACAAAATTTCAGAAGACAACGAATATATTAAGGAGAGTGAAGTGTTAAGCAGCCTTGAAGGTAATAACAGATAAGTAGTTTTGTAAGTGGACTACTGAACATGCAGCACTCCTGTTTCATACACTTACAAAGCAAATGCCCATGCAAGAACTCACAGAGCATGATGTAAAGTGTGGAGATAGTTATGGATAGTAGGAAGATAAAAAGTGTAGATTTTAGTTTTGTTGGTCAATATGAAGCTGAAGGTCATGTTTTGAATTCTAGGTAAAAATATTGGAGGAAGGGATCTTAATTTCATTTTATAATGAGGACAGTTTAACTAAGAATGAAAACAGAAAATAAGAACATCTCACTGTCTGAATTCTGTTTGAGAATTTGAAAGAAACAGCTTTGAAACATATCATAGCAGTTACGATAAAAGGTTTGATTCAAAGCTCTGCTGTTAGAAAATAATAATGGGCAACTTTAAGAAATGCATAACTTGGAGGACTGCTAGCACAGATTCAATACAGGAAGGTCATGACTGGCAAATCTGCTTGAGTCTCCTGAATAAGATGCTGACATGGTGAACTATTGGGGAATCAGTGATATGATTTATGAGAGTTTCAGAAAATGTCCAGTTCTGTGCTCCACAGACTATTGATTTGGAGAGTAAATTTTTGAAGGAGTGCTGGAAAGAATTCAAACCTGACTTAGACATAGGGACCAGAGGGTGTCAGTAAAGGTAAAGAGCTCTATATGGAAAGAGGAGGTTAAAAGTATGATGCTTTAAGTGACAATCTGAGATCCAGTTTTTCTTCCTGCTTTACAAATCTGCTATGTTCAAAAAGGCTGAATCTGATTTGCTGGAAATACAGAAATATCTGTTGAACTGAACAGATTCAACACGCTAGAAGTATTCTGATTAGGTTAATGATAGAAATATTTATTTTAAATAATTAATGCAAGTCTTTACAAAGGACATCATAGGAGTCTGTATGTTAAGAATATACATTCCAAGGTATTGAGCCATCTGAGGTGATTGGTTCAGCAGCAGTGAAAAAAAATAAGTTCTTCTGACTGATTCTGTCTTTCTGCTTGTAGCCTGCAACACAGATTTTAGTTCTTATGAATGCACTGCATAATTTTCCACTGCTGGTCTGCTCCCTCCTTATGCTCCTGCTAAAGCTTCTGCATTGCACTTTCTCTCAGTTTCAGAACAATCTCAATCATTTGAACATTTTCTTGTACTCTAAAATGCTAAATTAAATCTACCACAGTTTTTACTGCATTGTTAATTCCTGAGAAACAATGTGAGATATACATTTGCTTGTAATACTGTATTGGTAGGTGCTTCACAGTATATTTTCTTCCTTCTGTGCACGGCTTCAATGATGCTTTTTTCAGGGTCTGTTACACCCTGGATTAAACAACTTCTTAGTACTTTACAAAGGAAAAATACTCTTTCTGGAACTGATGAAGTCCCTACAGATAGTTATCTCCTGAGCTATTTTGATCAATAACACTCTATTAGGGGATGGGTTGGCAAATTACTAAATTGTTAAAACTTTATAAGATAAATACATTCTTATTTTGCTTAAAGATTTCAAAGCCTCATAATGTGTGTGTATGTATGTATAGATGTGTTTATACACACACATATATATAGAAGAGCAATGATTCTGTGCCTTTGCAAGCTGGAATAACAGCAACAGTAACATTTTCTAGTTAGTGGAAGGAAATGTAGTCTGTTTGTTTTTATAATTAATTTCTTGGCTGATTTATGAAAATATCCCAAAGTGCATGAACCGTAAGAAAATCTGATTTTTTCTTATGTGCTGGTTTCTATAAGGAAATTCAGGATGATTTCTCACTGAATTTCATTAAAAGCAACAAATCAATTCTAAGATACTGCAAGTGGATATGTAATAAGGGAAATACTATGTCAGATTCTGTATGTTGTGAATGTAATAAAACATTAGAATTTCTATCCATGCTAGCTGTTGTTCTTGATCACAACAAGCTCACACTTATTCTGTGTAGTCATCCACTCTAGACTAGCTCCCAAGCTTACAGAGCCATGAGGTTATACCAAAATGATGCATGCTGTCATGTTCTAGTTACACTACCATAGCTCACCTCTTTACATCTCCTTCAGGACCAAACTTACGCATCAGTCTTGGGAAAAATTGATATCTCTTCTCCATTCCCATACCTAGAAATAGAAAATACATCAAACTCTTTCCATCCATCAGAAACCTCTTTTGGGAATTTCCTTTTTCAACAAGCTCTTAAAAGTTTTCTTGTAAATGGTGTTAAAACATGATGCTGTCTTTGGAGAACCTTCATCTGCTGAGACTGAAAGCAGACAAACTTTGCAGGTACTTCACTGTGGTACCTGAGAAGGGTGAAGAATGACAGCTTCTCACTAGACATACAGAGACTTTGGTTTCAGCCTCCTTGTGTGTGAAAAATGTTCAGTTTTTAATAGTTAAAGATTTACTATATATTCTTTGGGAGTCCTAGCCTTCAAATCATTTTGATCAAGGCTAAATATACTGATTTGTAATTGATGTAGCCGTGGTGTCAGGCCAGTCTTTTGGGTGTCTTTCTTACCAAATAGCATTACTATGCAAGAATTTGTGAATCTCATCTTATTTTTGTTGAGTTTATCCTCTTCATTGAGTACATGATGGACATTGCCCTGTGGCTGCGACATTCCTGCTACAGGTTTTAACCACTCTGCAATGCATTCAACCAGGAGTAGTAGCTGCACAGATGGGCAGGTAAATGAAGAAGATTGTTTGGTCATAATAACAGAAGAAGCTGACCTGAAAGCATAATGTCCTTATAATAATATTTTGAGAAGATATTCAGGCACTAAACTTGAAAACTTGTAATTCTTGCTTAGCCATGAAGAAATATTCAGAAGATATGTTTGCTGCAATATTCTCCCCACAAATATGCTTTCAAAACTAAATGGCAAATAATGAGGATATTAACATAAATTTACTTTTGAGAAATGTGATTAATTACTATCTGTATAAGAACATATATATCATATGCTCTGAAAGATGACCCATTTTCCCTGTTAGCTTACTCCACAGACTTTCATAAGCCATTTACTCTTGGTTATTCACAAGCCTCTGCAAAGACTTGAAGTATAACAAACAAAATCTCACCAAAATGATTCAACAAAGTCACAGTATATGTTTTACTTCTTCTTCTGAGGTGGTTCTCACAGAGAACATTTTCCAGAAGTTAAGTATTATAGACACTCCAAGAAATTACTCTGGACAGGCTGAAACACTTGGGTGATATTCAGCACTATTGGTCTGACAAAGTCATTCAACTTCATGACGTTCATATCACTACGATGTAATCATGATTATTATTTATCTTTACATTTATTCTTCTGATGGCTTGGATGGAGGCAAGATATACAGAATGGATGAAATGGAAATTACTGACAATTTCAGGAACTGTCTTGTTCCTACATAGGAATTTTAGTATGCCTAGAACAAAAATACATTTGAAGTTCTGCACATAGAGATGAATTAAAATTCCATTCAGTTTGTTTTTCCTATGCTTGCTAATTTTTTTCTTATAAGCATTCGTTGCCTGGAGTACTGTACTACAGCCCTCTTTCTGGGCCAAATTAATGACATTAAACTTTGTATATATATGGCACTTTAAAAAATGAACACCTCTCCCCCTCAGGTATATTTCTGTACCTACTATATAGGTTACTTTGATGTATAATTCAACAATTGTATATATAAATTTTATATTTTTCTTTTTTACTTTAGCTTGTAGATACATCTGTTCATATATATTCTTAAAAATACAGATGCCACTTTAAAATTCAGTTGCCTCAATCATCTAATTCACATCACAAGTCTATCCTAAACATTATTTAGATTAGAACTCTGATTGCCCTAGATGATTTTTTATTAGCAAGGTCCTTCATTCCATTAGAAACCTTATCATCATCGTGGCAACTAGGCATGATAATCATAAATCAAGATTGTGTTACACCAAGGGCTGTAAACAAAAAATGGTCCCTGAATCAAAGAACGTATGGCTTAGCTCAAATACTTCCTTNTTTTTTTTTTTTTTTACTGCTATTTCTGACCTTTGAAGAGCTTATAGCTAAGGGAAGACAACTGTGTTTCACAACCATGATATCATGATCATGTACAGATGTCTTCAAGATCACCTCCCACACCAGAAAAAAAGCCCAAGATACTATCTTCAACACTATGGCATGTGTAATGATCACACATATAAGCTACAAAATGGGTTGAAAATTTGTCTGAAGACTGTAGCAGCAGTACACAATTGCTTCTGAAATGTGTACTTTTTGGACCCCTTTTCTAAATCAACTTATTCTTCAGGTTAACAAAACCTCATGCAGATCAAAACTTATTAAAAACAAGCATATGGACTTTTACATGACATTCTTTGAAGAGATAAGTTCTCCTTATTTAAACTATTTGTTTTGCCATTCCAAAAATAATGAATTAAAGAAAATAAATAATTTACTAATTCTTGTACCATGGCCTTATTCTTTGTTTGGCTTTTGACTTTTGCACATCTGAGGTGATACAAGGTCCTGGTTTCTCATTCTCATGCTGTGCAAGATGCTCAAAATGTTCTTACTCCCCTGTAACATATGCAGTGTCATGTATTGTTGCAGCTTACATAAAACTCAGCTCAGGGAATCTGGGAATAAAGCCATGAGTTCTCTGATGTCATAAAGTCTCTCTGATGTGTGTGTGCACAGCTTTTCAACTCAAAACAAGTCGTGTATTATTTTCTCTGTCTGGACTTTGGAACATATTTCCTGGACATTGAAACAGGTTTAGACTGAGGAAGGCTGACTTTGCATGTTTGAGAAGAGGCATAATTGAAAACACATTCCAGATCGGATAATCAGGGAGGATAATTTATTAAGAGGGACACTGGAATATAAGGATCATTTAGGAAACATTATATATAGCTGGAATGTCTGCAGTTTTGTTTTCCCCCTTGCATATCACAACTGACTGCTAAGATCTAAGTATTTATTTGTCTTACCAATCACTTTGTGCCTGAGTCATTCACTGATGGGCATAATCCTCTGTTTGTGACTTAAAAAGGCATCTCTGGAGGAAATCTGAATGTCATCAGCAATGAATTGAGACATTACTGAAGGCATCAGGTAGGAGGGAGATGTTTACACAAGGAGAATGTTAATCAACAACTGGAGAAAATAAGCAGAATCAAAGCAGAGCAATTCAGTTGAATTTGGATTAAATTATTACGTATTTCCTACAAAGCAGAAGCAAGATAAACTGATTGATTCAAACCATGCAAAACCCAAAGTTCTTCCCTAGAAAACAAATATAGGTTGAGAAAATTGGGAAGCATTAATTGTATAGGAGCACTAAAGATTCTACACTTCAAAGGTCATTAGATAACGTTTGTTATCTCTGTAAGTTTTCCTTAAGTATCCATAAATTACTATCAAGATTCCTTTTCTGTCAATCTTTGCAAAATAGTTCCTTTGAAACAGCACGACTTTAATTGTAAAGGAATGTAAAGGAATTTGCCAAGGATTTCTTTCAAAGCTTTCAAAAATATGCTGAAATTATAAACAATATGTGCATGATTATATAGGATTATAGGATTTGTGAATGAGAATAATGTGTGAGAGAAAGAGGAATTTGTCATAGTTTTTTGTTATTTTGCTTCAACTGAAAATGATTAGTAGTTTCATATGTCACATTCTGCATCAAGTAAAGGCTGGCATATGAGAAAATAGTCAGTTGAACATTTGTAATGTTTATTGAAGTTAATGTCTACATCAAAAACTGCATGCTAGTTTTATGTATTATCTAAGATTTTAAGAAAACAGCAGACTTTTTTTTACCTGAGAATTGGTTTAAAGTCAAAGCAATGTGGGTTATGAGAAACCTCTCTAAAATCTATAATGGACATGCTTGCTCTTTGGAACCTACAGTGGAGTAACAGAGAAGCTCAGGGGATCCCAAGAGTTTATCTAAAAACTACCTGTAGGTGGTATAATAAGATCTGGAATATTTTGCAGTGGGAAAAAACAGACTGTAAATAGCTATATGTAAGGGCAGTGATTTTGGGCTTTTTGTTATTATTTCTGGGTTTATTATAGAATTGCATTGATGTAGCAGCAAAGCAAATTCAAAGGTTTACCTTTCATTGAGGCTAACCTCATTTGAATTGGCTGAGAAAAACTTCATCCATTACCTTGAAAATACAAATTAAACAGAACAAAATCAGCTTCCAGCATCAAACAGACTAAATATAGGGTTGTTTTACTTTATAATACAGGGCGGATTTTAAGGCAACTGAGAGAGGAAGAAATCCTTTTTCATTGTTTAAGAGAACAGACACTTTGTCAGATTATGGACAAAGAAGGTCCTATTGCAGGAGATTTTTCTTACTTTCTATTAATTTTTATTTTTAATTTAATAGTTAGTAGTCTATAAAGATATTATTGGAGTTTTTGTCTTTAGTTATAATTATTACTTCTTAGTGTAGTCTGTTTTATTGCCATAATCCTTTGATTTCCTCATCACCTGAGGTTTTCCCACATGTTGGCTGGCATGAAATTAGTTTTCTTAATTTGTATGCTTGGTTTGCCTTTTCTGTAATTTGTATTTTATTGCTAATGTCAGACAAAGAAGGAGATGAGGGAAGTATTGAGAGCACAATCCTTCATCAGTTCCCATTGCCACACATAAAGGCAGCAAATAAATGTATTCTGTTAATGCAGTAAAGTCAGAGTCCTTGTGCCTTGAGATACATTAAAGAGACTCTCTAGCACTCCAAGAACTGCCAAATTAGATGATGCCAAGGGAAAAGAAAGTAAAAAGAAATAAGAAAAAAACACTTTCACGTAAAATTCACACTGCATTTAACAAGCATAAGAGAAAAACACTTATCCAAAGCTGAAAGTACAGGTCACTACAGCTTGAGTTTAAGAGGAAGGCTTTCCCCTGAATGGCTGCAAACACAGGCTGGGTAGTGCAGTAACTGTGAGAACCACGTGGTGATGAATCCTCCTCTCTCTGCTTGGTGCTAAGTGAGGGGGAGAAGGAGAAAGTCCACAGAAATTATTCACTTTTGTGCCACAGACCTCCACCTACAAATGGATAATCTCTCTGGTAGTGTTGTGGAGGGTCACAGAGCACATACACAAAATGCTGTTCTAGGTTATTGAGTTTTTTGATACACTGGGTAGAAGCTCTTACCTGAACACCATTAGGAATCAGGTATTGTGCCTATCATCCTATCAAGTTATATTTCTCAAAAAAATACTTTAGTTACTCATATGAAATGTTCTGGGCATAGAGTAGTGTTTTATAAGTATATTTCTTCTCACTCAAAGCATGCATTTAAAGAGTGTCTTTCTGAATATAATGAAAGTAGGCAGGTAAAATGTATTGGCCACTAGCACCTGCTGACTGCTGTTTTCATTAACAGTTTGTGCATTTCTTCAATGCCTCTTCTAGATGTCTTTCCTCTTTGCCTCAATACCGTCAGATCCTCATATTTTGCCTTGTTGTGATTGTCATCAGGCTTTTGTGGCTAGTCTTTACAGAAGGACTCAAAACCGTCAAGAGACAAATTCTCTGCTAGCATAAGCAAGTGAAGCAACACTAAATTTGGTGAAATCCTGGCTGCTCATTTTAGGGCTGCTTCCTCACCTTGAATTTTCCTGAAATCCTCAACCACTTCTACTGTAGAAGCACATTTTGCCACTAGCAGTGACTGAGGAATTCTGGGTCAGATTTTAAATCTGTTACCAAATGTATTCTGGCTATGTAAGTGACAAACAGATCTGCACAAAAATTACCCATTTTTGTTCTGTAAGTGTCCATCTGCAGCAATGATGATTTTCTGCCTAAATATTTTATTCTTCTATGAATGTGCAAAAATATGATTTTTTTTCCCTCCTGCCGGTTCTGCTGACGAGCAGAACTTTTTCATACAGCTCTATAATTAGGCTCCAGAGTCCTGTGGAGACACACAGCAGAGTGGTAGGCTTTTTTATTCTGCAGCATTCAAAAGTTGCAGTTCACAGACCTGTGTGCTTGTATCTATCCAACCTTTTTGCAAGCTATAACTAGACTCTTCCATTCCCTTTGGATCTTTCTCCCTGTGTCTAACAAAAACGACAATTTTGAGTGTTTCTAGCCCTAAACTGAATATCAACACTTGACCACTGTGTGAAACTTTTGACAGAATGGAATGGAGTTTCATCCTGGAAAATGCCAACTGAAGAATCTTGCATTGCTTAAGGTAGTGCAAAGAAACTATCAAAGTTTGTATAAAAACATATAACTCTAATTGTGTTTTCACACAATTCTTTTCAGCATGTATGTGAATTTTTGTTGTGGCTTCCATCACATGACAGTGTTCCTGATCACAAAACCCAGCGGCTGATGTTCCTATAGCAAAAATATAGTTGTAAAGAAATAGATCAGTGGTAGAAGTGGAATATTATATGTTGCTGTTATATCACCTTTGAGGAAACCTTCCATTTTCCTTTAAGGAAACCTTAAAATTCTTTAGTGTTAAAATATACTACTTTAGTGAACATGAATCTTTGCTACTTCAGGCCAAAGACAGCCACAACCACCAAAAATTAGTAACATTACTTTTACTTCCTAAAAATGGTTAACATCTGAGATTTCACAATTACTAGTCTTCTCACCAAACCATTTAGAAATATGAACTGATATGATTTTTTTAGCTTTGTATTAGTACAGTTTGCAGAAAAAGATTTTCATGCTGCAGCTAATGAGAGTTGCTGCTTAATCTTAACACTGCTAACAGCAAGAAGAATGTTTCCTGTCCTTAGCTCATTTTTACAGGTTTAATTAATAATGTAGACAGTTGAGTCTGCCTGCTTGAACTAAAATAATTAGCAGAGAGTAAACAAACACTTTAGATTTCACTTTATGAATGGTGTGGTGCCACTTTAAATATTTAAGGTTTTGATCTGAGTGACCAATCAATTCTTGAAATGTGCCAGGTTACCCTGACAATTCAAGCAAGAAAGCTGAGCTGTGAGAAAAGGTAAGCTCCTGTAACTGCTTCTGACCAGGGCTGAAAGAAATGATATGTTAAAATGAATACTAAAAATGAAGGTATGAAAAGGTAGGAGCTATCAGAAAAAGAATGGTAAAAAAATCAGAGAGGAGGGGCAGAGGAAAGGTGTATAATGTTCAGCGACTAACTGATTACTTACATCTCCATTTGAGGTCTTACAGGAGACAAGTGTCCCATGCACATTTAAATCTCAAAGAGTGATTTAATCCTCTTTATGTTTAGGGCAAGAAAAATTAAAAAATGTCCCTTTTAGTGAAATTTATTTGCTTTTTTCTTCTAAATATTGATGGTTTGGGGAAGAGGAGACCCAGACCTTGCCAGGAAAGCAATCAGAGCTCACGTGTTGGGCATGCTGAAACCAGTAGTGATTGCAGCTTTGACCCAGGGAAACATGCACACATGTTCTGAGAAACTCCATACACAATCTTAAACTAAGCCTACACTTAAAAAACCTTGACTGCATATCAGTGAAGCAATCTTAGGTGTAGTCCTGAATAAGTACCTTGAAGAAAGGAATGCTAATTACATTTAATCTTTACTTCGTGGCATGGAATAGTACTTTTGAATTTTAGCGATTTTGTACTTCTATCAGAAACATTCAAAAATATGCTCCTTAATCTTAAAAATGCCTATATTTTTGCAGATTATGTCTTATAAACCCCAATATCTGTTTTCTATCAGGTTTTAGCTTTCTTTTTATAAAAATCACAAAAACATTGAATATCTGATAAACACATCATAAAATTTTAAGCAATCTCTTTGATTCAGTCAAATACTGTTCCCCTTCAATGGCATAAAATATTCAGAAAAACAGGTCTCCATTTGTTTTATTCAGGAGACTAGATAAAGATGCAACCAGTGCCATGGGAGGCCAATGAATAATATTATTTTCTGGCTGGTGTAAACTCAAAAATATAGCTGCAAGATTCTTATTGCATCTGCTTTGATAAATTTAGCTGTATTACTGCATCCCATGATGAGGCTTCTGAGCTGTAACTCACAAGAATTTTCCCTCCAATTCTTTTTGTTAATCTTGATCATACATAGAAAGAGAGCCTTAACTGCTTTTCGTATTTCACACTAGATTTTCAGAATTGACAGAAAAAACACAAAAATATTCGCTTACCTGTTGTGTTTGGTACAAAAACCACTGCACAATATTTAATATGACTCCCTGGTGTGCCATTTGTGTATGGTTACTTTCCAGAGAAAGATCAAGCTTTGGTCATATTTTTCAGTGGGGCATGCTGTCTTCAACATTTTAATGATGGTGCTGCAAGTCCCTTTCCATTTGAGTAGGAAAAGCTTCCTGGAAGTGTGCTCTGGAGTGGCAGGAGCTTTTGATAGAGTTTGGATACAGCCTCTATGGGAATCTGGCTCCATCTCATCCTCATGCTGGGGTGGGACATTTTCATCTCTCAATGACACCAGTATAACAGCGCTGAAGCATTAGATGTCTGAATCACTATTTTTTTTCCCCTCTGGAAACAATCAATAAATAATCACAGTCATTTAAGAAAAAGGGAGACTTACAGAATCTTCCATATTCCAGAATCAAAGTGATTTGATTTTTTATTTATTCTCTTGTAATAATCTTTGATGACCACATTTGGGTGCTTATTTGTTAATGAAAATCAAAAGATGAATGTGGAAAAATAAACAATTTATTTTGTTCAAATATTCTTTTCTTTCACATTGTTTTTTCTTTTCCAAATTAAAAAAAATGTTCTTTTGATATATTGAAAATAAAATTCTATTCCTTACTGGGATTTTTCTAGTTATTGCCATAAAAATGAAAAATCTATTTCTAATCCAGTTCATCTATTAACTACAACTTGTTCTGAGCAACCAAGGACCTCATTTTCACACTGTATCTATTCTCCCATCTGTAGAAACTGATGAGGCAAGCATAAGGGAAGGAGTCAGTTAAGTGTTCATTCTCTCTTCATGGCTTTTTCTGTGACACAGAAAACTCTAAAACTGACAGCAAAAAGCAGTTAGAACAGATCACTTTGTTGCCAAGGTAATAAAATCCATGAGTTTTCAGAATAAGCAGATTTATTATATGATATTTAATGTTAATGGCTGACTAAGAGAAAAAGGGTAACAGCTTTTCACGGGAGCGGTGTATATCATTTGGAATACCAGTTTACAAATTTTGGGTAGTTTGCAGAGGCTGTACTAGATGAAATGAGAACCAAGGAGAGGGGAAAAGGATTTTTAATTACCCAAGCCCAATGCCTCTTCATCCCAAACCATTATTTCAAATACATGTATGCATGAGTGCACAGGGAAACGAAATGTTGGATATTTCTTTGAGAATTGCAAGTAAAATTCAAAAGATTTTGAGTTGTGACTGTCACCTGTGATTTCTGAGATATGACTATCCTCAGTAAGGGAGAGTGACCAGCTAGGAAACAAGTCAGTTTTCAAGCATTCTGTCACAACTGGGATTGTGTTTGTCTTATTTGTAACCTCTGCTACCAGTATATAAAAATATGACTTGAACTTTTGATTAATATGTTTTTTACTGCACCATTAAGCTTGTCTAGTTTACTAGCAGCACAGGGAAATTCACAAATACTACATTTTTTTCTACTCTCCAATAAAAATAAACTAGCTTGTACAGGCATCCTCAAGGACCTGCATCCTAAAATACATTTGTAGAAGTTAATGTTCAGAGGATATTTATGGGAAAATTGAAGTAAATCATGTCAAGGCTCATATTACCAAGGTGCTGAATTGGGGGAAATAATTTATTTTAGTGGAGATAAGATATCCCTCCAGCCAGAGGAAGAAGATACTCCTGAGCACTGGACTGAGCATTGGTGCCTTGTCATTGAAACCTTCGTGGTTTTCACTCAGTCCACTGTGGCTCTGTGAGTGAGTGTTCCCCTTGGAACTGAAGTTTTAGGAGAGGAATTCACAGCATAGCAAATACTGATGATCTTTCTTAACTCTCATATACCTCATTTGTCAATATGATGAATCTGTGTATGCTCAAGGTTTTAAAAGATAATGTGGCTTGCTATTGGCTTGAATGGGGATTTTTTTCTTTTTTAAATAGCACGGGATGCTGCGGTTCGGAGTAATTTTATTTCTATATGCTCATTTTTTGTGTAAACAGTGGTCTGTTGTCATTTGGTCACATACACGCTGTTTTGCTACAGAAGCTGTTCATCAAAGTGTTGACATTTCATTTTAGTGCACATTTGGAAAGCAGATATTGTTGTTGGTGGTGACTGTTTTGCTTTGACTTGGGAAATGCCATGTAGTGTATATGAAAGCTCTGTGCACTTCCAAGAATTTGCTCCCAGAAAAAAATTCCCAGACATTTTAGAAGGAAAATTAGTCACTTCACCCCAACTTCTCACACGAAACTGCAGCCTGCAATAATGCAGGCAGTGTTAAAAAAAATTAAAGGAAGCACTTCCTCACACAGCATGAAGTCAGCCTGAGGAGTACAGTCACATAGTTCATAGATTTGATTTTTGAAAGGGCTGGATAATTTTATGACCAATAATAATATTTTTAGTTATGCATACTAAGTGAGGTATAATTGGATTTCCTGCTTCATAGCATCAGCTACAGGGTCACTACACCACTACAGGGGCCAGGAAGGGATTTATTTACACATGTAAATGTGTAAATAAATGTTCACACCCCTGCACACTTCTGCATGCAACAGTGAATTTCAGTGATGTGTGCCAGGGAATTCTCTGAATTATTGTGCATAAGCCAGTAGCTCTGAATAGTTAAGTCCAGCATCTATGTGTCAACAAGAGCCATGCAGATGAACTGTAGTAATTGCAATGTATGTGGAGCATGCAAAAACTGTGGGCACTTTGTCCATTTTTCGAATGGACAATGGCAAGTCTGGGCTTAATCACAGGAGGACAAGTATTTGTCTAAGGACCAGCTTTTAATATTCAAAAGACTTCTAGCAATATGAAAGTCTCAGTCGATACCAGAGTGCCAGCTGTTGGCTGTAGACATGATCACTAAACTGTGATTGTGAGTTTCATTAGCACATCCTTCATTATCCTATAATGGTCATTTCAGAAATCAACAGGAATAAAAAATAGGGGAGCATAACATGGATACAACTTTTAAAGTACTACTATTTAAATAATTCTCTGGGTAAAAATTGAAAATTTATTTGAAAATTCGGACAACAATTGCTGCAGAGAAAGTCCAGGCTATGAGTATGACAAAGTAGCACATGAAGCCTCTTTTTATTTTACTATTTTTCCTAGTTTGCTCTATGTTATCTTCACTGGCATATGAACCTATGAAAGAATAGGCTAATTAGTAAGGTTACTAAAGGCATCATATATCATTATCAGCACTTTTGGCTACCAGAATAGGATCTTGAAACTTTTTCCATCACTGAGACTCACTGTATGATAGGAGAAAGGTTAGACACCAGAAAGAAGCCCATTAAAATCTGTATGTTCAGCATGCAGGTGCCTAGAGCATGCCAGAGGCAGACAATGATGACTGGGACAAGCCCTATATCCCTCTAAGGCCATCACAGTTTGACCCAGTCATTAACAGTGCATGTCACTTAATTTCTTCTTTATAGAGTTCTGTTTTTTAAATAAAAGTACAACACTCATTCTGTTGAAATGCAAGAGGATAAATTTCATTACTGGACTATCTGTAGTTTGAGCCATTTCCCAAGTCTGTCTTGTCCTCAGTTGCATGAGGAGCCAGGGAAGGGGCAAATGCACAATGAACATGTACATTGCCATAGGATGGTAAATGGTCCCTGATTGTGCAGGAAGGAATTAGCTAGTTGCTGCTGAATGGAGACAGAGGAATCTTCCAGCTGAATGCTGGAGGAAACTTCATTGCTCCTTAGAACTGAGTCACTGAGAGGAAGTCCTCATTTCTGCTGCCAGAAATGTGTCTGCTAAACAGAAAATAATGAAACAGCCAGAAGTAAATCCAAGCACACCAACATGAACCTTAAGCTTCTATGGTCTCACAAGATTTCATTTAGTTAATCACCAATTCCTATTTCATTCACTTTGGAACTAATAAGGAAAGATTTGAACTGTAGTTCAAATCTCCAACAAATCAGCCTCTTGCAGATCACCTCATCCCTAGCCAGCCTGCCTACACTGTATTGTAAAATGTGGTTGTAGGTAGCACACTCATAGCTGGAAAACTACAGCTAGAAGCATCACCTTTTACTTACAGTCTATCCCCTTACACAATGGGCAATTTGTTCAGACTTTTACAATAAACTCTGACTATACCAGGAAATACAGTACTTCACTTCAAACTAGTGAAGTGTATGTGATCTTACATATCACAGAATGGTAAAGTTGGAAGGGACCACAGTCGATAATCTGGTACAGCCTCAAGCAAATGAAAATTATGAACTGGATCATGCAGGTGATATTTAAATTGTCTGAAGAGTGGTAGACAAGAAAAAGGCAGAACAAGTATAATTACAAAGGAGCCAAAGAGAATTTTATTACCTTAATGATAGATAGGCTTGATATCAAGAATTATTTGACTATGATGAAACTATTAGAAGTATGTTAAACAGAAAGAAGTAGGGCAGCATATTATTATAGCAAGGTGAATCCAGAGGGCAGAGAGAAAAAAAAGGTAAAAAAAATCAGTTTAATTTTTTCTGGAGTATTGGAGAGTCAAGGGAAAAGCCCTCCCTGTTCTGTGAAAGGATAGGGTGAAATTGGTCACTATGTAGATATTTTTTCTCAAAGGGAACAATTCACCTCAAAAAGCATCACAAAAAAGAATATTTGTAGGATAATAAAGAGGGAATACATCAGTAATGGGTAGAAAATTTAATTTATACAGAGATAATAATTTTGTTTGTTTTGTTGAATCCTTTTGTAGGATTCTGCAGCAGGAAGAAGGTTGAGGAAAGCCGCCACCATAGTCAAAAAAACCCAAACAGATTGGAATACATGTCAGGAGAACCACTACAAGAAGACAAAAGGATTAGATGGCATTTTTTATGACAGAAGTACAAGGGAATTGTGTATGGTATTTCAGACTACATGGTCTGAATTCTGTTGAATTTTATTGTGTGTAATCCAGGACTCTATTCTTCTTAAAAAACTGGGCCTCCAAATTAAATGCTATGTTTTGCCTAATTGTTACTGAAGGCCAAAAATAAAGCAGAGCATCTGGAATGGTATTATGAAGATTCAAACAGGCCTATGAGCTTTCATTCTATTTTAATTCCTGGAAAGGCATCATCCAAAAAGGAAGGATGAGAGTGAAAAAAAGCAAAAATGTGGAAAATGCAACAGAGTAATCTAATTACTTTATGTTCGTTCAGTTATAAATATATACTAGATTATGCCATCCAACATTTTCATTTAAGAGAACTATCAACAGGGATGTATGTGTGTTCGTACTGGATGTCACTGTAGGAGTGTCATTTTCTGTGTAGTGATGATCCAGAAGATGAAGGCAAATGTGGTGTGGAAGGGTTCTGCCACTCATTCCAGATGAAAGAGGAACTGTGCTTCCTTTGCAGACTTTTCTGAATGTTTGTTTTATTGTTTTAGCACTCCAAACCAAAAGTCATTTCCAGTAAAAAATATAAATTTGTCTTTTGTGTATGGAGAGTATAATTAAATTACTGATGCTTTAAAAGATGGAGTTTTGATCCTGTTAAGCAGATTTTTATTTGTATTGATGAATTCATTTGACATCTGCTTACTACTTAAAATATTGCTGCTATAATCTAATGACCAGACATTCTGGCTCCATTCACTGGAAGTGTCATTCAATAGCTGCTCTTTAGCACTAAATGTTGCATTACAGAATGATGGAATATTATGAATTTAATATATTTTACTTATTTTTCTAATGTCACAATTAAGCATTATGAAGCAGGTGTTCTAGTAAGAGTCAAACACAGTGCATTATCTACAAAGCAATTTTATTAAAACAGTTAGAAATGTTTGTGTCTGAAGTGTCTGGAAGCTTTAAAATTCATGTAGGGTTATTATCTTCTACCCAGTCATTTCCTTTGAATACGAATGCATGCAAATTTTCATTTCCTTACACAAAAGAATTTTTCAAGAGAAGATGAGTGCTCCTTAGGTTTTTCCATTTAATTTGCAAACTCTCTACTTTAGCATTCTCTCTGCCATTTCTGAATGCTAAAAAGAAATATCCTATAAATCAATAGAAACACTGCCAGGAGCTGGACTGGCATAAAACACCATATCTTGCTGGACACTACATTATTTTTATGAAATGCTGTGTACATTCACTATGCAATGGTTCCAGAGTAAATGAATTAGACTGCAAATAAACTTGCAGTTTTGGATTAAGAAGAAAGATGCTCAATGGGAAAAACAGCATCAAATGACTCTTTGAATATGAGGTATACTAACTGAGTTATAAGAAATACTATTTGATTTGGGAAATTTAGTCATTCTTTGGAGTAGTCTACAAACGTTCCCCTTGGACTTTTTGCTCAGAAAAGACTCACATTATGTTTCAGGGAAGGAGAGAAAATGACAGCAGCCCTACCCTTGAATCAAGGTTAAAGGCACAATGTGCCTTTAATGTGCACAAGCATAGTGAGATGTTGGGATGAGAGGGAAGGAGGAACTAAGACTGGGTGGGAAAGTAGATGGTGATTCTGTCAGACAATGCTGTGAGAGAGCTGGGGGGAAAAGCAGGAGGCCTGAGGAGTGACAGAAGGCTTGTTTGCATATGCCCTGGTGTTGCATAGGTGGCTCCTAAGATTTAGCTTCAGCATTGATATCACAAAATCTATAGGTAGACCATGGGACATAGGACCACACTTTGCACAATTATCGTGATGACAAAAGGACAGCAAAAAAGTAATAATATGCATTTGTTATGAATTATAAGGTAACATTAAGATTAATTATATAAATTGTTGCAGAAAATGGGAAGTATGTTTATTTTTTATTGGATTTACTTGGGATTATTTTATTAAAAATAAAAATCTGAAAAGTTTGAGTATTTGGTGACAACATATAGCTAGACTCCAAAACTCAAATTCAGATACCGAATAATGAGCGACTTTCAGAAAGGCTAAGCTGTCAGTGACTCCCTTTGTCTTCCTTCAGTAACAGATGATGTCTTTCTGCTTTATGTTTTAAATAGGTTTAGCTGACACAGCATAAAATAATACACTTCTGAAAATATAACTTAATTTATTGCATCTTTACTACAGTATTTTATTTGACCTACAGCATGAGAGGAGTGCTACATCCCAGTATGTGTCCTTCCTCTAAATTTTATTTCTAAAAGTATCGACAGGAAAGACACTGAAGGAAATCTAATGGTCAATCACTGGGGAGGATCAGGGAAATATTTATGTGCTCAAATGTAAGCAGTTACTATGTCAGTTCTGGTATTTCAGCACATCACCTATAGTAACTTTCAAAGGAACGCAGTCCATTCTAGATGTATTGTTTCCATCTCTTATCTGTTGGTGTTTCCCTTTAAAACTTCATACACACCTAGAAACTCCTGACATTTGTATATACTTTACAGATGTATCATCAACCCACTTACTTGATTCTACCTTCAGAAAGATCTCATTCTTTATGCTAATTATTAATTTATTAGGAGTGTAATTTATATTTGCATAAGAGATCATTTCCCAGCAGCCCTGCCAAACTGGAGAAGTCCCAGGTGAGTAGAGGCTAGCCAGTATGACGCTCATCTATATAAGAATGGAGGCAGAAGGAGGATTTGGACTATAGCCCTGTCAGTCTGACAGGTGCTGGGGAATGACATGGAGCAGATCATCTTGAATGCAATCACATAGAACATGCAGGACAAGCAGGGGATCAGGCCCAGACAGCATAGGTTTATGAAAGGCATGTCCTGCTCAACCAACCTTATCTCCTTCTACGACAATGTGACCTGCTTGGTAGATGAAGGGAAGGCTCTTTAAAAAGGACTTAGTTTTTACACCATTTCTCACTTTCCTTTCCTGAAGAAACTGGCTGCGCTTGGCCTAGACAGATGTACCCTTTGTCGGGTAAAAAACTGGCTGGACAGCCAGGCTTGGAGTGACTGGAGTTACATCCAGCTGGGGTTTCCCAGGGCTCAGTACTGGAGTCAACCCTGTTTAATGTCTTTATCAACTACTTGAATGAGATTGAGTTCACCCTCAGTTTGCGGATGACAGTTGGGTGGAAGTGTTGTAGGGAGCTTCTACCAAGCGATCTGGACAGGCTGAATTGACGGACCAAAGGCAACTGTATGAGATTCAGCAAGGTCAAGTGCTGGGTCCTGCCCTTGGGTCACAACAATTCCAGGAAGTGCTACAGACTGGGGATAGGAGCTGGGACAGCTGCCTGCCTCGGGGACCTGGGGGTGCTGGTCAATGGCAGCTGAACATGATCCAGTGTGTGCCCAGGTGGCCAAGAATGCCGATGGCACCCTGGCCTGGATCAGCAGTGCTGTGGCCAGCAGGAGCAGGGCAGTGACAGTCCCCCTGTCCTGGGCACTGGGGAGGCCACAGCTCCAATGCTGTGCTCAGTTCTGGGCCCTCAGTGCAAGAAAGACCCTGAGGGGCTGGAGCGTGTCCAGAGAAGGGCAGCGGGGCTGGGGAAGGGTCTGGGGCACAAGGGGCTGTGAGGAGCAGCTGAGGGAGCTGGGGGTGCTCAGCCTGGAGAAAAGGAGGCTCAGGGGGAACCTCATCCCTCTCTACAGCTGCCTGAAGGGAGGGTGCAGCCAGATGAAGTCAGTCTCTTCTCCCAGGTAGCAAATGGTAGGACTAGAGGAGACTGCCTCAAGTGTCACCAAGGCATATTTAGATTGGATATTAGAAAAAATTCCTTCCCTAAAAGGATTATCAAGCATTGAACCGGGCTGTCTAGGTAAGTGGTAGAATGAGCACCCCTGGAGGTATTTAAAAGACTTATGGATGTGGTTCTTAGGAACATAATTTAGTGATGGACTTGGCAGTGTTGGGATAATGGCTGGACTTAAGGTCCTTAGGGTCTTTTCCAACGTAATCAATTTTATGATTCTATGATCTGTGGAAAGTAAATGCACAGGTCTTTTTCACTATTTATCCTTGTATCCAAGTAGGTTTTGCTAACAAAGAAAACACATTAAATGCTTTGCTCTAAGGTCAGGATACATACTTTCTGGGAATTCTATGGCCATTCCTTGTACTCTCACATAGAGATTTTTTTTTTTTTTGTTTTAATTTTCCAAGGTTATAGTGGAAATGCTGTAGCATGGGAAGATGGAACACTCTACATCAACCAAGGAGAGAGACAATCTACAAGGCAGTTGCTGTGGGAATTGTAAAGCTTCTGAGCCTTAGCCTCACTGTCTGTGAAACAGATATGATAGTTATCCATCTTTAAAATCTCTAGTGACTACATCTAGAGGAATATTTGTATTACTGAGCCTGAGCTGGTGATGTTTAAATTCAGGTAGAGTCACATCGTCTGCTTTCTCTGACAAGCCTAGTGTGATGCACACTGAGATGGACACCATGGGCTCACTGAACTCAGTGGAAACACTTCCAATGTGTTAATTAGACTTTAATTCAAAATATTAGCATGTGCTATGTTTTTAAAATTGTCAGTAACACTGTTTTCTATTCATGAATTCATGTCAAGTGTTGCTTTGTTTGTCAAGGCAGTGTAGTGTTTTGTTTACAGATCAATTTTCTCAAAAGCGGTAAAAGTGTTTGACAAAATAAGAGAATGTTCTGGTTAAAGGTGGAATTTATATTCCAATACGTTGTTTCTTCTGAAATTTTATTACATGAATTTCTGTGTTGACTCTGAAGTGTTGAAATCACTATTTGAAATGAAAATATTACTTTTTTTTTTCTGTCCTGCTGTATTTGATTCTATCTTATATTTTGAATGATTACTTCAACAGTGTAAATCTTCCTAACAGGAATTTCATATGTTATGAGATATTTGCAGAGAAAGTACCCCTTCAAGTAAACAAAAGGCAAATGAAAGATTTCATGTCTTACTAAACGAAGTGAAAACTCTTTTTTTTAACCTTAAAAATATTTTTAGTTTTCTTTAATAAATGCCCAGTGATTTATTACTTAAAAGTAAATTAAAGGGTTTAGGAAAACAAAATCCTTACCTTTAAATACTCAAATAGCAGATCTTGATTCCCAATTTACTTGTCATATGGAGCAGAATGACATCAGCATTGTATTTAGAATTTCAGATTTAGTTTTTTAAAAGATGTATTTAGGAAGAAGTTCTGTACAGGTTTGAATTGTGTGTATATATATACATATACACATAGTGATTTAGTTTATATACACATGTAAAAACCTACTCCTTATTTTTGCTTACAATGACAGGCTCATGAATGACAGAAGGAATGAAGCGCCCTGTCTATAATTCAGTAGCATAATAAAATCGTGCATGTAAAGTAATTTCCAGAATAACCCTTTTTAAGTCTTTCATTTTGCCCAAAGCATTTTACAGTCAATGCACAGCTACAGCTTGTACTTCCTAAGATGTCATATTGTTTATACTGGTTCAGAGATTGTACGGAATATGACCTAAACTACAAGAGGGGCCAGATGCTGCAATGAGTTCTGCATATATAATTTCTATTGCAGTTGTATGTATTCAGATCTATTAGCTAGATCTGGATTTCAGAATCATGACTGTGGCTCTGATATTTGGACAAAATCCTAATTCAGTGTCTGAGCCATCATCTGGAGTAACTAAAGTTGAATCTTGAATAATGTTGACCACCAGACATTATTTTTTGCAACTTTCCAACACTTCTTATTTCTTCAAATACCTCAATAAATCACAATTTCAATTGCATTTTCTCAGATTTAGAACTGAGAACAGAGTTATTGTATCTTGAAAATATTTTATATTAAAGAGGTTTTGAGTTTTAATATTTTACTTTGTTGACTAAAGAATTAAGCATCAGATTTCTCAATCAGCAGTACTAAAGTTTTGAAGTCTTTTAGTATATCAAGTTCTTTATTGAGAGAACATAAAGTTGCTCATGCTCAGAAACACCTTTTCCTTTGTTAAATAATAATCAGCTATTTTAAATTCTTCTGTAATATACCAGTGCCTTTTTAGTTACTAAGAATTTTAAGACTGAAGTACAATTTATCTTTCAGACTGTTTCATTTATATAGCATATTCATTATTTGCGTTTATGATTACATAACTTATACCAAATACGTCAAAATAATCATACCTAAAATATATAACAAAACTTTAATAGATGAATATTTGTGAGGATTCAGCAATACAGAATTCTGAGAGAAATAACATAAACTCAGGAATCAATTAATCACTTTTTTCCTTGTAACACTTCATGAATTCTGTAGCTTAATTCAAATTTAGAGTAGCAATTGAGAGAAAATATTAAAGAAATATGTATGAAAATACATGTATAGTCTGCAAAAAACCTTCTAATTATATGAAACCATTCTTCTGTCACACAAACTGCGCAACAAAACCGCACTAACTTCAACTAAGTCAAATACTGTAAAGGTGAACATTGCCAACAACTTTGAAGAATACCGACAGTTTTATAATTTAGAAGTCTCTGCCTGTGTGCAGTGTTTTCCCCTCGTGTTTCTCTTTCAGCATTGCAGCTATGTACATACAGATATGTATATATAAATGAATACTACCAATCATTCAGTTTCAGTAGTTTCATTTTGCAAGCTCTAGCACCTTTTCCTATCATCTGTGCATATTTAATCACTTCAAATATTGATAAAAACAAACAGCAAGGCAAGTAACATCTGAAGAACCTCACTTTTTTTGCCTATATTTAGGTTTTGTTGTTTAAAGTACTCTCTGCATCCTAGGCAATCATAGCTATCTACAATGGAAATCTTTTTCTATTTCAGGCGTTTAGCCCAGTGTTTCTGATCAGTCCCCACTATCCCTCTCCCCTTTAATCAGAGAAAACAGTGCAAGCCTGAAATGAAACCCAGGTAAATGATGATTCCCTTCCTAGAAGGATTTTCTTTGGTAGGTTGTTTGTATTGCCTGTTCTGCTTACAGTCAACGTGGTAAGATTCCAAAGAACAAAAAGCGGATCTTAACTTTTCTGCAGAATAAAGACACTCAAATTTTTCCTGTACTAAGTAGCATTGATTAAATATATGTTAAAGTATATTTATTGATTTCTATGTTGCAGACCAGGCAATATCATTCAGTCTTTTTTTCCCTTAAATGCTGAAGACAGTGTTGAACAAATGGTATAGATTAAACCAGTAGGGAATGAAATCTACATTATATTAAAAGTTAGAGTGTTGATGCTTAAAGCTCTTGTCCTCAATTTCTCCCATTTTGCCTTTTTCCTAATCAATTTCAGATGGCAAATGCATTCTTTAAAGTCTTTTAAATGGCATGGTGATGAGTCTTTGAAGAAAGTGGCTTAGGTAATCTAAATGTTACCTTATATCTTGACAGATATATGCTTATTGTAATTGCTTACTTTGTGTCCTGAGCATGGAAAGACTGTGAATCTCAGAAATAAAGTACTATGTAATGAATTAGCTTCAGTGATAACTACCCTTTTTATTGTACAGCAGAGTAAACAGCTATTAATTTAAAACACGTAAATTGGAAATCTGAGAACCATATCACTCGCTGTAGTGGGATATATTTCTACAGAACGTGATTACTTCCATAATTCTTGAATATATAAGAATTGCTGTGAAGCAGAACAGTCAGACATTCCCATTAAGAGGCATCAACTGCTACCTCATTAAAGGACGAAAGACTCTGTGGTCATGGGAAGAATCTACAAGTCATTCCCTTTCTAAATTAAAACCTGAAATAGTTGAGAATAATGAGAATAAAGATAAAGGTTTGAAAGCTTATTACTTCCTATGAAGAAATAGCATATTCAGCATATGTTTGAAAAGGTTGAAATATTATGACAAACCCCTGTATAGCTTAAAAACAGTTGCAATTGGCCTCTGAAAAGTGTGCATGCTCTTAGTTAAGGGTACTTTTTAAGACAGGAAAGAGTAAAAACACCAAAGAAATTGAAACCTGATTCAGTATGTCATGGAAAGATATATGCACTGAAAGCTATTATGCATTTAAAGAGATACTAATTTCTCAGTTCTTTAGGATTATTCCAGAGCTTATGCCTTGGTTACTAGTAGCTGTGAGTGTTTATGACATTAGATGTTACTTGGCTGAACACAGAGGAAATTCAATTCTTTCACTCAGCTGCCTTATGAATGAAGGTTAGGATCCTGATTTAGGAAGTCAGGATTCTGCTATGGGAAAGAAACTTGTCTCTTTTATATACCAGGTTATCTAACTTAGGCAGTTTTGTGTATGATCTTGAAAATCTTCATGTATAGAGTTCATTTTTTTGAAAGGCAGAACACTTGCAAAGATTTACTAAGTAAGAATTTTTCACTTTGCAAAACTACACCTACACAAAACTCTTTTCCATATTATTGGTTAATATTTTATTTTTTTTCCTTTAAATTTTTGAGCATAGATCACTACATAGTGTATACTAATATGACAAAGTAAAGCAAAAGTTATGTAGCCCATGTACCATGTAGAGAAAGTCACCTTTGTTAAATTTTACTGTAGAGTTTTGAATATCCCAAGAAAATGATAATGCCATTTGATGAGACATAATGCACATTAGACAAGCTCTTTGAGCAGTCAGTTTTATTAGTGTGATTTGATGGCTGGGATTTGCACACTGAAATAGGCAGCTTCAGTCTTGGACTAGCTATGATGCCTCTCCTGTTTTTTCTTTTACTCTACTCCTTTAGTATGCAGTATCATGCATTAATTTAAATTGAGTATTTGGTAATGGCCAGAACATAACTGAGATTCAGTGAAGCTCATTATCAGACTGGGGGCTGTCCTGGAGATCTCTCCATCCCAGCTCATTGTTGAGGTCTGTCCAATTTCTGCCCTAAAGTTGTCTCCTTTCAAATTTACTGCAAGGGTCTGAATGGTTTTTGCCCCCAGGCTCTATTCTCTCAGACTGATCATAGGGGTTTGAAAGAATGTTGCCTCTGGGTAGTCTCTTTTCAGTTGCAGTTTCTGAATTGAATCTCTCAATGCCCTCAGAATTTCACCTTTCAGCTTCAGTATTTGGGTTTAAAGACCCACTGGCTATAAAGACATTCCATTTTAATATTTTCTTGTGTCATGCTTAAATTAGATGTAGTTGCATTGCTCTTATTGGTGATCCCTCCTTTTTTACATTTCTCAATATTACTGAGTTGCTTTGCACAGGATTTTACTATTATCTCCACTTCCACTTTTACTCTGTGTTGCAATATAGTGAGAATCTTCACTAACTATTAAAGAATTTTTTGAAATCACTTGCAAGTTTTACATATATTTGAACATGAGCACTGCCATCAATTTATTTCAGCAGTAAACTAGTGTAAAAGTGAATATGGGCACATGCAGCCTTTCCAGGAGAATTTTTGTCTGTTTTCCCCCAGAAGTAATTTGCATATCTGAATACTTGAACCCCAAATTGCAAAGATATTTGCAATTTGTTCTCCTTAACAAAGACTTACAATTTAGGTTCTTGAATTGAGGTATTTAACATCAGATACTATTTAATTCAGTCCCTGACACCTGCTACAAGAAGTTCACTGAAAATGGTGAATGAATTTCAGTGGGACAGGAGCTTCTGAGGCACAAATTTATCAAGTCAGTAAAAATAGGATTCTAAAGTCAGTTAATAGGATTCTAAATTGATTTATAGAAATACTCTTGTATCATATGCATCACTTTATTTTTTTTCGAGCTGAGGTTCATAAGCTGTATGGACTGCATGAATCAGGATGCAAACAAGGTTCAGAGCATGAGTTTTGATTATTGTTACTCAGGATGGATAAACCCATATTGTGTGTGCCAAACACAAAAGCTCTTTTGAATTGTTTCATTTTCAGTTGGGTTGCTTTTTTGTTTGGTTTTTTTTAATGTAGTGATAACTTCCTACAGGAGGCAACCTCTGGGGTGTGCTTTGCCATCTCTAGAACTCATTTCATTCCATTTCCCTCTATATGTTTGACATAGTGAAAAACTAAACTCTTTAAATCTAGAATTAGATTCACATCTAC
Source organism: Thryothorus ludovicianus (assembly GCA_013397245.1). Classification (NCBI taxonomy): domain Eukaryota; kingdom Metazoa; phylum Chordata; class Aves; order Passeriformes; family Certhiidae; genus Thryothorus; species Thryothorus ludovicianus. Next base: position 232,157 of record VZTB01006134.1, on the reverse strand, counting down.
CTTGCAATAACAGAAGTGTTGTTTCTTATGGGTTTAAGATGACTTTCAATAGCCACTTGGGGTATTAATGATTGATTGGAGTCTGTTGCTTTTACTTCACTTTATTGCGATCACTTTGTCACATTTCATTGAAGTAAGGAAGAGCCAGGCTTTTAACTTGATCTGTTTTTAAAAAAAAAGTAATAAACCTATACTTGCTAAATTTATTATTTATATTTGTTAAATTTTACTGCAGGTAGTTTAAAAGGGTCATGGGTTGTAGGCATTTAAGAACCTAAGACTTCTGACAAATAAATAGCTCCCAGACAGTAAGTAGTTATTATACATGATGTGTTTCACAGCACGTTTCCATGGAAATATGATTTGTATTGCCCATTAAAAGTTCAGTGTCATTGCTCTTTTATCAAGGTAAGCTACATCACATTACTGCATATATTGTATGGGATGCTGTAGGAGAGGAAAGATGTTTGGAAATTATCACTGAGTAGCTGAAATTCAGTTATTTATTACCTTACAAAAATCTACAAAAGTGTCCTTTAATTCTTGAAGATGGAATTGAGACTCCAAGTCATGTATGTGTAGAAGGAAATCCCAATGCCTTATTTATGCTAATTTTCAACAGAAGTGAATGGTGCAAGGCTATGGGGGAAAAAAGCCAAAAAAACTTGAAATATTCATAAAATAAATAAATAAATTAGGGGTTTTTGCTGATTTATATTAAGCATGTGATGTGATTTTCTTGACTGAAAAATGCAAAGTTATTTTTTTCCAAAAATATGCTCTGTGAGACATCTTGTGCTATGAGGTTGTATGAATCACTTCCTAATTAAAGTAAGACTTCTCTTTTAAACAATTATTAATTCCATTTAGAAGAATTACTAGTAAGCATTTAGCAGCATAGTGTCACCAGTATATGAAATATGTGAAAAAAATTTTTCTATTTATTTTGTAAGTAAGCTAATTTTACAAAAAAATGTTTGCAAAAGAAGTGTGTCTGAAATGCTAATAAGGTCTTTGAAAATTCTCTTTGGTCTTGTTCAGGATCTGGGATTAGAGAATTCAAAGTGTTTAATCTTTATATCTTTTCCCACACTAGGGTGTTTGTTAGGTTTGTGTATGTTGGACTAGGCTGTGTCTTTACAGACCTCTCTTTTTGATATTCTTTGAAAATACCTAAATGATTGATACTCCCAGGCTTTGACCTCTCATTAAAACCTCAGACTGTTGTGCTTGTTTGTCAGATTTTCTGTTTCACAGATGATTTTTTCCTAATGACCTCTATTCAGTCTTTTTATTCAACCTTGTCCTGGGTTGATGCTAAATTGTATCCCCATTCGTCTGTTTAGTTCAGAAATAAGTGTTGTACCTTTAAAAATTGTACCTTTAAACCAGGACAAACCTTTTGAATTCAAACACCTTTTTTAATTTATATTCCATCATTGCTAATAAAAAAAAAATACTATTTTAAAATGTTCTCTTGGACTCATTGTAAATTTTCAGCACCTAATAGATTATCATGGAAACTGTTTGTCTATTTGGCACAGTTTGAGGTGTTCAGTTTAATACAACCACTTAAAAAGCCTTGTTTGCCTTCCTGCGCCCTCCAACTGGAGCCACTAAAGGGAAAGATTACAGGGTGAGATAAGAAAAATTTACTGGAAATAACAATAAAGAAAGCAAAGAAAAAGTAACAACAATCATATTAATAATAAAATGTATAAGAAAAAAGAAACTATTTACATGGAAAGCCCCAAAAAACAAACAAATACTGGACCAAAACATCTGCCAGGTGTTATCAACAGGAAGGAACTCCATCTCCTCAGAAGAGAGAATGCCTTCCTACCACCCCTGGCAATGACATGAGGTGGTAGAGAACAACATCCGGGCCCTGGACATGACTTCTCCTGCTTATTGTGGAAAAATTAACCTTGTCCTGGCTGGAACCAGGACACTGTCACAGAACAGATACAGTGGACCATGCTACTCTGACATAATATACTTATTTACTAACAAGATCAGACTTTATTTTGCTTGTCCCTATTATTCTAAAGACATTTTATGTTAGGACAGCAGATTAAAAATTATTTTAAGTTTCTTTCTCAGGATAAGTGCTTCTTTGTGTTACAGTGCAGCTTTCTAATTTTATGGGCAGGTATTTTTGATGAAAACAAACACAATTCTACTGAAGATAATTAAAATAAATTTTGCTGACAATTAGACAGCAAAATTTTCCAAATCTGCCTTTCTTTAATGAGTAAGAAAAAGCAGTTGGACAAAGACATTAATGAAGAAGTTTATCACAGACTATACATAAAATCTGAATAATCAAAAAAAAACCTAAACTTTTGTTAAAGTCCCTCACTACTGCTAAATGTACTGCTAAAATTTGTGCATATGACTGCAGAGAAATTGCATTACTTTGTGTGGAAGCAATATATACAGCTTTTGACACACCAGATTGTAGTTAAGGCNTATTGCTATGCAGATATGGTGTTTTAAGAGTATCCTGTTTTGAAATGGTATGAGATTCAATGTATGGAGAAAAAAAGGTGGTGATATAACTTTAACTATGTTCTAATATGCATTAATACATAAGTATACTAATATACATGTTCCTATAAGAATTCATCAAATAGTTGTTTTCTTGGTGCCTAAACTTACAAAGATGACAATCAAAGCCAGTCAACAGCAACAATGTGCTCTCTTGTAATCTATTATTTACTGTCACTTTACACTTCTGAAAAATTATCCTTTTGATGCTTTTTATGTTAGTTTCATTCTTACAATAACGTAGAGCAAATCTGAAAATATTGCCTTTGTAGAGTTCTTTGAATCACATGGGTATGTCCATCCATGGTGACGAGTTACAAAGTCTCAAGCAGACAGAGAGCTACACAAACCAGTAAAGACATGGATGGATATTTCATAAATACTTCAGAAAAATTATTGGTTTTAAATTTTAAATTTTCTTTTTAGGAATGCCATATCATTTCACCCTACTTCATTCTTCTCAAATAGCTGAGGCTTTACATTTTTAAATTTAATTTAAATTATAACAGAACATAACCTATTGCAGTCAGAAACAGGATAGCATGTTTATTTGTTTACTTCTGCACCGTCTTTAGGCAGAAAAGTCAATTTTATTTTCCACAGAAGTGACCTTTCTTAAGGAAAAAGCACTGGAAGAAAACATAGATTCTTCTCTAGCAAAGGGACCTGGAGTTCATAATAATAGATTTTGGTTACACCTGGCATAATCACTGAGACATAGGAGTGAACTTTTGCATTTTAAGTAAGTGATATAAAATATACACTCTTTTCTCGATAGCTTATAAAGAAGCAGCAGTCTTTCAAAGGTTTAGTACAACACAACCCATATGCCTTACATTTGCAAATGCTATCTATGATGAAAAAAATTATACAAAATTGAGGGCAAGACAAGTCCTGAACAAAAAGGTTATTTAGTTCTGGCCCTTTATTGCATGAGATCAAAATAGAAAGCTCAAGTGACGAACAGATGGACTCAAAACTTCTTGGTCTACTTTGAAAATAGCATTGATTTCTCCCCATAGCCTTTCTGTTTTGTCCAACATTTGTAAGAAAGATAAGTAGTTTATTTTTGTCTTTTTGGAAATATCCAATGGTTTCCTATGAAAATCAAATATTTCTGTTACATAGCTAGGTATTTGCAGAAGAAGGAAATCTAACAAAGAAAACACATGCACTGTGGATGTCTTCCTCTAAGGTAGTTTCCCTACACTTGTCTTACATATATTTCTAGAGCATCATCCATCTCACTTAAGGCAGTCATTGAAGCTGAAATCAGATGGATTATGTTCTAAAAGTGACTGATTTTCTTCTCTACTTTAGAAAGGGAGCAAGGATATAAATGGATAGAATTTGATGTGGGCAGTTAGATGCAATGAATATCCACCTTACTTGGGTGAAGTTCTTGTTAAAAGGTTTTTTAGATATAAACGCTCATTAATGTAAATTAGAATAACTCTATTGACCAAAATAAAGCAAGATGATTGGTTATACAAGGAAAAGAAGCTATGATTTTTAACCAAAAAGACAGAAATTTTCGCAGTTTTGAGACGGTCATAAAAAATAACTTAAAAGTATGAGTAATATGACTCATTTTATCATGTACCCTTTTTAACAGAAATTTAAATTATTAAGAAGTACAAGCATACATAGTAAGCATAGGAATGAACTGGCACTGAGCTAAGCTTCTGACCAGACTGTTCTCCTTTTGACATCAGCAGGAAACTGTGGTAGGGAAGGAAAGGATTTCCATTGTGTCCTTTAGAACTGATTCTCTCATTTCTGTACAGTGTGAACGATGCCATCCTCAGAGGACAGCCTTGCAACACCAGGCATATTAAACACCCCAAGCATGCTTCTCTTTTTTGAAAAAGTGCCTAAAACTTTTTTCTACTGCCATGACTTCATCATCTGCAAAACACACNCAGAAAAAAAAAAATCTATGTTTAACTACCCATCTCTTCTGAAACAAGTTGTCAGTAAATGATCTTCAGGTTTTCAATATCTATTGATACAACTGGAAAGAAATACACTAAATATTCATATGGACTGTTGAAGTCTTGATGAGTTGGGCAGCATAAAAACAACAAAACATTAAGATCTGCCGTGAGGAAAATAATGCTACTGTTTATTTTTTTGCTTAACACAACCAAGCTTTTTAATATTTTATGTACTTGCTGTAAATAAACCTGACATTTTCCTTATTCCACACCTGTCTGGTTTAGATACCACAAGAAATTGAGCAAATGCTTTCATCTTAGTGTGGTGTATGACAGATACACCTCATGGCTATTCCTAAAATCCCAGAATTGTTGGAATTCAGCCAGTTCAGTGTCCCATCAATTGCTGATAGATATTCTGTCATTGTCATGCCTTATCTCACCATGCTCAATGCTGTTGAGCTCTCAGAAACATATTTCAGCAGTAAATGATTCAGCAAGCAGAGAGAAATATAGAAAGCTTTTTATATGCTCAGAACTGGGCTTTAGATATGCAGGAAAGCTGATATGGCTTTTTTCAGGCAGCATCTGAACTTAACTCCCTCTTTGCAGCTTCTTCCTGTGTATATGCTAAAAGACAAAAAACCTGACCATACCTTTAACTTTATTGCAAATCACTGCTGAGTTTTTTCTGGATTGTATCTGTCCCAGAGGTAGAGGATGTGTTTACAGCAGCATTTTAATTCAAAAAGAGTGCATGTTTTACCTGAATCTCCTTGTCATTTCCCTTAACTCTGCTTTGAGTAACACCCCAGGGCAGGCTTGGAGAGTATGGACTGGGTTCCTGTAGGAAGAACTACACTTTTGCTTCAGTAGCACACTTAATGCAGTGTAACAGCTAGTAGGCATTCAGGAACACAGACTTTCTTACATAGGTAGAAACCTAATTTGTAAGAAACTCTTTTAAATTTTTCTCAAGCTGTGATTTGTAACATAGAGGGCAATGCAAGAGCTGAACCAATACTAGTGAGTGACACTNTCTTTTCTTTTTTTTTGGCATTTTCCTCCTTCTACCATAGCAGTTTATGTTGTAATGCCTCCATGAGAAGAGCTTTACCTCCATCATCTCCTTTGCTTTTGAGGTGATGGTCCCTATAAAATTAAATTCTGTATTGAACTAGATTAAAAATGCTTATCCTCAGAAAATATTGAGGACTAAAGAAACTACTTGAGTGCAAACTTGAAAAGATTAATCATAAAAAAATGCATGAAGAAAAATAAAGTTGCTTTAAATAGTCAGAACTTCAGTACATTATATTTTTCATTCAACTTTAATAGAAAATAGCTTAATCTTTTTGAATATGCTTTACTGAACATAGGTTTTGAAACAAGAAAAACATTCTGAAACAAGGAAGAAAATATTATCTGTAAAATTATGAAAAAAATTCTGGGATAATTGGGTTTTTTTAATTAATTTTTCAAGTCATTTTATTAGTGCCTCATCACAAAGGTGGGAATTATTTTCATATTTTATAAGTGTTTCTCAGGAAACAAATAATTAAATGAAATTTTAAATGTCAAGAGTAATAAAATTTGACCATAGTAGGATTACCTAGGATAACACTGGATATTGATATTAAAGTTAGACTGGCATAATGACCTTTTGCTATATAATCTCACCTATCTTACTATGAAGTCTCACCCCAAGATTTCCTTTCTATGCCTGTGCTCAGGATCAATTATCTGTGAAAGTGACAGAAGCAGCACTTTTTCTCTCTTATTCTAGTTAAAGCTTTTCTTCATGAGAAATACTTCTAGATTCTCTTACACCAAATATAGTATCATAGACAATTTACCATAAAAAACTGTGATTCTTGGTAATGTCCTTCTGAATTATTCGTACCCCAAAACTATCTGCTTCAAGTAGATATCCCTTCAGGTATTTGGAGTTAACTTCTGACAGCTTTGGGTTATGACTAATTCACATTCTTATCAGCAGCTCCAGTAATATATCAATAAACTGAAGGGATTNGTAAAAAAAAAAAAACAAAACTTCAAGAATTTCAGGTCTTTTCCAGCCTTAATAATTCAATTATTATATTTCATAAGATGAGCATCTTCACCAGTTATTTTAAAGCCATTGGTATTATGCTTTCTTTGAGTCCTAATCCTTCCTCATATGCTTATGCTTTCTCTATTGTTTGTAATCTCACTTATTAGTATCTTAAGATCATGTCAGTTCGTTTAAGAATAGCACAATGTTTTACTTTGTCAAATCCTTTGCATTATTTTGCATTTAAAAAACCCACAGAAACCACAAAATGAACTCAGCCACAAAATGAGTTTTATGGAAGCTCTACCAAGACCGTTGATATGTGGAATTTCTATTTAATAGAAGAAAATTATGCTTTTATATGAGATGAAGTTCTTAGCAGACTTTTCTGAAATTTGTTTTCAATGTGGAACTTTTGAATTTTATTTTTTTTCTTTTGCATTTCAATAAGGTCAATTATTCTGGTTTGGTGTCAGACTACATTACAGTAATAGTATGTAATCTGTATAATATTGTATACATATAATTACAAAAATAAAGTCAGATATGGCTGCAAAGGCTGAAATGCAATGAAGCAATAAAAATTAAATGTAATTGTTAACATACCAAAGCTGGAGAGAGCTATATGTTTTTTATTATTTGCCTCTATTTCACAGATTCAAGTTTTTTTTATTTTTTACAGGTGTTGCAGCTAAGAATTGAGTGATATCTCAGCAGTTACAGAGTTACTTGTAACTTAATTTTATTTCATACTGAGGAAACCTGAACATGAGTGTCAGTAGTTTTTATTGTATGAAACTGAGAGCTGGACTTTACAGCTTAGAGTAGCTGTTGGGTGCCTAAAGGTATTTGTTAACATTTTTAGAGAGACGAAGATGGAGCCTTTGTTACAGCTTTCACTTTTGCAAATCACACATTTGAATTTAACAAAGGGTATGGAATTATAATAAAAAGTTTCATGACATGATGCACTATGGACACAATAGATATCCCAGTGAAGCTAGAAGGAGATTTGTAATTGATTTAATTGGAAACTGGAACTGTTCTTATCAGTCATCTGTAAGTAGGAGAAGTGTACAAGCTTTTAGATAACAATGCTGATGCATTTGATGCTGAGGTGTTCTACATGTTAATGAAAATTTGCTGGTGCCATGTCTGTAAATATTTTTTAGTATCTTTTTATTTATTTAGCAGACTGTTTCTGAAATTTCCAAACCTTTCCTTTGTGCTTCCAGTCTGAAGAAACAAGGTCCAGTCATTTTGTATAAATTCCTGCATTCATTGGGATTTAACCTGTTCTGAGGATCTCAACTCCTACAAGAAGAGCATTTTGATTGTATAAACAACCTCCCCTTTTTTGAGGGAGGTTGAGAAAGCAGAATCCATTTCTGATAACACATTGGCTCTGATATCACATGGCAGCAGTGCTGAAAGATTCAAGAGCAGTCCAACATACCCTTTGTTAGATTAGTTGTATATGTACGTGAAAAGTCAACACATTGGATTTTCCAGGTTCCAGGAAAATCAGAATCCCTACTAAACAGAATTGTAGCTGTACAAAGAGCTACAAGTTGCAACACCTATACCACAAGCTGTCTAGAGCCTAACCCAACCACTCAAGGACAAGATAAATGAACTTCCTTGGAGCTGGAGCAAGGAAATAGCTTTTGAATTTGATGGAGAGGAGGAGGTAATACAAAGCTTCACCACATGTGGATTTCATGGTGTCTATCACTGCTGCTTTAAGGATATTTGAAAAAAAATCACAATGAGAACATGATTTGGCTTTTCTTTCCATCCCTTCCTCCTGGTGGCTGTGAAAATATAGCAACTATATTGGATGTGTTTACTGGAGAGAAAGAGGTAGAATGAGAGAAAAGTATACAGACAGAAAACAGCACCAAATTCTGTCTTATGCCATTAACAATAAATACCAATGACTGAATCACAAATAGAAAAAATATGATGCTTCCTAATTTTTTAAGTGCTTTGATGATATTAATGAATAGACTTGAAACTTCTGCTATTCCTATTGAATGGAAGAACAAAAATGTCCTCTGCAGACCACAATTTTCTCCACCCCTTTTGGATATTGTATGAAGTATAACACTTCAGAATTAAATGTGAAATAATAAACACACTGGTGTAAACTGATGGGAAACCTAGTTCAACAAAAGGGACTGCTATAATAAAGAGAATTTCTTCTTTCACTGCACAGATCGCAGAACATGTTGCCCTTCTCCTTAATAAATGAGAGAAAAATGTCAACAAGGAAGGTGATTTGTTTGAAGGAATTTTATTGGTATTATTTTGAGATAGAAAGTACAGTCCTAAGATACTGGGCATTTATAGAAATAAGTAAAAAAAAACATTCAGAGGAAACAAATGTTGGCAGTGTGACACAGTATCTCTGCACATTCTTATATTAAAAACAAAAAAAAAAATTAAGACCATAGGAAGGTGGGAAAGGACTGCAGGAGGTCATCTATTCCAACTTCCATGTAGATATATAGGTGTATTTCAAGATCATGATTGTCACTTACACATCATCATCAGTTTCCGTATAAGTAATACATAAAGTCTTATCTGTTGACTCTCTATGGTAAACCTTAAGAAGATCAAATATAACCAGGATCTATTGAATATATTTGGGGCTTGGAGTATAATTTTTGGGTTTTTTTCCTGCACTGAGAAAAAAAAAAATTGAATATTTGGTTCATATTTGGAATCAGAGGAAAATCAGAACATAACTTTGAATTGCAATAAACAGACCAGATTTTCTTCCAGGCCGTCAAAATGAAATCAATCTAAAAAAATAAAATGTATTTAGGAAAAGCCAGACAGTTTGATGCAACTTGAATTCTTTATTAGAAAACTTTACTCAAAAGAGAAGGACAGTAAGGAAATATAGAACAGGTAAAAATTCCAGATGTACTCTAAAAGGACCATAAAATAATAAAATAGTTTTGTTTGGAAGAGATCTTGAAGATCATCTCATGTCAATCCACTGCCATGGGCAGGGAACCCTTCGCTAGGCCAGGTTACTCAAAGCCCCAATCAGCCTGGCCTTGAACACATCCAGGGAGGGAAATATGGGACTGTTTACAGATTACCAGTGATTATTATACCTCTCCTGGGTCAGGAATATCTATTTAAAAGGAAAGGAGATGTCTGTAACCAAATGCAAGTAATTTGAGAATCCTTGCCCTTTAGTAAAAACATTTCCAGTTAAACGTTGTCAGTTTTCTCAATTTTCTATCATTCCCCAGTGAACACAATTCTCTTCATTATTCAAAATTACATTGCTGTCATGGATTATGTCATTGTACATTTTCAGTTATAGGTTTTCATGGATGGAACTGAAAACAAAGGAGAGAGAAAACCTCTGAGCAAGTGTGATAAAAGCCTTATTACTAAATTGTTTCTTCTCATTCTGGTGAAGTCCTACTTTATTGTATTTTTCTCTTTCCATATTACACTCTATATCTTCATTCTTTAATAGCATTTTACAGAAGACAGGTTTTTATTTCTAAAATTTTAGCTTGAACTGAAGGAATTTTAAATGAGACCTATTTTTCCTTCCTTTTTTTTCCATCTTGAGAATGTCTTCATGGTCATGATCTGGAATATTAAAGCTGTGTGACTGTAGGCTGTAGCACTACAGACATATATAATGAATTTTCAACAAGGAAATGCAGGTGAAACAATGGCATTTTTTACATGTCAGTCTTTTTGACATATGTCTTACAACTACAGATCAGCATCTGTAAAATGTTCAGACAGAACTACATGACCTATGAGCACAAATCTTACATCCCTTCATTTTCACAGGTTAAAAAAACTTTTTGTAATGGTGATGAATTAGAAATCTCGGGCTTTTGTAAATTTTGTTACACATAACAAATCTGTCTCAGTTGGCTGTTGACAATATACTCATATCTGATTAATTGGTATTTTTCTTGAGTTACAGTTTTTTATTAAAATAGTTTTATTTATAGACAAATGCAGCTATTTCTGAAAGGAGACATAAAGTTCAATCTATGAGCTTTAGCAGTAAAAAAACATGCTGAAAGGAATTTAATATGTGCTACATTTTAATTTTATTTCTCAGGTTACTTAAATTACAGTTGATCATAAATTAGTTACTTTTCTATTTTCCTGAAAATATTAAGTGGCCTTTTTGTGATTATGTTAAAGAGCTAGAGTGAAAATAAAATATCACAGTGGTTCATTGAATTCACTGAACTTTCAACTCCAGAAAATCTGCTTGCAATTTCTGCCTTTTTCCATATCTGAAAATAACTGCAAGGTTCATTCTTGATCTCCAATATATAAGGAAAGGCCATCCTGTAATATCAGTGAATTAATTCAGTTTACGGCAGCATTAGTCTTATTCAAAAATATTCTTAAAGTAGGAATGACAGCAAGAAGTGCACTGAGGAATTTAATTCTCTTTTAAAGAAATCTGGGTATGCTAAATGTCACAAAATGGTGCTAGAAGAGAAGGACTTGCTACCTATCAAAAAACCCTCAACCAATAAAACCTAAAAACTTACAAAAATTAATGACTGGAAACTGAAAAGTATCTGATAAAAGTAAAATAAAATACATTTTTTCTGTGTACTCTGTTTTCTCAGAGTCTGCCTCACGTAAGTAGTTCTAGACTGTCTTCAGAAGCAAGCGGCATATTTCACTAGTAGCAGCTATTACTGCTGGTGTAAAACTGGCTGTGATAACTATCTAGTGTCCTCACTACAGCTATTCTGGAGAATTTTATTTTGTAACAGATGCAGTGCAGGCCTGTGAACTGCATGGGTACCTACCATTCTAAACTTTCTCACCTGTAGCAAAAGCATCTGCTTGATACAAATGTCTTTGGGCAAGTAGAGTTCTTCAGCCTGTATAAAGCAGGAGGTCAGGTGGTGGTAGAATTTCTTTCTGGCTCTGAAAATTTGAAATCTCACTCACATAAACAGCTTGTGTGAATAAAAATCAGACTACTCAGGGTGAGCTGCTGCCATGCTGAAGTGTTTGCAGGATCAAGATGCAGATGATAATTACCAAGAATAATGTCTTTACTGTAGTCAAAGATATTTAAAATACTATTCATCATCACTGTAATTATAATATCTATAAAGGGAAAAGTTAGAAAAAAGTATAAAATTATATTTGAATCACCACTTGGTGAATTGGTTAAGAAAATTAGGTAGTGTAAAAATATTTTAAATATCTGCAGATATTAAGCAATTGTATAATTTCTCCCACTTTGAGATATCCCGTAAGATAAATCTCACTTTAATATCTCCACTAAATTTGAGAATTTCTGTTTTCATGTATAAAGTAGATGTGTAATGCACTTCAGGAATTTAATTACATTGACAACCTACTACTGACACATGAATTTAAAATCCAGAGGTGCAAGAGAACAATGCAAGAACAGCTTGGGAAGACCGTTATGATCAGTAGATAAATAATCATAAATATGAATATATCTTTTGTTTTCACAGTTTGAAGAAGGTAGCTAAAATGTAAGAATAGAATAGAATAGAATAGAATAGAATAGAATAGAATAGAATAGAATAGAATAGAATAGAATAGAATAGAATAGAATAGAATAGAATAGAATAGAATAGAATAGAATAGAGTAAGAGCCTACAGCAATCAACTACTTCAACTATTTACAGGACAAAAATAGGAAAGATATAAATTATAAGGACTACAGATAGACCATTTTGGGGATGAAGCAATCAAAGTCATAGAAAGACTGCAATACTTGAATGCAATATATACATCTAAAAAATTTAAAACACAGAGAGGAAGTCGCACAATGGCAGTTCCTTAGTTTAGCAATAGTGATGCTGGTAATAATCTTACAAAGGTGTGCGAAAGAGTAGAGATTGATTTTATATTACCTTCCCTGTCTTCAGCTAAATACAACAGAACAAAATATATTAAAAATGTCACCAGAAAAAAATAAGAGCAAACTTTTATACCAGCTGTGACAAATATACCTTGAAAACAGGTGTTGCAGTGAACATAACATGAGACTGGTTGGAGCAGAAGTATCAAAAATCTGAAGATTAAGAAATGTTGTCAAAATCAATATGGGATTTTCAGCAGGAAGGGAAGACAGAAGGATCCTGTTGTGCCATTGTGCAAATTGAAATAGGGGAACACATTAAAAAAAAATTGAGGAGGAGGTCACAAAGAGGAAGGAAGAAGAGATGATCATACTGAATCTGAGAAAGACAAAAATTTCAGCAATGTAAAAATGAGCACAAAGATTAAAAATATATGTTAACAATGAATTTATCCTCATGTGGTCAAATGTCTGTCTGTATGTCAATCAGAAAACCTGAGTCAATGTGCTGAATGAGTAGTGTATAAGCACTGCTTTTATTTATCTAAATCCTGCAGGCATTAAATAAAGTTGTACATATTTTTTCCGAAATCTTCCTCATCTCTTGCCCAGAAAGCTCTTTATATAATGTTGGCTGGTTTAAAGCTATTGATTGTAGAAGTCACATATATTCAGTGTTCCAGCTTTGCATCTGAGTCTGTGCAATATGGAAAGTGGGTGAGCTTCTTGCAGGCTTAGTTAGGAGAGTGAGAGCAGAGAATCAAGCCAAAATTAGAGGTCTGGAGCACTTGCCCTGTGAGGAGAGGTTTGGAGGAACTGGATTTTTTCAGTCTGGAGCAATAATGCCTCAGGATAGACATAATCGAGCCTAAGCAAACATCACTGACCATCAAGGAGATGAAGCTGGGCTCTTCTCGGCTAAATAGACCAGAAGGAAAAGAGACTGGACATAAACAGAAGTGTGAGAGGCACACTTAGCCTATAAGGAGGACTTTTTCCCATGAGGGAAGCTGAGCATCAGCACAGGTTGACCAGACAAGTGGTGTCACCTTTGTTCTTGCAGGTGTTTCAAAAACTCATCAGATCTCACGGGACACCCAGTACTCAGCAAGGAGTCAGACTTCAGCCAGACTGGAGACCTTCAGAAGACCCTTTGGAGCTGAAATATCTTGTATCATTAGTCTGTGATTTAGGAAACAACACACTCAGACTACTGCCAGCAGTTACCAAGTAGCTGCGTGGAAAACTCCTTCCTCTTAGAGTGAGCTGAATGATGCTTATTACCTGCTTATTTTAATGACCAATTTCAAGACATCTAACAATTCTACAATGAAAAGAGAACAAATACTACATAATCTTTTTTTCCTTTGTTTGTTTTAGGTATTTTTTTGTCATTAAGTAGGATAATTCTTTCCTATTCCACTTTTCAGTGTATGTTTTTGAGCACTAAAAATACTAGTTAAATATGTGTACATTAAAATTACTTAAGGTCTTCTGGAAATAATATAACTCCAAGATATATAAAACTTCAGCCGACCTTTTTAGCTTAAATATTTTACAAAAAGAGTTTATTTAAATTTAAATTAACTTGCAGTGCTTTTGATGTGAAATTATTTATTTGTACATATGATATCTACTAGTTTAGTTGGATATATCAGACTGGGAAATTAATAATGTGATAAAAAGAATCTTGATACAAATTGAAGCGCATTGGTTTTGAAAAATAATTGGAACTGGATAAAATCTATTGGAATTACTAAAAATAGGCTGCTTTAAATAAAAACCTGTTCATTTCCTTGCAAATATATTGTTTACAATACAAATGGTCTGATTTCAGTAGCAGGGATATGTATTCAGTGAAAGTATATAAAGTGTCTATTTCAGGCAAAAATTATCCCTAATTATTTCAATTTTTAGTAAAATGTTAACTAAAATGTTTAAACCTTAAAAGTTGTATTACTTCAGTTGATTGAAATTCTAGAGTTGAATAGTATTCTGTTTTAAAATGCAGCTTCTGAGAAATAAAAACGGTTTGTGTAAACGTATCATTTTAATGGAAAGTTCAAAATTTAAAAAAAAAATCTCTCATTGCAACATTCTTGTTCGTTTCCATTTGTTGCCCATTTGTATGCAGTTTCCTTAAAATAAAGGCATTCATAGCATTCTGAATGCATATTTTGGTAGTTACAAAATATTGACATAATAGGAAATAGATAAACTAAATAGGAATAATGAAGTCAAAATAGAAGTTTTAGTTCCTTAAAGTAGTTGATTGTTTTCACATATATTCTGAAATCTTATCATATTAGATGAGGATTAAATTCTCTAAAGACTGGATTTGAATAGGTATAAATTGTTAGACTATCAAACAAGATGAATTGATACCATTCCCAGAACAGATGATTCATAGGCCAACTGGCAAACCCAGATCCTATAAACCAGATGTCTTTATTTTCCTTCTTATTTTCTGGTAATACAAAGAAGTTCTCTGGGGATATGTGATGTACAACTTCATATGGGAAACGACAAAAGCTACTGTACCTCCTATGGAGGAATTCTCAAGGAATCTGAGGTATGGAAATAAGTAAAAGCTCATTTTTTATTACGGGGACATGGTTGCCCTTTAATGTACTCAGATTGCTTTAAAATATTCCAAAATTAGATCCCTCCATAGATGGTGAGTTGTTTATTTCTTATTAGATGTTCCTCATGGAATCTGAATGAACATCAGTGATTGAGGCCATGATATTTAAGATGTACAGATAATTCTTATAATTTAATTAGTATTAAGGCACATAATGAAAAAAGTCAGAGCACTGTTTGCAAAGAACTACTAGAGTTATAAAAAAGAAGCATTTATAATAAAAATTAGAAACAACTTTTTTTTTGCGCAAACCTCACAGTAGTATAATGACAGGAAAAGTTAATAGTTCTTAAGCATAAAATGGGAGCAGGATATAATATAATTTTTAGAGTAATGAGATGTGTTCTGCAACATCAGAAAATAAGATTGGAATATTTAGCTCTGTGGATAAAGTCATGTGATAACTGCTGGAAGAAAAGTGGGCAATACAGTATGAAAACATCAAATCCAGAGTTTCCAGGAATGTTGATACTGCTGCAGTCAGTCAAATCCAGCTTGTAAGATATACTTACTTCAAATTGTCCTGGATATTGATCTGGGACTGCAGTTTGAAAATTTCAAAGATACTGGTGTCATAGAATCATTGATTAGAATCGATAGAACAATTAAAACAATTTATGCTGGAAGACAATTTTTCAAAATATCTGGTCCAAATCCAGGTCAAAGCTCAGACATCTCCCTATTGTGTTGTGAAAAAATTTGTTCCTCCTTGTCTTTTGTCAGGGCTTTAAATCTCTGTCAGTGCATAGCTGCAAAGTGGGGAGTCTTTCCCTCTGTCACCAAACATTCAAGCTTCTGGCTTTCTGCTTTCTGGCATCCTGTATCCTCTAATTTTTCAGGGTCAGCTTCTACCTGTCCCTCCTTTCACACAGTATGGGGTTCACGTTCAGCCAAAGGATCCATCAGTGCTGTGCCCATCCCTTCTTGTTGGTGTGCAGCTTGCTCACCTCTTCCTACTGCTCCTTCCACTGGTGACTCTGTGTTTTAAACAGTGTCTTTCCCACAGGGAAGATGGCTTTTGTCCCAGCCTCGTGGAATTGCACCAGGCATTGGGGACTGGCAGGATGTGTCAGGAGCTCTCATCCAAACTATCTCTACAGATTTGTCCCTGCTGTGTCACCATTCTAGTCTCACCAGCCATGGCAGTGCCACACAGTCTCTGGGCACCAGACCTTCTCTTCTGGTCCTGCCTTGCCATCCCTGTTCCCTGTATTCTCTGGATATTGGTACTCCAGATAATAAGGTGAAGGGGCAAAGGAGAAAATACTGAAATGCAGACAGAATATGCTGTTGATCAGGAGAAGAGGGTATGTCCAGGGAGCCAGAGGGATGCAGGATACCAGTTCTGCAAAAGTAGAAGCTCCTGCCATTGGTGTTTCAGACAGTGGTAAATCTACATCAGCCACCAAGGATGCTGGCACTTAAACAATTTTAAATGAAAAGGTTTGAAAGGCTGACAAATTACTAGAGATGGATGTGTCCTGAATAAACTCAAACTAGTGCCAGAAATATCAAATTCACATTCTCATTTGTAGGTATCTATGGATAAATATATATGTCTATATTTAGAATAGTAGACTGAACCAGAAATTAAATTATTTGACAAACACACACACTTTCTTGAATAATTTAACTATCTCATATTCTGTATTTCACCCTTTGTGGTAAAAGGTGACCACGGGTTCAAGCCCATCAGCATTTCTGAATATGGAAACATTTGATCCAAAATTGCTGCATGCAATAAATATGAATATAATGTAAAACTCTTAAACACCTCATAAAAACAAATAAACAAATAAAAACAAGATGAAGAAGAGAGAGAGGACTTTCCTGGTTTGACAGGTCCTGCAAACTGTGAATATAGTATCAAAAAATAATTAAACTTGTGTGTTATTATCAGAATTTTTCTCCTCTCTTTGATGTTGGAGTTCTTTTGTTTTTTCAGTTCTGCTTAAAAAAAATCTAGCATAAGACATTGGTTTGTGTTTGATTTGTAACTCATTTTGGAGTTTCAGTCTCTCCTAAGGGTAATGTTTCTGCTTACTAAATGTAATGCTTATTCTCCTTGAGAGAAATGGAATTTCTACTTCTTTTTACTCTCATCCTCAACATTAATCTACAACATACAGATGTTGACTTTTTTCCAAATTTTTTTTGTGTCACTCTTTGCACAGAAACAAAATCACTATTTTGTTAATTAGGTCATCAGTACTAACAATACACTCACCTACATTCTTCTTTTCTCAGATCTTACAGGTGCATATTTCTCTATTGGACTTTCCCAGAAAGTACTTGCAATGTTGTGTACTGTGCTCTATTCATACCTGCTAAAGTTGGTCTTCCAGGTTTTTCTAGATCTAAGTGAGAGTAGGTAGAAAAGAGATTACAAGTTTGTTTTATTCTTTTGCTAATTTCTATAAAGAAAGTTGTATACTAACCTCAAAGCTAAAAATTATCTTCTAATTATCTTCTAATGCTAACAACATTGTTAACTGGAGCATAGAATAATCTATAGGAACTTTTTCATATGAATTTAACAGTGAATTTTGTTATGTACCCCTCAAAGGAGATCCTAGTTGATGTCTCTCTTTACCACAATTTTAAGAAAGACACAGGAATTATGACTAAAGGAACAAAAAAGATGTGGGACTAGCACCCTCAGATCCAGAGCTGTTATGTCTTCTAAATGCCTGGGTCTGAAGAAATAGTCTGCACTACAAGATTGGAGTAGAATACCTAGGGGGAAGGCTCTTCTCTTAAAATGCAGCACAGAAGACATAAAAGAACTCCTGAACCACTGCAGTAACGGGGGGAAATGTAAAAGAGGAAATGCCCACTTTGATTTAAACCAAGAAAATGCCGTAGATCAATTCAAGTATTTTTGAAAACAAGCTGAAAATAGAGCAATAACTGTAAATATCTGAACAGGGTGTTTTTAATACCAGAGCAGATAAAATGAAACTCCTAGTAATACATTTAATATTCATTGTGTTCCTCTAAAGATCTTTAAATTTGCTACTCCTTCTTACTCTATGTATCACATTGTATTAATCAAGTAATAGTAAGATCTTGTTTTTCTATGATTTCTTTTCTTTACTAAATTTTTTTTGGTTTTAAATATTCCTGGCACCAGAAGTCCCCACAGTATAAGAACTAAAGATGAGCAGAAAAACTACATATCTGAATGTTCTTTGTGAAGAAGTTATTCTCCTGTTTTCAAAGGGCCAAGAAATGTGTAAGTCCCAGAGGAAACTCTAAAACTCATATTTCCTTTCCCATACTCTATCATTTTAGTTTCTCATTTGTCTCCAGTACCTTTTCCTCAAAGGTGAATTGCTGTTTCTCTTTTACTGAATGAGCCAGGGTGAGCTGTTGGCTTTGATTAAAACCTTCTAAGACCACGTAACACGGAACAACTCCTTTGAATGTCCTTTGAAAGGGTTACGAACATGGAAACAGAGCAATCTATTAAATGGTCAATAGAAATAAAATTTATTAAACATTGAACTTTACCCAGATCTTGACAGAGAGCAGAAGAGCATCACTTCAGTGAACTCAGTAGTGGTACACACTAGGTGAAGTTGCTTACTGTGGCTTTCTGTGCTTGTTTCACAGTGACTGATCATTATGAAGAGCCCAGACAGTAAACCAGTGATGTTTTTAATAGGTCAGCTCAAATACATTCTTCTATCAGAAAGAAAATTACCTTGCTAATACACCAAATTTGCTACTTATTTGTTTTTGGGTTATTTTGTTTTCTACAAAGAGCCCTCCCAAAATAATTTTCCAACAATTAAGCTAGAACCAGAATGAACACAATGATAATTGTTATATTAGAACTTGAAAATCTTGTAAATCCCAAAGCAGATGCTGCTATTTTCAAATAAAAATTGAGCAAAGCTAATTCAAACTCATTTAAGCAAAGTCAGTACTGCAGTCACTTTATAAAAGGCCTAGATTTGGCTTGGGAAGATCCTAGTATTGTCTCATTACTGCCTGAAGCTTTATCATGGTACTGTACCTTTCTAAAAGATCATGAAAAGGAAAGGAAAGGAAAAGAAAGGAAAATGCTATCCTTTCTGATTCAATTCCTTTCTACAGCTCTAATGCAGTTTTGGCCAAGTTTGACTTTTAATGCTTTCTCTGTAAAGTATTCCCACAGTGAACAGAAACAACCCTTTCAGTCTTACATTGTAGGGCAAAAATGACCTTATCTGTGCTGATGCATACGTGCTGATTCTCAAGGTCACTCTATATAAGAAAATTGTAGTGCAATCCCAAACTGTAGCATAAGCATAATAGCAGTCATATTTTTACTTTGCAATAAAAATCTTAGACTCACATTACTGAGATCACACTTCAGTCAAATGACATACTGGGCATGATGCAAGTTTGTCCATCCCATGTCTGTGCTTGACTGCTAATTTGAAATTTCTAATTACATTCTTATGATCTTGCTTCCTGTCAGACTGACAGCTACATAACATGTAGGAGGAAAGCTAGATGAGAAGGCTAATTATGAACTAAGGCAGTCAGGAGGGTGAGAGAGAGAGAAGCATTATTTTATTTTTTAATCAATATTATATTTTCTCTTGCACCTCCCCCAGTAGATTGTGTCTTAATGAGAGTCAGTCCTAATCAATGCACATCTAGCCAAATTAAAGGTCAGATACTGTCTGTGTAGGGCATGTAAATCACAGGAATGTCTTTGAGATGCCTTCCCTTCCTTTATTCCTTTTCTACAGTGTAGCAAAAGCCAGAAAAAGCATAAGTTCCTCTACTAGAGGAGAGGAGGGTGTGTCTTTTTTTTCCCTATTTCCTGCAATGCATGTTACTCAAAGCAGCAGAAAGAAAGCCAGCTGTGTTCCCAGTACTGATTTTACTATGGTTTGCTGCCTACCACTTTTTTCTTTACTAAGGAACTATTCCATATGTTTCTGCTCTTAGACATGCTCAATGCATTGATTTTCCAACACAGTTAAATGCTACTCACACTGCACATATATTTTCATATATTTTTGCATAACCATCTATCTTGCTGTAGGGCATAAGATATATATTTAGCATCATGTTATAGAAAAAATATTCTTGTGGGTCACAATTCATCCTTTGCTGTTTCTCAGACACTTTGAAAAACATACACATGCTAAAAAGCCCAATGGTTACATCAACAAGGCCCCAGAAAAAACATATGTGAGATCAGAGTTTACTCAGGTCAGGTTCTATGCAGTGTAGATAGACCATCTGTTCTATAAATACAATCTTTAAGAGAATAATACACGTATTTTCCATGCAAACTGGATTAATCTAAGAAAGAGCCTAATGATACCTTGCTTTAAGTTCTATACCAACTACTAAACTGTAGTATTTCATGGGGGCTTTGTTTTAATTTTAAAAGTTTAGGAAATTTGAGCTTACAAGCATAAAATAATTCCATTTCTAGTATATAGTATATTTCTGGAATTGAAATCTCTTGCTTTGGTTTTTTGTTGATCTGTTTTTTTCTCCTGATTTAAAATTGTACGTCATAGCCTGTTTATGTTGGGTTCATCATACTAGAAAACTGTATGACTGGTCCTGATGTTTAAAAAGCTAAAAGCAGAGGTGGAGGCATGGATTCACAATCATGAGACAGAGAAGTTCAAGAGTTTTCACAAGTTAAGAATCTGTGTAGAAATGTGATCAGAAGCAAGAGAGATTTATACCAGAAATCAAATTATAACAGGAATAAGAAATAAGAAAGAGGTTCCAGCAGTCACAGCTAAGCATGCAAGAGAGAAGAGCAAGGAAAAAGCCACAGTGGCACACAAAGTAGCCAATAATGATCTGCGCAAGGAGCTATCATATGCCCCATTCCTCCTGATCAATTCCATTCATTTCACTATCTGCTTAAGAGGACTTTGAGTAAGAGCAGGTGCTCCACTGCAGAGACACATTACTGAACCTGCACCTAAAAAAGAGTAATTTTTTCATTTCTGATAACAGTTATATAAATTCAGTGATCATTCATGCCACATTTTTAAATCAGTAGTCATTGATATAAATAAAAGTAAGTTCAGATCCCAAAATAACAAGCTAAATCTATAATAATATAAATAAGTTTGCTTGGTTGGATTACTCAGAAAGTTGCTGCATATTTATATCAGAAAATATTTAAGCAGAATGAGCTACAGTCCAACTCTTCCCTACACAATATCAAATGGTGGGTAGAAAATGGAAAAAAATTCTACTATCAGTAAAAATTAAGACTACAGATGTGGATTTTCTTGAACTTTTACTAATGAGATAGCTAATCACTATTGCTAGAAAGTGTGCTGAGCTTGTTTACTGCTATTTTGCCTAAAGTCAAGATCAAGTTTGGGTCTTGTTTGGGAAGAAGCACATTAGCTGTGTATAGTGCATGCAGTTCCAAGCACCGACTTCTATTTTTGTCTCCTGAGTTTAACACGTCCATTTGTTCACACTTTTTACTTATCTTCATTGCCACCTTCTCATCTCCTAAGAATATTTAGCATCACAGTTTTGGTGAGACTACAGGGATCAAACAAGCCACAGAAAAGAAAAGATGCTGCTCCCCAGCCTGCCCTGCTTGATTCTCACTTGCCTCTGGTTTCACCTGCCCGATAGTCATCTGCCCAGCCAGGAGAAAATGTAATGGGATTGAAAGTAGAAAGCAAGCATCATTATTGCAGATTTCTTTTTAGGAACTGCAACTACAATGATAAGGGAGTGTTACTCCAAACTGGGCAGTGTTACAGATCTCTTCTGAGCAGATGGGCTGCAAAACAGCAAACTTTGCATGGACCAGCTGCA
Organism: Thryothorus ludovicianus; assembly: GCA_013397245.1. NCBI lineage: Eukaryota > Metazoa > Chordata > Aves > Passeriformes > Certhiidae > Thryothorus > Thryothorus ludovicianus. The sequence goes on along the minus strand of VZTB01006134.1, from coordinate 210,300 downwards.
GGCTTTCATAACAAATACAAGCTGCTGATAGCAGTCTAGACAGGCACAACAGCTAGAAAACACATTTCCATAATATAATAGCCTGTTGTAGAAATGAAGATTGCTCCTTGGCATTCCCACTTAAATTTATGTGCTTATTAATAGAACTAGATTGTTATATACTCACATACACTCCTCTACCAGCCTGTGCTAGTTAACACAAAATGGATGTAAAATGCTACCAAGGTAACTAGCTAGGAATTGAATATCACAAACATATATTTTTTTAGTTTTTTGTTTTGCTTGTTTGTTTACCCAAAGGAAACTGCAGTTTTCTCAAATTCAAATTGTTAATGAGGAAAAAAGTTCAAGAAAAATCAAAATGTCATATGCTGGTCAGTTAAGCTCAAGAACATTTAATTTTTTAACTCATGTAAAGTATTTAATTTTGGAACATCAGAAGTTTTAAAGCTGAGTTTCCTTATCAGTACTCTGCCTTACAAAAACTGTGAATTGCTTGCAGTTTTGAGGTGTTTTCAAAATTTTCTTAGTTTTTTTCTTTTATTCCATATGGCTAGCAGAAATTCTGTATCTCTCAAGAGCATGCTGTAGATCTCCCGCTGACAGAAATACAACTTCAATACCATTTCATAAGAAATACAACTCTGTATGTATTAGCAAAGATAAAAAATGAGAATATCGGAAACATCAGAAGGGATATTTCTCTTAGCAGTGTGACACTCAAAATATTTTAAATGAAACTTAGCAGGAAAGTTTCCTCATTTTGATTCAGAGGACTATGAAATGCTTAGAAGTATCTTATTGAATTGTCTTTTGAAGCAAATTTATTCCGAATTACAATTTTAGGGAAAAAAACAAACCCAAAGTGTTAGAATTTTACAGAGTTGGGATAAAAACTAACCTTAATATTTGGAGTCTAAGAATTTCACAATCTTGCTACACCAGTCTTATTTATCAGATTTTCTTACCCTCTGCAAATCTCTTATCATGTATAAATTAACATGTATGACTTATATCTAAAGGGACAACATACAAAGATTTTATAGCTCTCTTACAAGTGATTTTTTTTATTCCGAGGAAACGTCAACAGAGCTTACTCTTGTCTTGAGTACTCTCCAGCTCTTCCAGCAAAGAAAAGATATGTCATAGCTGAAAGAAATTATTCCATGGGTTAATTGCTGTGTAGGAACATGGTTTCTATTTTCTCCAACTCTATATATACTTTCAGGTAGCTTGTGATATTTGGTGATATTTCAGTTAGCTGAGTTAATTATTTAAGTGATGTGGAGTAAGTGAATCATAAATTCCACAGACTGTGTTTCTTGCATGTAGAAACTTCTCTCATATCTGCTTATACCTTTGACTCTGTGCAGTGTGGTGGCAGTGTCTTGCGTCCCCAGGTGCTGCTGATACTTTGCTCTGAGTACCATGAGGTCAGGCATTTTGGCTGGGCCTCCACACCATCTCACACTAAGTGCAATGTGTCCTGTCAGCCTTCAGAGAGCTACCAGCATGGTCTAGACCAAAATGCCTGTGTATTACCTAGACTTTCTTCATGCTAACATGCTATCTGCGTGTAGTAGACGTGGCATTTTTTTAAGACACCTGACCTTTAGTCCAAACACTATGAAATAAATGAAAATACAAGTCTTTAAATAAAGCCCTTAGTCCCTGTTTTTAAACTTCAGAGAATTAGCTATTAAGAGTTGAAAAGGCCAGTGTATATGTATTTATGATAGTATATTGTTGCAATAATGAAGCAGTCAAGTTAGCTTTTTGGCAGAGTTTTCAGTCAGTTTTCAGTGAGTTGTTTTAGCATATGCAGTATTGAAGAACACGTGATACATTTTTGTCCATTAAAGCAAGAAAGGGAAATGATAAGCAAAAGATATCACTAGAGTCTAGATTTCCTCCAGGTCCTATGGTGCTGAGACTTAGGCTATTTATAAAGTGGATTATACAAAAATATTCAAACTTTCTCTCCAGATGTCTTCTCAAAGTAGAAGAGAGAAAAGACTGCTGAGAAAAATACAGTGTGAAACACTGCTTTAATAATGCCAGATGAGAAGAATCATGTTCAGCGATCAAAATGACTTAGCAGTTTTGTAAAAAGAGGATAAAGAAATGTGACTGAAACCTCAAAATGCATTTAAAACAAACAGAAAAAATGCAATCATAAAGCAAATCCTCATAAATATGTCAGTCCTTTATAGAGGAGGGTGTGTCTCATGATAAACTCCTTGTTCAGTACAGTTCTAAACAATTCTGCTTTTATGATTTTCAAGTGTCTTTTTTGATACTGTTTTGCATATAATATTGAACAGATCTGTGACCAATTCTGTGACTAACAGAGAGAAAATAAAAAAGTTCCTTATTTAATAAAAACAAGAAGAAAAAAGTTGCAATCTTTTAAAGTCTTTGGAAGAAAATTTATTGCTACAAAAATCACACAAACAATTTTATATGTAAATAACAAGTCAGTGTCCTAGGAAGGTTACATGAGCTTTCCTTACTCTTCTGTTTTTCTTTGTTTGAATTTATTCTTCTATTCAGATTAAAGATTCAGACAAAAAATTGTTTGATGTATGAACTCCACAATATTTTTATTGGCTTTTTCTGGAACAAAACAAGTGTAGTCTTCTGGTACTTTCTAGTTACATAACCAGGGATGAAGAGTTAATTAGGATGTAAGTACATACAATCATTCAGATTTGTATAAGCAAATCTAATAACTCAGTGTTATTAAATATGCTTCTGCGGTGTTCTTGAGCATCAATCACAGAGAAATAAAAAGGGGGAATATTACTTATTTAAATTTTTCAGATTAGTATGAATAATGCAGTGAGAAGAGTGCAGATGGAAAGCATCACATGTTCCCTGCCTCTTCCCTCTCTCTCCCGTGTTGTTTTTCAATGCCTCAATAGAGGAAACTGCCACAAAGAGGAAGTTTCTTACTTGTTTGGAAGCTCACTGAAGCCAAGGGAGACATTCCACTGTGCCTCAGTAAGTTAGTTACTTACATGCTATGAGTCTGATAAGTGACTTGCAGGAGTTTGTATCAATGTACCTATGAGAAAGGAAAAAAATATTGTAAAAGAAAGGAGAATGAAAACCTGAGCAGTGAATTTCCTACCACCAACGTGGGAGTTTCAAAGCATGAGTTGAACTTTATAATTCTCTCAGTTGGATGTACTGTGATACTGTGGTCCTTTTCCCATTTTAAATGAAACGACTCTTAGCAAAAGAAAAGAGGCAGCAGGATTCAGGGGAAATATGGCTTTTTCCTATTCTGATCTCAGCTTCTGTGATAAAAACATAGGAATAACCACAGCTGGCTCTCCAGGAAGGACTTAAATGCCTTTGTTTCAAGGCATTCTGTATTTAAGTGCCCCATAGATGCCTTGCTATTATCAAAGCATGGAAAAATGCCTGGGAGTTACGTGACAAACACAGTTAACCTGCCTGAAGTGAATTATTCCTGAAATGCAGTGTAAAACTAAATGCTTTTTCAGTTGCTTTGTTTTCTAACAGATGCTGTTGTTAAAATTGTGTGTTTGACTCTACTCACGTTAATTAGGCATAACTCTGCATCTGAGTCCCCCAGGTCAGTGTTTTATATCCAGCATTTTTTCTGTCATATTGTTGGTTTTCAGCCACTGTTGTGCCACAGTCAGTTTATTCATATGCAAGGCTTATTTGCCATAAGCGAGCAATTCAGTTTCATTAACAGACCTTGCCCCTGACAAACTAACAGCTGTGGCACTCCGAGTTCTCAGAGCACCTGTGACTGGGTTTCTACATGCCTGGAAATCACTCTACATGTTTTTCCCATTTGGCACTACAAATACAGATCTGGCTGGCTCTGAGAGTAGCAGCACTGACATATACATGAATTCACTTGTTTGTAGGATAAATGCACCATTCTAGGAATGTTTTTCCTGGAAATACAGTTAAGTGACTGTGCATAACTGCATCCCTTCCTACTCTGAAACACTGCCCGAGTGCTTACAACTGACCATTAATTTATCAGATTTGGTACCTAACAAGCAAAAAACCCCTTTGATGTGCACGGTTTCCTGACTGATTATGTGTGAGATCATTACAGAAATCATAGAAAGGTTTGGGTTGGAAGGGACCTTAATAATCATCTAGTTCCAGCCCCCTTGCCATGGGCAGGGGCACCTTCCACTAGACCAGGTTCATCATCCAGCCTGATCTTGAACTTCCAGAAATGGGGAAGCTTCTCTGGGAAACCTGGGTCAGTACCTCACTGCTGTCATAATAAAGAATTTTTTTCTAACATCTAATCTAAACTTGCCATCTTTCAGTTTGAAGCCATTCTCTCTTCTCTTATCACTATGTGCTCCTGTCAAAAGTCCCTCTCCAGCCCTCTTTTAGCTCCCTTTAGGTACTGGAAGGTAACATAAGGTCTCTCTGGAACTTTCTCTTCACCAGGCTTGACAAATAAGGTCTCACAAGAATAGTCATCTTCTTTGACCTGCTGGTCACACTGCTTTTGATGCAGCTTATTTTGATACAAATATTTGTCACAGAGTGATAGGCGAGTAAATCAGAGGATATGAGTCAAGATGTTATGAGGATAAGAAGCATTTTGGTCTTTTAGGGGTAGGCTCAAGACTAGGTATCTTCTTGGAAATCCAGTTAGAAGGATAGTACGGGAAAAGGGAAGGACATATCTGTAATTCAGGGAATGAAAAGAATTAGCAGTAGAAAGGCTCCTGTCTCAGGAAATGTGAAAAAGAAGAAAAGTAAGAGAAAAGTTTCTGTAAAAAAAAGAGATTTTGTGGGTTTTGTCCGATTTTCGTTTAACTGTTAAATTCAGATTTTAGATGAGTCAATACAGGGTACTTAAAATACAACTTTTAAAGTAGAAAATTACATTAATGTGTTTACTAGCATTAAAAAAAAAAAAAAAGAAAAAAAAAAAAGCTGTCTTGTACCCAGAAATGATGTGAAGAGCTGAGTAGCTATTGAACTGAAGCTATTAAAAGGTCTGTGGATACTAGTTTGTGATATATCTTAGTTAATAACTTTTGTAGTTTCTGATGCTTGTCTGGTGTTTAGTTCTGGAAAGAAAAGTCAATATCTTTCACCAGTAACGGTGTGAGTCATACTCTTTATTGGAGGAGTCAGTTCTGTGTGGGAGTGGGATCTAAATGAATGTTTATATGTGGAAAAACAATTTTGTTGTTCAAACCTAAAATATATGATCTTTCAGAAACCAGTTAGAGACAGCATTTTAAAGTATTTTTCTTTTCTATACAAATCAGCTAGGAAATGACATTTATGTGTCAGAGATCATAAAATGGTACCATTTCATAGCAAACTTGTATTTTTTTCTTAACCATAAAATCAAAGGTCTTTTAGATCAAAGCTTTTAAGAGACACTATGACAAATAACAAAGAACAATCTTTCTCCCTAATGTTCTGTGTTTAAAGATACTGTACAATTTCCTAGAAAACTGAGATTTTTGGTGAAAACTAAATAACTTTATCTTGATTAGTTCAGCTTCCAAAGTTTTAAAGCTGAGGTTATAAAATTGATGTAATTTATGTTAACCATGTGAAGTATGCTGACAAAGTGGTCACCCTGTTCATTACCTTTCTCTATCCAAACCCCACATATCAAGCTTCCTTGATCATCCAAGCACAGTTAGGATAACTACTTTTGTGAACCATAAATTAAGGATCACTTCATGTTACTTAAAACCTTGTAAATTTTACCTTTCTTTTACTAGTCACACAGTGGGATTTCGTACAATAGTTTTAAAAAGTAAAAGAAAACTTCTGAAATATTTATCTATGTAGTGGAAGCATTGTAATTATTATAGTCTGAACTTGTCAAGTTATTTCTGTTTAGGAAGCAAGGGAGTTCTTTGGTTTATTGATTGAAAAGCTAGTTTTTGAAGCAGATACACTTCTATACAAAGAATGGATGACTGAAGTGAGACTTGAAGAAAGGGTTGCATAAAGATCTCTTCTAGAGTATGTCCATGGAATGAATTGTAGATGGGATATATTTGACACTCTAGAGTTTATATCATTGAGAAAACTGCTCAAACTTTGAGGCTGGTGCTTCTCTGAGTGGAATCAGATCAGAGATCCCTTTCATATATAAATCTAAATGATTAGGTCTGGGGTGTTAAGGACAACTTTCACAAGACATGTTGCCAGTCCTCTCACTGCTAGAGAGGATTTAATGTTCCATTATCTGATTCAGCCAACCTGATTCTTCCTTCTTGTGACCCACTGTGCAGAATTCCAGACTCATAGCACCCAGGACAGCCTCTGCTTAGGTCACTCTTTTCCATCCAAGGAATCTGAGTGTAAACCAGGAACTGGGGAAGCAGCTATCACAATCAGATGAGCACTTCCAGGCACGTTCACAAGCACCTTTGGCCATGGCTCCTGACATCAGCCCTGGGAGTGTTCTGCTGTTTCATCTCATGGGTGGCATGATGGGGTGCTGGGCAGCCACTGGGCAGGAGGCAGACAGCAAGGGCCACAGTTATTTACTGCACCAGTACCGGTCTATGACTCCCCAGCTCACTTCTAAAAAGTGATTGACCAGATTCCAGAAGTCACTGAAGATTATGTGTCCGTCTTTTGCACTGAAAATTTCTCTCCTTTTCTTCTTTGCTGAAATCATACACGGCCTCTCTCCTTCTCTAATAAGTTTTTCTGGTTGTTGTTGAAAACATATCTTTTTTTGCTTCAGTTATGAGCTGAAGTAAATTGACAGCCTGGTACCACTAACTTTACCATACATACTGCAGTTGCAATAAAGGACTCTATCTAGAAAACACCAAAACAAAATCATTTGTTTCTTTCACTTTTCAGCATGAGTTTCTGTCAGGAAGTCTGATTGCTTAGGATTCATAGGAGATGGGAAACACACATGGTGAAATGGCAATTTCTTTTTTCTATTTTGAGCATTGAATTTTTCAAGAACAAGAAAAAAGCTTGTTGACAAAACAACATATACGTGTGTGTGTGTGTGTGCGTGTGCGTGTGTGTGTATGCAATATATGCAATTTTTTTGGCAGAAACCATTCTCTGACTTCCAGAGAGTCCATTTTATAAATATGTGAAGGCATCTTATATCCTGGAAGACTTCACATCAAGCTGAGGTTTAGCTTTAGACAAAGGGATTTGTGTTGCAGTATAGCTATAGCTGTATCCATCCATCTTTCTTTGGAATTCCACTACTGCACAAGTTAAATAATGGATGAGGAGAACTCTGTCTTGGCATTTTAGAGCTCACCATAGAGTTAGTCTTAATTGTTCACGAGATTTGCTCTGTCCTTGCAAACCTAGCCATCTCTGGCACCTTCCAGGGTTAGCACAGAGAAAAGTGACTATTTTGGCATCCTTTGGATGAGCTTCTCCTTCTACTGATTACAGTAAAAGCTTGAGAAGATTATCCAACCTTGGTTAAACACAGCCTTTACAAATGCCCACCTCCATTTATATTCAAAAATTAAATTATTCACAGCCATATCCCAAAAAAGCCACCACGTTTTATAATCTCTTGCGACACTGAATTACACAGACTCGGCCAAGCAAGAGGAGTTGGCCCATTTATGTTTAGCACAGAATTTGCTTATGCATGAACTTGAGGATCTTGACAAATTCTGGACATGGTCTGGGCTGGATTAAAGAAAAGCTTACTTAGAAGATGTCCAGCAAGTGGCATCAGGTCCTTGACTGAGTCTGTGAAGGTCAAATTCCACTCTCTATCCCAGGCTTCCTGTGAAGGAATGGTGTGACACAAAAGATGAAGTTAGTTATATATCATTCAGCTCTTATAGTACTGAACTACTTAGGCTCCTAAGACTTGCTTTCTTGGATGGCTCAGATACTTAGAAGTTTATGTCTCGTTAAATCATTCTTTAATACAGTTTAAAGTGCTCTATAAAGTTTCAGGGCTATCAAAACAGTAAAATTATCTGACAAAATCCTGAGAAGATTACGCTTGCCCACTTAGTCATAGTATGAGGAAATTCCTATTTCTGTGATTAATGATGACTTACACTGTTAAGGATGGCAGTCTGAATTAGGACAACTATATTAAGAAAGGAGAAAACTCGTGAGTTTATCAGGAAGAAATATTTGGCTGTTCAGTTCTGTACACAAACATCACAGCCTTGAAAACTGCTTATGGTTCCTAGGGGGAATGCTGTTTGTAGAGCTGGGCTTGTCCCTGGCCTGTTGAGATGGAACTGACCTTAGCTGTGAAGTTAATATAGTGCAATTAATAAAGCAAGAGAGAAAACTAACACAAAGAATGGTAGGGAGGATCAGAGGCAAAGAAGAAAAACAAGTTATAGAGTAGAAAGCAATAGGAGAGTTGAGAAGGAAGAAATGTCTGGTTTTGAAAGTGAGGAATCCTTCTCCATTTCCTAGGTCATTGTGTTTTCCTATAAAAACATTCAATTAACAGTGCAAACCTAAATTTTTCATTAATTCGTAACTAACTATTTTATGTTGTGAGCATGCAGAGAGAAATTCAAACACCACACAATGGCAAATCAGATGAAAGTAACCACCTTCCAGTGACATTTCTCCTTCCTATTAAAAATGCTGTACACATGTAACTGCTGGCAATAAAATGTCAAGAATGAGAGAGAAACTTGAAACATCCTTGATACAATAGGAAAAAGTTGATTTTTTTTAAAAAGACAATGTTCTGCACTGTTACCGGTCCTAATTATGAACAAACCAGACATTGACTGAAAGCTGAGACTTTCATCTCCTGTTTTCAGAAAGCATGAGACTACATTTGTTTTGAGAGATAATGAGTTTGACACAGAAAGCTCAGCCAGGCTACCTTTGAGCTCAGCAGCATATGGTCAAAAATTCTACTAATGATGTGAAAGCTTGAATTTCCCATGTTATAAAAGTGTATGTTCTACTTTTGGAAGAGGATTGCTTATCCAGCTGTCCATGAACTTTACTCAGTTCTGTTGCATGTTTTATGTCATTAATAGAGTAGTAGAATAAGTAAATTGAATTTTGAATACAAGACAACTGCCAGTATATTGCCTGTACAGGAGAAATTTATGCATTCAGGTGTGTAGCCTGAATGGCCTCACAAATCAGTCTTGGTTTGCTAGTCTTCCTCACATACTAACTTTAGTATTCATCCTTATAGGTCCACTTAAAAATCACTGCCAAAAGTGATGCTTAATGGACTCAAACCCAAAACTGTGAAATCTGAACCTTAGCAATTCCAATGGAAAAAATACTGTGGTAATCAAGTATAAAGTTTGTGGGTATAAAAATCACTTTTTTTGATATTTCAAGATGGCACTTCATTAATTACTCAGCATCACAACAGCACTTCATGAGGAGAGCCATGGGCTTATTCTATGTCATAGTTAGGATAATAAATGACCTCCTAGAGCAACATTATTGATTTCAATGGAAGCATAACGAAAGAAGAATTGAAACTTTGCATAGCTTGTTTTATAGTTTCTTTCAGTCCTTTGGAGTCTGCACAGGGATATTCTGTGAGCTGTACTGCAGTCTCATAGATTTCCAATGTATGGTAGCAATGTGATTACTTTAGCCAAATCAAAAAAATTAAGATTACCTCATTATCCAGCTAGAAAGGATTTACTAGTGATTGATTTCTGTCATAGTGGGATAATTAACCTTAATACTTACAATATGTAGTTATTCGTTAAGAACATCTCACACCAATTGCCAGAAATTATTAAGCTAAACCTCATGATACTTGCAAAGACAGAATAATTATCCTCACTTTACAGGTGGAAAAGCTGATTACATACAGATGCTCACAAATACCTTATACCCATGACATACAGACACCATTACACAAAAAGAGATAATGATATATTTTCCTAATTGATTATCTAATATTTGATATTATTCCCATGCTGAAATGTATAGCTTAATTTTCTGAGTTGTTGAAAATCTTTTATCTCATGATCCAATGAATATGGAGATGGAGCTTAAACACAAATCAGGAGCAAACTTCATCTGAACAACTTCAGAAATTCAGGTTTGCTTTCGAAAGCATGGGAAGATGTATAAAAAACACACAAGAATATTCAACATAACCCTGAATCAAATATTAGTTTTCTTTATTTGAATATTGCAGTTGTGAGTTTGATTTTCTGTATGTCAGAGATGTAGGTTAAGGGACTTTGATTATACATAGATTTCAATGAGAGTACAACACTGTTTATCTTTGAATTCTGTCACCTTTATATTTTTTTAATTTAATTTTTGTTGATTAAAATATGACATAGTTTATTTCATTAGAGAAAAGTCTCTGGTAGCTAATTTAACATCTGTTGATTTTTACAGGGACAGAGTGATGCTTCACATTACCAGTATAAAGCAGAGAAGATGTGGAGGTCATAGCTGTGTTGCCCACTAGCAGCACTCTGTTCTCCAGATCCTGCTAGGGAGAGGAGAAAAACCATAACCAACCAAGAAAATCTGTATCTAGCTTAATAATAATGAAGAGTTATCTTTCAGTTTGCTAAACCTTTGTAAAGACCTTGTATTTGAAAAACATAAAATATTGGTGTTAAGACATCACACCACAACAATAAAGATTCTTAGATAAGCTAAGTATGGCAGAGTTTTCTCACACAGAGTGGTTTATATAGATTTAGACTGGAGAAAGGCAGTGAATCTAACTTAACCCAATCTTCATTGGCTCTACATTTTAATCAGCATTTAATCCCCCAGTATTTGCAGGGATAATTTGGTGAATAGAAGTAACAGACAAACAAAGAATAACGAGGGAAAAGTTAGTGAGTTAGGACAAGCATGCATATGAGGTTTCTCTCCTGCAAAAAAGAGGTTGCAATTAACTTTTCAATATTTTTCAATAATTTTGTTTCCAGCATTTTTTTTTCTTCCATTGAATTTATTTATTCTCTCATTCAATTATTTGACTTAGAAAGGTACAGTATACAAAGTAAGACTAAAAAATGCTTCAATCATTAGGTGGGCTTAAGAGCCGAAGACAAGGAATTTTTGAAGAAAATATGTCTTGAGAAAACACCCATTAGACCACAGTCTACCTGATTTAATGATGTGTCAAATAGGATAGAAACCTTATTGAGTCCCAGGGCTTAAGTATTTTTTCAAGTTTTCTTTGAGATAGTGAGGTATAGTGTGAAAGCAAGATGCTGTGAAGGTGATAGACCATAAAACTGGTGATGTGGAGGAATGAAAATGGTCAAATACAGGCATCCTTGCTTTTGGTGAGTAAATAGGAGCTTACTTGTCCTGCTGGGATTATTTGCAGAGAACATCAGTGCTCTGTTTGTCAGTAAATAGGTGTGAGAATCAGCTGTATTGTGAGTGAAAAATGTCTTGAGTGTATCTATGGTGACAAAATTGTATTTTTCTTGTCCAATTATTCCTTATAATCTACAAAATCCTTTATTTTATTTGGGATCATCTTTGTAATATCTGATGAACAGCAGGTACATCAGAATCATTGATTTCCTTCTCCATAAGGTAATTAACAAAACCATTAATAACCAAGCTGTCTGCTGTACCTTAAAGGTGCAGAAATCAGAGGTGAGACCACCTGGTCTCATCACAACTAATTGGGATCACACTCCCTTGTAAGACCCTGCTTCTTTTAGCGACCCCTCCTACCCCTGCAAAGGATGGCTAGGAGCAAGTGAGGACATTAACATCTTCTCTCTGCTGGGGCTGAGTGCACTGAGTGCTGCAGCCAGGGCTAGCCTTGGATAGCTTTGGACCAACAGTGGCAGGAGCAGGAGCAGGACTGAAGCTCACCCGAACCTGGAAAGCAGGATGACTTCATGTTTGGATTCAGGCTTGACTCAGTACTTATTTTATCAATACCTGTTTGTTCCCATTCTGAAACATTAGCTCTTTCTCAGTGATTGCAATAAAGTCAGTGTTACCCTGGTGATTTCAGAGAGAAAGAGCAAAGCTATCAGAGGAGAGAAATGGCTTTGTTAATTGAGTCTGCTACATCCTAGTTCTTGTGTCAATATGAATTCAGTGGTTTGCCAAATTTTTCTAAGGAGATTAATGATTTTGGCTGCCTAATTTAGGAAACCTTTAAAGCCTCTTGGACTTTAGGATGTGAAAGTAATGTTCCACTGAAGTGCTTCAGGCTGGCTATGTAAAAGCCACATCTCTGAAGATGCACCCACCCAAACATATGCATATATATTTGTACGTGTTCTTTGCGTGTTGTGCATTTGGCAGAACATGAGCTTGCTGCTTCCTCTCCTTGCTTTGCTAAACCTAACAGTCCAAATTGCTAGAAATATGTATATTCACCCACATCTTCAGCTCTTTTGATAGAAATTAACTAACCTCATATTTTCCCAGTAATAGAAATATCCAGGAAGAACTGCCCCTGGCAAAACAAATGAATCAATGATCTACCTCCATTTGGGAAACAAAAAAAAAAGCTGTGGTTCATAGAGGCCCACATAATTTCACAGCCCTGGAAATTCATATAATTTTTAGAACTTTCCTTCCATGAGCATTTTCCATGCTGAGAAGAATTTCACTTTGAGTTTTTTTANAAAAAAAAAAAAAAAGTTGATCACCATTTTTATTGGATTTTTCCCTCAAAGATTTATAAAAATGTTGAGGTATTTTAATTAAAAGCTCATATGAGAAAATATGTATTCGTAATTACTTCCCAAGGCACTAAATACATTTCTTCCTAGATGTTTTTGCATGTAAGTTTCCACAATGTATTCTTATAAGACTGAAAAATAAGGTCTGCACAATAATTTATCATTATAACTAGAATTTTTGTTAGTACCATGCTATTTGAAAACAGATGGGTAAGTCTTCTAAGTAACTCAAAATTGCAGTTTAAGTTCTCTATCGAGTTGTTTGTAGATCACAAAAAGAATTGATCATTTTTTGGGTCAAGTATTTGTAATTAAAATAATCTTAATTTAGATATTCTGCCTTCTTTTTCCTCATAAATTAATGTCAAAGGAAAATTATTGTGCTTTGATTCTGTGAACACTTCATGTTTAATTCTAGGTTTGCGTTAAGTCAAATTTATTGTGACAGAACTATTTATGTGCTGCTATCTCTGCAGTGAAATAAATGCTTGTAAATAAGTTAGATAAATATATTAATTAGTTAGAAGACAGTCCATAAGAGAGTCAAATCAATAGTGTGTGGAAGGTAACAAAGTATCAGTTTTCAGCCATATGACTGACTATGCAGGCTGAAATTTTTCACTTCCAGAATTTGAACTTTGGACATGAGCACTGTCTTTCTGTTAATATCTGTCCATAAAAAAAAATGTGAACACCTGAATAGCAGCAGAACAAAAATTATAAATGGTATAAACTACATTTTAAAATATACTCGTACGATTTTCCATATAAACTCTCAGTTCTAAGTATCATGTCTGATCTGGGTGTTGCCATGATGATAACATCCCACTCAACTGGGTTCAAGGGACTGCCATGAAACAGAAATACAACTGTGTCTGTAAGTCAGCATTTAGGCTTAGTTCTATGCAGAATGGGAATTCTGGGATAGAAAACATTTATCCTAATACTGTGATTCTTCTAATCTGATATGCAACTGTTTGTCTAAATATCATTTTGTAATTTTTGAAATATAACTTTTGAGACAGTGAGTCTTTCAAGTTTTTAAACTCTTTATTGATGAATTATTTTTAATGCATTTTGATTCTCCTTCTCAATCTTATTTTCTCCTTAATTAGCACTGACTTTAATTTCATGGCTTACACTAATGTCACAATTTCTTCTTTCAAACATTGGTCATACAATTGGTCTAACATTTCATCTTAAAAGCACTTGCTTTTAAGGTTGGACTCAGAGTCAACTCTCACCCATTAAGTTGCATAGTTTTTGACCTCGAATATAGAATAACCTTAAAAGAATGAGAACATGCTGATGGAGATTAGCAGATCTTCAGAGATTTCAGAGATACAAGCTCTATCAGCATAGGGGCTGAGAGGATGATTGTTTGAATGTCCTACTTTGGCCAGAAAAATTATCTTTTTCTTGCAAAGACAAGTTTGTTCAGAAAATCCCCAAAGTTTCCCACCTACATCTGAGCCACAAAATTATAAATACTGGGGGAAGGATCAAAAGAAATCTAACCCCTGTTCTTTTCTGAAAACAAATGCTTTGTTCTTTGTAATAAATCATGGATAAAAGTGATGAGAGTGATGAGAGTTTCTGTTCTGTCTAGTCTTTCTACTTCCATCTTCCATCTCCACATCTCCATCATCTTCAGCCTCCCACACCTCTTTTTTTTTTTTTTTTTTTTTTTTTAAGTTCTGTAACATAATAGCTACAGACAATGCAAATCTGGGTCTTGATCTGCTAAAACATATATCTAGGAAACTGTCCTAGATCCTTCTGTCCGTATATAGCTTGATTAGTTTCTGTAAAATATTGTTTTCTGCTTTGGTGTCTCCATTGAGTGTGGGAATGACTGTCCTCTGCCTCTGCTAAAGAAGGATTTAGCTTTTATTTTCAGTGGCTTAGACATAACTTGGCTTCTGGTACTTCCATTTTGTTGTAGAGACAGAGGATGGTGGGATGGCCCATATGGATGGGTGCTTGGGCAATATTTATGTTATAATGTGTTAATGTGATAAAATGGATATTTTCACATATAGATAAATTTATGTATATAGGTATGTGTGTGCAATAAGGGTTGCATGAGTTCTGCTAAGGGTTTGAATGCAGGATCAATATACAGACATGTTTGCAGACAAACGTCTCAATTGCAAAAACATCTTAGAGTACCCTGATGAATGAATAATTATAACTAAATACTTTCCTCAGTGATGTCACACTGATTTAAAGGCATTTTGCCGTAAATGTCTTGAAAATCAAGAAAATAGTTATACGAGAATTATTCACAAATTTATCATTACTTTTCATGTTTTCAGTCAGTACTTTGTAGTATAATTCTTATATGGGTCATTTCAGCATTTGCTTAATTTTAAGTATGAGCACAAGTCCAGTTATCAGGACTGTTATGCTGAAGATATCTAGGTTAAAAACTTAAGTTTGTGCCTTACTACTTCATCAATTAATTCTTTTATCTTAGGAGATGCAAACCTTTCAAGAATTCAATCATATGTCAATTAAACTTTGCTGAAAACTCAAATCTGTGTACGTAACTGGGGATCTGGACATAAGAAATTGAACAAGACTTCCCAAATCTGTTTTCCTCAGACAGTTTTCAGCATAGATTTGCTGTTCAAAACTGAATTAAACTCTTGTTAATTAGATCCCTGTTCAGTGAGATTTTTTTCTCATGTCCTGCACACCAAATCTGAAAATTTCTTCTTAAAAAACTATTTTTAACAATACTCTAGTTTCCTCTATACAAAAGCTGAAAGTAAGATTCAGAATGTCCAGTAACTAGGTGGCAGTCTCAGCACTGGACTTTGATCAGAAAAAGAACTTGCTTTCCAACAGAATGGGTGTGATTACTTGCCACTTTTGTCCCATGTGCAAAATATGGCTGAAAATGTAACAGTGCAGAAAAAAGGGCAAATTTTAAATAGTTTGTATCTCAACTGGAGAGAAATGTATCAGCCAAGAGAGCCATTTTCTGTAGCCTAAGGGCCAGATTTCAGTGTTCATTGGTAGGCAACTTGGAACAAAAGGAAAAGATTGCACAGAATTCTAGTAGCTACAAAGTTTGCTTCTCATCTTTCTCCGCAATTACTGTAGCCTTAGCTTCTATTCCCACAGCAATTAACACATTAGCTCATTTTGACCATTTTTATTTGATTGTTTTTTAAAGTCTTTGAAGCAATCTCAGCAAACAAAACTTGATTGATGGGTGGTTACACCTTTATGGGAATGGTACAATTTGTCTTTCTGTCTCTGCAGGTTTTAACTCCTTAGTCATTCTTAGCTCTGTGCACATTTAGCTTCTTCTGTCTTCCATCTTTCATGCTCTGCTGAGTTGGTGGCTCTGTATAGATCATCCTTTGATCATATGCCTCACAGAGCCAATGCACATACATTACTACTGATTCACTCTGTGCATGTCTGATTTCATGCATTTTATGGTTATTTTATTCAAAAGACTGCAGCGATTATTGTCATGTTAATGTTCTCATCCAGATAGGAATACAGCAGGTGACTGCTGATAATTAATCATTAAATCCTTTATTCTTTTTATAACAGAGGAGCTTTTTAATACTGTGCATGTCATAATCTGCACATTCATAAGTGTTGTGAGAATCTGTCAGAAATAGCCAAGCTCTTCTAGAAAATGGTGTCAAATGTTGAAAGTCTTATCTTAAGAATTTACGGGGTCTGAGTGTCCTATCACAAGTGCTACAGATGTCATTCCCGTTAAAAACACAGAAAATGTCATGTCAAAACCCACAGTCTAACACTGATGTATGTTACTTTTGATAACTGTTACTCTCCCTTGCAGATAATTTACAGCTTTTCAGCTGCATAGATACAGTTTGCTGTTGAAAACAGTGTACAAGCAATCATTTTCTAAATCTACGTCTTTGAAAGCCATTAATATCCATTCAACCAACCTCTCATAGCTCTTAATAAGAGTATTAATGACACACAGATGACAGTAATGTCAATCAATCAATGTTTGGACATTATTAATATTTCCCATTACACACTGTATGGTAAATTTACTATGACTGCAGCTAGGACAATGAGCAGAGCAATGCAACATTTACAATTTTATTTTAAACTTTATGTAGGACAAAACCTTTTTAAAATGACGTGTTATGAGAAATGATGATGGCTGTGTATTAGAATGAATAGAGACCTAGATTAGCCTTTTCTGTGTCTTCCAATCATCATGCTGGTTCATTAATATTGGTAAAGGAGTCTCAAAGTCTACAACATCTAAGGAACTTCCAGAGAACCCAGCATCAGGAAAAGTGCAGGGTAGCCACTTGACTCATCTATCTGCATTTTGGCCTGATGTGCTAAGGAAATGAAGTATCTTTCATGGAGAATTAGAGGTGATGGATATTTTCCTGGTAAGACTACAAGAGGTTTCAGTCTTTAAAACAAAACAAACAAATAAAACAACCAAACAAATAAACAAGTAAACAAATAAACAATCCCTTAAACAAACAAACACACACACACAGACCCCAGGCATTTTAATTGCTATCGAAACATGTTTGGGGCTGATTATTTACCATGAATATGCTGCTATTCATATTGATATGAGCTTGCAAGACAATTTTATTATCATCTGAAAAATATTTTTTGGAATAAAAAAAAATTATTTTTCAACTAAAACAGAGTTTTTTTGTTTATTTCCATTTCTGTGNNNGGTTATTTCCATTTCTGTGCCATATCAGCAAATGAAAGTATGTTATCACATGAAATACATAATACTGCCTTTGTGCCACTTCACAGTTTCTGGAGGACTGTTATGGTTAGGATTGGAAAATTGTGGACACAAAAAAAAAATAAAGAAAATTTCTGAAAGAGCATATTTCTCAGTTTGTTTCAGAGAAGATTACAATCAGAAAAAAAATCCAAAGCTTTTAAATTTTTAGACAATCCTTTGATATTAAAAGGTGCTGAGCATATTGTGATATAGCTAGGAAGGAAAATGCTCCTCTTCAGACTCTTATGTTTTCTTTATGTGTGTGGCAGGATTTTCTTTACTTTGGTTTTAAGGATAAGAAACTTCATTTGACCTTTCTGTGAGAATATTTGCATGGGAAATTTCTATGGGAAAACTTGGTAGAAATATTTAAGCACCAAAGATTGCAGATAGACAGCTAGTGAGGTTTTTCAAAAGTGCCAAGGCATCTAAATGCATTGGAAAGCCATACTATGATCCCTGAGTACGTTGTAAACCACTTTTATACTTTAAAAGCTAATCTTTAACCTCCACGCGTGAGATTAATCTCACCTAACTTGAAACATCCTTCCTTAATATGGATGTATTTGTCTGAGCTAGACAGCATGGTGAATTTTACAGTCAAGGAAGAGAAACAGTCACTTGTGGGACACAATTCATCTAATCATGACTTAGAAATCTAAACCAGTTCAGATTAATTGAGCTCTAAAAAATGCCTATTTATCTCCACTGTCTGTAGCAGAATTCTAGGGTGACAGTCTGTGATATCCTTGGCTGTGTTACTGACCTATAATGTCAGACAGCTTAACTAGCCTTAACTAGTGGTAGTCTTAACTACCTTGTTTTGGATCAATTTCTAATAGCCAAATAGCTTAAGCAAACCGTGTCCAAATCTACTGTCACGGCAAAAATCAAGTGTGAACCTCTCCCCTCTGTGCCTGGCTTTCTTTCTCCGGAAAATGAGTAAATTGATTCCAGAATAAGAGTTTTGTGAAAAAAAAAATCCAAGATGGCATCAGTAGCTAATTGATAGAAAGATGATAATTTTAAAAGTTTTGTGCAATATGGAACAGCTGATTTATTTGAAAAAATAAAATGTGTATGGAGAATTTTTTTTGTTTTCTAGATAGGGTAGTTATTTTTGTATATATTTTTTTTTAGTATAGTGAAACCATTTGCTGAAATCCTTGCCAAAAAGACTAGTGG
>VZTB01006134.1:112714-181592 GCA_013397245.1 Thryothorus ludovicianus | reverse complement strand
TATCCACACATGAAAAATTCTGCATCTGTGGCTTGTAAGTCTCTGCTTTATTTCTTCTTAAGTTAGAAATCCCTCTATGGGAAGACGTAAGGATGTCTTCCCAGCTTGCCCTTTCCCCATTCCTAATGAGGATTTCAGACCACTGGCACTGGATTTAGTAATATTTATTTTTCATCCAAGATGTAGTCTGCATAAAATTTTGCATTATCGACATAGAAAAAATGTATCTTAAACTCTAAGGTAATATTAATTTTATCTGTGTTATTTATTCAAAATAAATGCATGAAATAATGTAAAATAATATTATGGGCAAAACTGCCCAATTATTAATTCTTNCCCAATTATTAATTCCAATATAAAAAAAATTCTTAGATTATATTTTTAAATATAAGTTAGACAAATTGTCTTTCTGTGTGTGAAAATGTTGAAATATTTTATATAAAAACCCATGTTATTTGGTCATCATACATAAAATAAATAGTGAACAAAATAAATAGCAAAAAAAAAATTGTTTGAACTCTTTGTAACTTTATATTTTACTTTTATAAAATATGGCATACTGAGCTGGCCTCACTTGCAGTGATTTTTGAGATATTAGTCAATGTTAGTCTTGCCTGCAGTGGGACACTGCTACCATAAATGTCAGTTTGCATAGAGGAATTAACATGGACAAAGAAAAGCAGGAAGGGGATATTACTATCCCATTTCACAGAAAAATGAGGCACAGCAAATCTCAAATTAGAATTAATCCCTTACCTCTTTACTTATAATGTAGACATCCATACCATGGTTAATACTATATACTATTTTAATTCTTGACAGAAACAACCTGGCTGTAGAGATGTGAAAGGCATAATTAAACCCTATGTATTTAACGTACTACAATAGAACAAGATTAACTTATTACTAAAAGTGTCTATTCACATTTATTAACTGTAATATAAGGTTAAAGGAAGGTTTTCTACATCTGGTCAGATGAAATCCATTATGAGAAAACTGGCAGATGTGAAAAAACACCCATGTCTTTTAATTTCTAGTCCAATGCTCCCACTGTTGGGACCTGTTTTTCAAAAAAAAAGAGATTACTACATTCTGCTCCTCATGCATCAGAACACTTGTGCATTTAAGTGCTCAATGCAATCTTAGCTGAACACCACTGAGTATACAAGTCTAAGATTTTGAGCTCACAGGCAGGTCCCATTGACTTAGGCTGCCTTTTTATATCTCCTGGTCCTGCAGGAGGTAATATGCCCTGGAAGAACCCCATTGCATCCTGTGGTAAGGAATATCTTGAAAAGAGGTAAAATAAGGTGAATAATTTACATACAAAGTGTGTCAACTGCCGTGTCTAAATACCCAGGTTGAGTGGTCTCATAAATGGTTCTTTCAAAACACTGAACACATTCTATTTTTCCTTATTTTATCTATAGATTTCTCTGCCATGGCAATCACTATGTTGATTTTGAGCACTACTATATATTAATTTGTAGCTTTATCATCATAAGCTTTTTATAATACATATCTATATCACACAGATTATAAAAAATCAAGCATATAAAAATATTTTTAAAACACACTGAAACATCTTAAAAATACCCAGAATTAACTCAATTCAGCATAATTGAATTTTTCATCACACAATATAAATACATTCTGGCTTTTCTGCACTGTTTCTGTGGCTTACTCTTTCTCTTTTTGAAAATAAATGTTTGTGTACACATGCACATATATATATGTGTATTGATATAATTTTACACATATAAAGATTAAAATATAGTACTAATATCAATATATAGAAATATCTATGTCTATTTCTGTATTTAAGAGAAGGACTGTATAAAAGATCATGGAGATGACCTAAAGAGGATCAATATATTCACATGATTTAAATTTACATTTTTATATTAAGAACTTTTATGACAGTTACACAAATGTTTTGAATCCTTCTCAATTTCTTATTTCTTCTTGATTTCATATTGGAAAGGTCACATAAAGTAAAAGGTACTGTTCTGCCAGTATTTCTTGATGAATAAGAACCAGAAAGAATTAGAAATATTTGATGAAACCTCATCCACTTTCATTTTATGTTGATTTTTTTAAACAAAGATGTTTAAAAGTACATGCGAATGTATTTTTAAGATGAAATGTACATGTGACATATGAGTAAATTCTTTAAATTATTTACTGTATAAAACCATCTGAATGTTTTTAGTTTACACTAATATATTCATCAGATAATCTCAGGAATTAGTATCTCAAATTCATTCAGAAAACATATTGTCATTGTCTGTAGTACACTTCCAGGTGGTGATAATATGTAGTGATAGATGTATTTACTTAGTGTGTCTTAAAAAGGTACTGTTTTATTCTTTACCATCTATATTTCAGCACTTCATGAAAATCTTGACCATGTTACACTGCATATACTAGTATATTTTTTCCCCTTTTGATATGCCAAAATTGCTTATCAAATTATTAACATAGTTCAATATTGATACAAAAACCAACCCCTGAATCTATATGTCCTTCAAATCTGACTTAGGTTCTAGTGTAAAACTACTAAATTAGCTAAATTAATTTCCTGTGCAATTTTTTCATCACATGCCTATTAAAAGTGAAGTGGCTTCATTACATAATGATGGAAAATGTCAGGAAATGTGAATAGAATTCTGACAGATGTGGCAAATGTGAGAAGCATAGAAACATGATGAAGTGAGTAACACATGATGAATATCTTTTCAGACTAAAATTAAACTAGAAAAGTGTTTTCATAAAAATAATAATGAAGACAGAGTAAGCATAAATTCTACCACACTACAGCACTTACTGTAAGAAATTCTTTACTTAGTCTGTTGTACTCCACAAATGAATAGTTTACAGCACTGATGGTGTAGCCTGCAGAGCATGGTGTTGAGCAGAAGTATCATGACTCTTCCCTCTCCACAGCACTTGCAAACAAACATATTGGAATATTCACAATATCATTTTAAGAATGGGAGAAGAGAAACTGGAGGATAACAAGACACAGAGTGAAATATTCTAAAGGTAACATCTATAGCATGCTTTTCCAAGAACTTCAATATCTATAATAAGAAAAATGAAAATATCACAACGATTTCAAGAGTGTTACCAAATAAAAAGGATCAGTGCTTGAAGGTGAAGTATTTAATAGGCCCTAGTACTCTTTGGACACTGGAGGACGATATTAAGTAATCACTAGAAATAACTATGAGCACACAGAATTTTCCAGATCCAGCCAGTTCTTCTGGAGATGGCTGTGGAATCCTGACAAGTCAGGCATGTATGCACTACTCCTGCAGTTCAGACTTCCTGCAAAAATTTCACTGCTATGAATGAGATGGAAGCCTAAAAACATTTGATTTAAGTCCTATGAGGAAATTGAATCCACCAGAACTTTTAGGGGTTTTTCTGCTTACTGTTTCATTACATACCTTCTCTCTTCATCCTCAACATTTTATTCATACTCATTTCCTGATACAGTTCTTTCTTTTTCAATAATATGTCTGTCTTTTTTATTTGTCCTAGGGCAAACAGAGACAACTCCTGATTACATTTAATTTCTTCTCTACATTTTTTAACTCTAGCTTCATAGCAGTTTATTATTCTTAATAGAAATTCACATAAGTATTTGTTGCTATGTATTCATTTGTTAATTTCAAGTCCTGGAATAAGATCATACTTGTTTTGCAAATTCCTTCATTTGTTCATTCTTAAAAGCTTAACATGAATGAAGTCTAAGACTAGAAAAAATTTCCAGAGAGTTGTAGGAGTTTAGGGTGGAGGTTTTTTGGTGAGTATGTTTTGGGGGAGGTTTGAGATTTTCATCTGGTAGGAAGCTCTCTTCCAGCAGAAAATGGTGTACAGGGATGGCAATTATGAGCTATAGATTCCCATTCCAGGCTGGTCATCAATGAACCTTACTACATCTGGCAGGCTTTTAATCTTTCTATCCTCACTCTTTCCACATATAAGATGTGAATTTCAATCATTTCCTTGTAGAAATACTATTGAAATTTTCAGAGAAAAATATTTAAAGCATTATAGTAGTTTTAAAAGATTCACTTAGCTAAGCTATTTTCAATTAATCTACCATATGGATTTTTAGTTAAATAGGTGAAAGCAAAGATCAAGAGAGATTAATGACCATGATAGTTTTTGCACACCTATTTGTATGTGAATTTTATAAACATGATGTTATATTTTTGGTATATTTAGTCTTTCACCAAAGGGATTACTTAATTATCATAGTAATTCCACTGATACTGGCTCCCAGTTGTCATACCTTTTTCAATTCCAATGCCATTATTCATGATAGTGATATCATTTGAATTATTTATATTGATTTGGAGTGTGTTTAAATATTCCTAAAACAAAAATAAGGAATAAGTACAGTGAAAATGAAAGAACCCATATGGTTTTATTAATTTCCTAGGGGGTAAAGATTCATAGCAAATATTCATCCCAATATTCAAAGTATTTGCTACTGCTTTACATGTTTAAGCAAGAGTGAGAATCTATGGAATGTGTAGAAGAAAATATAAAAATCCATAGAACACACCAATAAAAAAAGCAGATGTCAACACTGTGTTTCAATTATTTAGACTGCAAGTAATAAGGCAAAAGTGACAGAACAACTTGGATGCTGAGGTTTTAAGCCATCTTTTTTCTTCATACTGGAACACATTTCCAAGTAGGTCTGCACTGTAGTGTATGTTTTGAAAACTAAAAGGAACTCACTGGAAAAATGAACTCTAACATGACAGATGTCGGGATTAGAGTAAGACAGAGTAGTCTGGTAGAAGAAATCAGTTTGTGGATGAGTGAGAGAATATCCTGAAGAGGAACCAAAGTACCTGAACAGCCTGCACAATGTGCCAGTGGCAACACTGATGCATATCCTCAGCATCACTACTATTCAAGGTGAATGTTCACGTTCACTTATTTAAAAGCTGAAGCAAAAACAGTCTTGGTTTCATCAAACTATGAAAAAAAGTATGCAAAAATAAGTAAAAGTACTCCAAATGTGTCTATTATCTCCTGTGATATAACTGTAAAGGAAAGAGCAGAATGTTTATTCACCAGGTATATTTTAACCATTCAGGGAAAATAAGCAGGTATTAGGACTGTCTACTTGAATATAATAGAAGCAGGGCTGAAAAGCTGTTGTTTGAATAAATCAGGGCAAATAAATAATGTTTCTGATTAAGCCACAGATGTAGAGTCTTGTTATGTGCATGTTGCACTGGCCACACTGAGCTTGTGCCATGATTTAGCTCAACTTTAGGCTCTAAATCAAGTACACTACTATGGTTTGCTTTTTCCACTAATATACAAAGCAGAGACATTATGCTTGCACTTCTGAAACAGAAGAGTCTTACTGATGAGAGGAAGGGGAAATCCAACTTCTGTTTTGTGTAGTGAAACTCTCTAAGGAATATTTGTCTAGTAGTTTTATAATTTAATAGCCTTGGCATATCTAGTCTCCCCAAGTGGCTCTTTTTTCTATATGGAAATATAAACTCATTGTAATATTCTCCCTTTTTAACAGACCTCTCAGTAAAAACTAATACTTTCACTGCCTCTCTTCACTCCTGACAACCAAAAGGGTATTAACATTTCTATGCTGACTCCTTATTGGCCTGAATTACTCAGCATTTAAGTTTTGTCTCATTTTTGTGCCCTCTTCAATGAATTAATATCTGTAGATTATCTTGGAAACAATCAGGGATTTGGCTAGTAAACTCTGGAAGATTTGTGCAAAGCCATTCAGGGTTAGACTAATAAAATACAATTTTTAACAATTATTTTGCATTAAAAAAGCTCTGTTGTTGTCTAATTCTTTAGTTTTCCAAGACTCTAACTTCTGTGTGTGTGTTTCCCCTACCAGTGAGGTTCCCAAATTTCTCTATTTTGGCTGACACCCCCGCCCCCCAGACAATCTCCATAAAGCCGGTAGCTTCTCTGTATTAAATACTAGTCTTTCCCTTATTCCTGGTAGGATCTCACTTTGAAAATATGAGTTTCTGAAGGAAAGTGGAGCTGGATGTATCTTCCTCATTTCTTTAACCATATGATTAGATTCTCACTAGAGTTCAATGAAATTTAAATCCCTACCCTTGTTTGAATTCAAAGCTCGCTGGTTTAAATTCAGTCTCCCATTACAGTCCCTCAGCCACTATCAAATATTCTGACTGCTTCAAGGCTGCAGAATTTAGTCCATGTCATTGACTACATCAGTGGTGGCATTGTCTTCTCAGAAACTGGATTTCAATATATAATCAGTGAATGTCATTTTCTTCATTAGCCACTCATGCTGAATAACATAATGGCTTTTGTGAATCTCTCAGCTCTTAATTCTTACAAAATCCTCTACAAGGACATTTGGCATGTAAGATTCAAATATGACTTCTCCCAAATAAGCAAGATATGTGTCTACCTTTACTTCATCTCTACACTTAGTTCTACAATGGAATTAATGCTACTCCCTAAGAGATTTATTCAAGATGATGAGGGTTTCAGACACCACAGTGGTGAATCTATATAAGTTTCTTAGATAGTGTGTTCTTTCACCTATTTGAAATATATATGAATCAAGTAAATTAAAATTAAGGCTGAATTGCACCCACAGCTGTTAAACATCACACTGCTGGCACCATATATTCCTTGCTTTGGCAGGGTACTTATCATGGACCTAAATTTAAGTCTTAATGAATTAGATTAAATCTCTTTGGTGCTTAGGCACATTCTTGACTTCTTTGCTGAACAGAGACTTGAAACTGAACAACAAATAAGCTAAGTACACCCAGCAGAATCATTGGGTTGTTGCTCCATAAGACTGGAAAGCTGACTTTGGCATGAAGACCTGTTTATTTAATTAAATCTTTTAATAAGTAGACCTCCTTTATGACTTTTACATAACTAACAAGCTTAAGTACTACAGATGATTTTTTCCTCACTATTATTGAGTAATTAACATTTAATTCTAATTAAATCCCATCATTTCCTGTTATGGTTAGCACAGAGACCTGGTTCCAGAATGCTCAATGAAAGCTGCCTTGCTTCACTAAACAGGTACTGCAGAGAACTAATGCTGCCCCAGAAGACTTTTCTGTGTATTCAATTAGAACACAAAGTTGCTGACTAATTTACACAAGTATACGTGTTTCATATGGAATAAATGGGTTTGGTTTGGATTACTACCTATTTCAATGCATGTATTAAAATACGGAAGGACTAAATGAAGCCAGGGATGTAATACCTCTTCCCCTCTTCCTTCACTGGCAGTTTAAAGTGAATCCAAAATGTAGCATTTAAACATAGAAAAAACAAAATCTTGCATAAAATATTACAAACACAAAAATAAGCAGAATATCTGTTTCATTTTATGCGCAGTCTTTCATGTTAAAAATGCAGATAATTTTTGTAACCTAGATTTCTACAACTATTGCTATGTAAAATATAACATAAACAGATCAGTTTTCACTGAAAAAACACCTAGACTTCTGTTTAATTTATAAGTGATTAGCTGAACCCCAAGTAACTGGAAATTAATGGATGTTTTAAAGAATATTTATCTTAACTCAACAGGCATTGGATGAGATCTTATTTTTCTTACCTCTTTCAAATTCTGTGCAAAATGGATGGTACTTTGATGTTTCTGATATGCTGACAAGTTTTTGTGATCTTAGATAGCTGTAAACAAGTCAAATGTTCAATTAGAAGTTGACAGGAGTTAGAAAGATCTGGGTCCAGGATGCCTGTATGCTCTGGGCCTGCAGAATCAGAGATAGTCTTCCCACCAGAAGTGCTATCAGAGTATTTAAATCCTCAACCTGATCCTTCTTACAAGTGTGCTTGAAGTATGAAAATGTGTCTGCAGTGGTAATTTCCCAGGGCTACTGTGTAGCAACTCCAGAGCAGGTAATTCTAGAGCATGCTGTACTTCTTTCCATGAAGAGATAAACTTTTATGCTATCATTAATAATGGTTCAAAATAGATCCAAGTTCTTATTTCCGCAGCAGGAAATTCGGGTGCTTTAAAGAAACTATAATCTTGGAGCTTCCAGATTCATACAGGCAATTTCTGGCAGGAGCCACAGGGATTTGTGTCCAGAGTCAGTTATCAGTGCAGGGCTGTTGGAGCTCTTTGCCCTAGTGATTTTGGAGCTGCAATTAATGGCTGAAGAATTGAAACCAGTGACAATAGCACAGCAGAGCTGTGCTATCTAGAGGCTGCATTTCATTTCAGAATATCCCCCTCTGTTATTTCGTGACTGGGCACAGGGAAAAGGTATGAGATACATGGAGGTGCCCATCCACCCTCCTAGCCATGGGAGCTGCTCATCACACAACTCCACAGTGCAGCACAGCTCCCAGGTTAATGACTGCTTCTGCTTCAGCAAAGCTTTATACAATGTACTGGTAATACTCTACCAGAACTCATTAGCAAATATTTATTTACATATCTGTCTTACAATTTTCTTTTTTTCCTATTTTTCCTTTGTCTTTAAGATTGCCCCATCTATTTTCTGAACAGTTGTTTTTCCTGTCTTTTAAATCCACTGCAAATTCTTTGAGGCAGACATTAGTCACTCAGCATGTTTTGTAAAGTGATGTGTACATTTAAAGTCCTCTCTAAGCAAAAAAAACAATAAAACAACATCTTGAAAGATTTATTGAATAAGGCAATTTCTTCAAATAGGATAAAATAGTTAGCAGCAAAATTCTCATTTAATCTTACTAGATCATAGAATAATTCCCATAACTGTGAGATTACTGACACCACTGTGAATATTGCTGGTTTAATTGTTTGCTAATTAGTAGTTCATGGGGAAGACCAAATTGCTGCTTGGCATGCTGCATTGTGGCACAGTTTTGTCCCCCCTCTCTCCTACACCCCATCTGTTCTTCCCCTCTCCACTTCCACTAACTGCGAGCAGGGGACTATGCTTGCTCATGGACTTACATGGGAAAGCAAATTTTGCCAAGCAGAAATATGATTTGGCTATTCTTGATATTTAAAGCATAATTGAGGAAGTCTTTCCTACCCTCTCTTTCCTAAAATAGTTTTGCACTTAAATAATACCCTTCTAATCCCAGATTTCAAGACCCAATACAGGACATATAAGCAAAGTAACATCATGGGGGAAACAAAAACAAAGAAAAAAATTAAATATCTGAACAATAGGTTTCAAACAAATAGAGTAGTTTTCTTTGCTGTTTCTATAGTCACAAAATGGTATGCACATTAGAAAACTAAAAATGGCAAAATGCCCGCAGCAAAAACTTTGAATAAACATGAAATATCACTGATATGAAACAGGTCCCTACTACCCTTTCATGTCATTTATGCCGTTGTTTGAAATGCAAGAGTTTTATTTTGAGCTCACAGATCCAATTGTTATTCTCCAATATCAAAAAACTGGCATAAATATGAGTACACTGTACCTTTCACCTGACCTTTAATCAATATTTCTTTAAAAACTGTAAATATGGCCTATCAGAGGTGAACCTGTATAATGAATGAATAATAATAAAATGCAAAAAGAAGAAAATTAACTCTATCTCAGTTAAAACCAGGACAGTCTTTAATTCAAATCAGTGGCCTTTGCAATAGCCTGAGAAGAATCTCCTGTTCTGTAAAAGATCATAGAAGAAAAGCTGTATAGAGACACTTGGCAGAAGCTTTGCTTTATAATAAATTGTTTTTATTGCTTTTTAAGTTACATGGGAACTTCATGTGAGGCTCAAGACAAGGCAAGAAAATGGCTCAGGAAGATAATAAAGATAATTCTAAGTATCTCTCTGGTGAGCTGTTGAGTTCATTAGATATAGAATACGATTATTGAATGATTATGGTGTAATATTATCAAAAATTTTTGAAGTTGTTGAATAGTTGCACCCCTGTCCTCCGTTTTCTTATTTTTATTTCATCAAGTTACATCATGAGATGTAACACTTCGTTACAGATATGAAGCAGTGTAGCCAACACATATCAAAAGGAGGAGTTTAGAATTTAGTTGTGTTGTTGACTTTGGGGGACTCATGCTTTGCATAAAATAAAATATACTTTAGACAGTCAAACTGTGACTGTGACATCATCACTAATAAATTCAGACTATTAGGTGAAAAATTCATAATTTGTGAAGATTCGCACATTTTGTTAGGGGACAGTGCGTTGTTTTGGTTTGAATTACAACTTTTTTGAGAATGCATTTGGTCAGGAAACTGAAAACAGATAAGAAGACAGTGAACTTAAAAGATGTTTTAGTACACTCTGAGTGCCAGCACAGACATTCTGCATTTAATGGAGCTGATGTTTAGATATTCTCTCATTTGTTCACTGGCCATGCCTAAGGGTCTTGACAATAGTTCCTACCTATCTCCTGCAGCATTTGCCTGATGCCACTTCCCACATTCAGAACTTTTAATACAGAGGGAGAGATTCTTCCTAAGAGATTATCTCTTCCTAGCCAAAGACAGAGCAAAGGCATTCATGCTGTTCCTCCTATGTCTATTCACTCTGTGTAACAAGGTCTTCCATGGGGTACTGCAATATTATATCAACTATTCAGAAGGAATTGAAAGAACGGATAACCCAGGATTATACTCCTTTCTTTTAGATAAATCCCAGGTGTGATAATACTGTCAACAAGCAGAAGTCTTTTTGTCCCCTGCAGGTTCAAAAAGATGAGTTTTTTTCTCTTCACTGTTCAACATATGTGCTAAACCAGACAGCAGTATTATAAAATGCTACAGGCTTAAATGCTTGACATGTGCTGGTGATGCAAAGCTGTACCTATTTGTTTTATCAGGAAACAGAAAACATTGCCATCCAGATTCTCATTGTCTGTAAAAATGAAGCACCGGCCAAATATTAGTGACATAAACATAAGGAGGAGCCAGATAAAGATATAATGAATAGGAAGTTTCTGAAGTATCCATAGATGTAATTTCTCTCAAAGTCATGACTATTTTGCATTGGNCAGTTGGAGGAAAGATGACATTTGAGCCTTCTACCTCACTGGAAACACTAAGCAGCACAGTTGTGATATATAAAGAATATATCTGGCATTTCTTCTTGATCAGTTAACTCCTTTGCTGAGGTGGGAAGTAATGGGAAAGCCAAGCAAAATGTTGCTATGATCAGAATTTTAATAATCTCCTCTCTAGTTTGACCACTAATAGGGTGCAATGACAATCAAACACTTCCTTCTGGGGTTTTTTTATCCACCAGAGTGTTGATGTTTGGTGTTGAAAGTGGTGGCAAAATCAGTAGACAGGCTGCTGCAAGTAACAATGAACCACACTTTAAAAAGTGAACAATATTTTATTCTTTGTATTTTATATCAAAGTTATTCAGATCCTCTACAGTTAGAACTAGCAAATGTTCTAAATTCTACTTACTATGGGTTGGTGCAATTATACATGAAATTTTCACTAAAGACTCATTTGCAGTGCTGAGAACTGGGTATGGATTTATTCAAACAGAAATCCAACAGAGTTTCCCTCAGAGTATACAGATCTTTTATTCACATTAACCTTTTTATGTAAGAAGACAAATATGCTTCATGAAGCTCAAATAAGACCTTTACATCAATCAGAGAATTTAATTCTAACCATTTACCACAGATTAAGAATCGGATTAAGAACGTATTACTGACAATATGCAGCTGGAAGGATGCACATGCAAAACTGGGTCATATCAACAGCCTTGGCAAGCGATTATGTAGATAAATGTGATAATCTAAACCTAATGCCAGAGTGTAGATCTTTTCCTAAAAGCCATATTTGGAATGATTTTAATATTGTTGCCTATTTAATCAACTATTGTAGTGCCCTACTAACCATCTGTCCTAAACACATGCTGGGTATCTGGTGCTTGGATTACAGAATCTTTGAAGGCTTCAGATTTTACTAGTCTGGAAATAATTTGGGTAGATGAAGGCTTTATTAGCAACTGAAAGCTAGAAACTTGACCTTTCCTTGATTTCAGAAGTTTGTGGTATTCAGGTATGTACCTCAAAACAAAATGGTAATTCAGTATAGATTTGACTGTGTTATTGCTCACAGGAATAAAATAGTCTTGTCAAAAGCAACTGCTTTTGTCCCAGATACTCTACTTTGTAACTAAAGTGGTTTAAATTCATTTGGAATTGGTAATTTTTCTCAGTAATATTTTTCCTTTTTAATAACAAGTTTCTGATTGAAGACCAGCTTCTTCTGAATACTAAGAGATAGAGATGTTAGTCCTGTCTCAAAACAAAGTTGGTGGCTGAGGAGCTATCCAGAATACAGACATATAGAATAGTTTACTTTGCCAGAGGTCTGAGTACAATGTAGTCAGGAGAGGCAAAATAATATCTTGATTTCATAAAATAAGTTCAACTGTTGAACTTGGAAAGAAAAATTCACACTGTCAAATGAAAATCGCCAAGCAATATGTCAACCTGTATAATGACCTTTTATCTGAAAGGGTTTAAAAAACTATACTAGTAGTCATGGTTTTCATAGAATCAGCCAAACACTGTAGAAGGAAGAGAAGATTGGTGATACCATAGGAAATTATATATTGTTTAATAGTGAAATGTTTCTTCTTACAAATCAGTTTTGAGACATTCACTGTAGGTGCTAATAATTCGGTCTTTCAGAGAACCATTTAAAACGGTCTTTTCCTTGTTTGTCCTATGGAATTAATTGTTAAACAGAATCTAAAGAGTTTACTGACTTCACAATGGAAGATAATGGCTCAAAATCAATTATTGGATTCCAATTGCAGTCAATTGTGAAGACTATTTAGAAAATAAAAAATAAAAAGAAATATCATAATGACTTATTCAAGGATTTTAAATACTTCATCAAGAGTTCTAGTTTTATTACCATGAATCAGAAGATAAATTCCAATGCAAATGAAGAAAAATAACTCATTTTCTGAAAGAGGAAAAGTAGAATGGCAGAATAAAGGATGTCTTTAGCAATGATTAAACAGTGAATCCAGTTTCCTCATTTTGCTCATCTCTGCAGACTTTCCTTTAAACTTTCCTGAGTCTTTCCTAGTTCTAGTCAGGGAGGTTTCATCACTTTTTTACCAAGTGACTAAGTGTCTGTGGTTTAGATTTCTTCACTCTTTCCTTCATAAAAAGTCACAACTGCCTGGCTGCATTTCCAGTGCCATATAGAGCAGACACACACAGGTTTGCAGCCTTCAGCTTGGCTCTCTGGATGTGGGAGCATAGAACTCTTAGCTGGCCCTGCTACCTTTAGAAGAGGATAAAACTGTTTCAGGTGGATTATGGAATATTACCAAGGACCGAATTTCTTTTTCTTCATATTATTTTGGTTTTATTGTTATTTCTTCTTTCTGTTAGTGTATAAACCCCCAGGGTTTCCTTTGTTTGAGGTCTCTCCTCAGAGGCACCAAATTGAGCTGCTATTTTGTTATTTAGTTACTGTACTAAGATTAAGTTTTTTAAGGATTGAGACATCTGAGACCCTGCTATGGGAAATCTGGGGTTGAGATGGTAAGGAAACTTGGTCTAACTAAGCATGGCTTGTTGATGTGGCTCCTGGATGGTTAGACAGGAAATTTTTCAAAACATAGAAATGTGTACGAATGGAATCAAAATCAATTTTAGTTTTACCAGAGAAAAAATTATAAAGCCAGGAAGATTGTATGGTAAAACTGTAATTGCCGGTCTATGAGGCTCCTATTAGTTTCCTTTCTTTGG
Organism: Thryothorus ludovicianus; assembly: GCA_013397245.1. NCBI lineage: Eukaryota > Metazoa > Chordata > Aves > Passeriformes > Certhiidae > Thryothorus > Thryothorus ludovicianus. Next base: position 167,844 of record VZTB01006134.1, on the reverse strand, counting down.
AAATGAGTAACAGAATCTTAATCACTCTGATGTTATTGCCTTGTCCCTTTTTAAGGGGGACTAAATAAATCTGAAATCCATCCAGCCTACATAATTACTTGAATTTTGTATGTCTGAGAATCTGGACAGAGTAAGATTATCTTATGCTCTTAGCAGACACAAACATATAAATTTGCTCTATTCACTGAAGGTTTAGCATCTATACCTGGTCTAAAAATTGATTGTTCTTCTTACAAGAAATAAGTATTTCTAGATCCCAAATCATTCGACAAAATATTTGTAGTTGGAAGGGGCCCACAAGGATTACGTAGTCCAACTCTTAAGTGAATGGCTGTCTTGATTTGAATGACAGGTGTCTGCTAAAGAAGGCAGGAGCCTCATTTGGAATGAAGAAAATAAATCCCCTCGCTATGAATTATTATAATCTTGAAATTAAGGGGCTCTCAGGCAAAGATGTGGGAATAGGAATAACAGTTCTTTATGAGGAGAACTAAAATAAAAAAACATGCAGTACTACAAAAACACAAACACACTGAGAGTCAGAATACAACCTGACACCCTGTGGGTCAGGATGTTGGTAGTAGTCTGATCAAATGGTGGCTGCAGCCCTCCTGGAGTGGCCGATGTGGCTCTGTTGAAGCAGTGATCTTGGAGAAAGGTGAAGTTCCCCATNATCCAATTTTTAAAGGTACAACACTTATTTCTGAGTGAAACAGATGAATGGGGATACAATTTAGCATCAACCCAGGACAGGTTGATGCTATTTCAGGTTTTTATCCAGGTAGGAATGCTTCTCTCCTCCCCCTGGATGGAGCATTTCCCAATGGGATGATGTAATTTTATCAGTGAGATTCAATGGCCCATTAACAGAACATCTCTCCCTGGAGGGAGGATGGGTCTTAGAAGAGATAAAGATACTGCCTCAGCTATTTTTTTTTAATAGCTGGCCCAATAACAGAAGGTTACCCCACTGCCTGCCTCAGCTTCAACAGATGGTGATAAGTACATACTTTTGGTTACATTTTGCACTGCAGCTCATGACAATGGCTCATATGGGATCTTAACATAGAATAAGACAAATTATAACCAAAAGGGATAATTTCCCTCTGTTGACTATAAGAGGAACTTGGCTGAGTAACTCTGCTGTACACCACAAACCTGTGTATGTCTAGGATAAACTGATATAAATTTGTCCCACAGCAATTGAAATAGGCTCAATATCTAATGCTAGTAGGAACTCTAACACCTTTCACAGTTATACTGTGGTGATAAAAAAGGGAATGAAAATCCTGCGGTGAGGGAGCAAGAGCTGAACAGGGTGAAAAATGTAGGAGTTTAGAAATAACTGGGGGTTAGAATTGACTACTCTGAATAAATCAGAAGAGAAAGTGATAGAGGAAATTAGTTAGAGGTCATGATGGAGAAGTGGCAGCATTGTAGCCCAGACAACAGAGTAGTCATTTATGGTATTCATTCATCATTTCTATTTAATCACAGAACCTGAAGCATAAAAGTAAATGTCAAAGAAAATTTTAAAAGTGAGTTAAATGCAGATGACTATGTGACCTGTCTCATCACACAGCCTGAGAGGCCAATTAGCAGAGACATAAATTTAATAGATACATCTACTTAATTTCTCTATTTAACATAACTCAGTAAAAATAACAAGGAAACACTAAAATTCCATTTTTCATTTTACCTTACAAAGTGCTTGATATCACTGATTTCTGTGCAGTATTAACATGAGATACATTCCAGTTAAGAGAAGAAATATATTTTACAGAAGATAGGACAGAAGCCATTTTGTATGCTACTGTTTACTTTTGATGGATAAGGCATTCAAGACACTTGCCTTCGTTTCCCTAATTTTCTGTTCAGGTGTTGAAATTCATAAGTGGGCACTTATTCAAACAATTCTGTTGTTCATCGCTATTACATTCATTATACTTAAAGTAACTGCAAGTGCAAAGATGGAAATGGGAAGCAGAAGGGATAATTAACTTCCTAATGTGGAAGCAGCTATACAAGGGATTGGCACAGAGAGAGTGGAAAACTTGTCTATATGATACAGAGCAGTCTGCCAGGATTTTAGGTTATTTGATAATCAACTCTAGACATTTAAAACTCACAAATTCATATTCAAAACTAAATAAGGCTTGGCAATGATATTTTGTTCATTGAAATGCTGTGTTGCAATGGAATCAGCTAGTGAGATAACTTGTTAACCAATATCCTGAAGCAATAAACATGAAATTAAAAAGTGTTCAATAGTCTACATCAATCATAGGCTAACATTTCTGAAAGAGCTGTCCTGTAAATGAGTTTAATAACCGTAGTCTAGAATACAGATAGGAAGTGCAAACATGGGCAAAATGTAACCTTTAAGAGACAAAACATGAAGGAATGAAACAAGAAAACTTGAGGCCATACTCATAAAATGATATCAAGAGAAAAATCAGTGGCCTAAATATTCAGGTCTATTAAACGTATTAAAAAGAGAAAAACATACAATGCCCTTCCAATGGACTGAATTAAAAAATTATATTTTATACAATGAGATGGGAAAGTTAGATATTCAAAGCAAGTCAAACTAGATATGCTGAATATTTACCTTCTCCATTGTCCTCAGAGGCAAAGCTTCAGCATGCCTGTGCAGTCACCATGTGTGTGATCACTCACTTTCTTACAAGCTCTCATCTCAATGCAGTTATATTGCCAGCTAGAGATGGTCTATATGTACTAATCCTGAATGAATCCAAGGTTCATAAGTCCCTTCCCCACCAACTCCCAAGAAAATGTGGACAAGAGAGGGGAAATGAGTGCTAGGTCTTGCTTTATCTGTTTCCAGTTGTAGTGGGTTGACCCTGTCTGGATGCCTGGAACCCACCAAAACCTCTCTATCTCTCCCCTCCCCTACCAGACAGTGGATAGAAAATATAATGAAGGGTTCATGAGTTGAGATAAAAATGGAGAGAGATCACTCACCAAATACCATAATGGGCAAAAACCAGACTCAAATTAGATATATCAACTAAATTTACTGGTACCAAAATCAAAGCAGGGTAATAAAAATTAGGACAGACCTTAAGAACACCTTCCCCCTCAACCCTACCTCCTTCCTCCCCAGCAGTGCAGGAAGATGGGGGAGGAAGGCTACAGTCAGTTGACAACATGTCATTTCTCCTGCTGATCAGGGAGATGAGTCCCACCCATGTAAGACAAATCCCCATGAATTTCTGAAGGAGGACAGACTCAGATGAACAATTCCAAACACCACTGACTTGTTCTTCCATACATCATTTATGCCATTCATCCTGCGTGCATTACACCTGTGTGCCCTCTTTACCCTTCTGTGATTGCTCCATACACTTCAGCATTCCAGGTGTCTTCACCTTCAACACTGCTCACCTGTCCTACACAGTTGTAGCCTATTAGGGATGAGGCTCAGTCACAGCCCCATTCCCAATCACCTCAAACTGTGTGCCTAGAAATTTCTCCAACTTGAGTCCATCCCAGAGAAGCAGTTTTGTCCAAACTTCTACAATGTGGATCACTCTTCCACAGGGAGCAGTCATTCAGGCACAGCCTGTTCCTCTGTGTGTCCCCCACAGGGTCAAATATCCTACCAACACACCTGCTCCAGTGAGGGCTCCCTCTGTCCATGGGTCTGCAGGTCCCTACTCCAGCAGGCACCTATCATGGGCACAAAGCCTCCTCTCAGGCATCCACCTGCTCCAGTGTGGGATCCAGCTCTTCCAGGGCCTGTGGGTGAATCTCTATTCCCCCACGGACCTCCATGCGCTGCAGAACAGCTGCCTCACCATGGTCTGCACAATAGTCTTCAGGGGAATCTCAGCTCCAGTGCCTGGAGCACATCCTTCTCTCCTTTTCCACTGACCTTGGTGTCTATAGGGCTGTTTCTCTCACATTTTCTCTCTTCACTCTTCTCTGGTCAGCGTTGCATCTGTGCAATAACGTTTTATTTTGCTTCTTCTTCTTCTTAAATGTGTTATCAGAGAGTCTTACCATCATTTCTGATTCGTCCAGCCCTGGCCAGTGGCACATCCATCTCGGACCTGGCTGGCATTGGCTATGGTGGACATGGAGGAAGCTTCCAGCAGCTTCTCACAGAAGCCACCCCTGTAAGCCTGCCCCCCCCCCTCCCCTCCACTACCAAAACCTGACCATATACAAACTCAATGCCCCAAAATTCATAATATAATTGCATATTCTGGGATTATTGAGTTGGTCGTAATGAGTCCTTTTGCAATTTTATTTTTTTTCAATTTGATTTTTGTTGTAAGAAGATTCCTCGCCCAGTCTCTTTTTAATGGTAAAATGAGTAAACTAGTACGTGGTTATCAGAAATGTGCTAGATCAGAGGTCAAAGGTAGTAATCTCCCAGATACTGAACACCATATCTCTGCTGGAAGAAAACACATTTCAGATGAAGAAAGTCTATCATATGATCAAAACTGTAGTAAATGTTGTGGTTATAAACCACAATTTATTTAAATTTTCATTCCAAAACCACTTATGGTCATGATATTAATTTTGTCTGCAGTTCTTTGGTTGCCCCAAGTGGGAACATCCCCTTTAATATCACTTCAGCTAAAACACTCTGTAACTCACTTGACACAGAATAGGAGGAATACAGTGTAGTCACATATATGTCAAATAAATCTCTTCTTAATTTTTTTTGATGTTGTGAGTTCACTAACAAGTCTTAAACTATAGTATCAGTCTAAGTTTCTTATATCATTGACATTAAAGCTTTTACCATTAAACTTTCTCATTAATAAATTATAGAGGTCCTTAGTGACATTCAACCTGTTCATAAAATAGTTCTAATATTAATAATTCATGGCATAAATTCATGTTTTTGTTATCTTTATTAATTCTGCAATATATCACAAGAAATTTATTTTTAAATTAATGAAAAACAAGACTACAAACTGAATGAATTAATGTATTCCAAATATTGGGATCTCACAGCATAGATGAAGTGATTCCCAAACCCAACAGGTTATTACTTTTCCTTTTATAAGTGAATCATTCATTTTTAAAGAAAATAAGGTTAATTTTAATTCTAAGATAACCATGTTGGAAGACATTTTTTTTTTGAAAGGGCAACTCAACTTAAAGCAGATCTTCTGCCACCTGGGATAGAACCTCTAAGGAGCTGCTATGTCTATAAGGAGAATATTTTTTAATATAGTCATGTCTTTTAACTTATCTCACAGAGGATATTAAAAGGAAAAAAGAAAAAGGCTTTTTCATAACTATATTACAAAAAACAAACAAAAACCCCCAGACAGTAAGTTCTTTTTCTTTGTTTGATTCCCAAGCATTTATTAAAGTTTTATCCCCATCATTTCCAATATTGGTACACATGCTTAACTGTAGACAAGGTTTCCCTGTGGTAGGATAACAAGGAAAATATGAAAACAGCCCTCAGTAGATTTCTTATTGTTAAGAAAATGTCCTTAGTAAACGTCTTCCTTTTTCATGTGCTTTGCATTTAAATAATTTTTTATATATGTCAAAAAGTGACAGCTGGTTCTTCTCACAAATAAAAAGCAAACTAAAGCAAACAAAACTATACTGCTTTCTTTTTAGCTAGTTATGTTCATCTACCCCAGAATAACTATGACATTTAGGATATGTGGAGACTCTAAAGATGAATTTTCATTATTTATTTTTTTGAGAATAAAGGCTATAATAAATTTCACATTGCAGTTTTTTTCAGCATGCTTTTTTTGCATGATCATAGCTTTGCCTTCTGGCCTCAAAATATGTGATCATCTGAGTTTCTTCTTCATCCTCTGTCTCCTGGGGCTAGAGAGAGAACTGATAGTTTGTAATGATATTGTGCTCTTTCAACTTTATTTTAATGCAGCCAAACACATCCTTCAAAGCCTCAGGAAAGAGTTTTCTGATTGTTTATTTAATTTTTTTTTTAACAGATGCTAAATTTACCATGTCTTCTATTCCTTATGTCCTCTTTCTTCAAATATCAGCAGATGCTCTCTCCTATAGATTAAGGATAAAGCAAAGGATGAAGGAGAATTTGATAGTCACAGAAAAGCATGCTTTTGGGTGCTTGTCTGCCAGAATACAGATATATATTGTCTACTCTGTTTAGGTTAAGAATTTCCTAGGTTAAAGATCATCTAGGTTTATACAATCTAAACATCTCACTGCTTAAATCTTCTAAGTTGCTTTCATTTCTTTAGTCTTCATTAAGATATATCAGTGTGAAACATAATGGCTGTATAAACCCTGGATAAACGTGAGATCTCAGCTCTCTGCCCTTAAAATCTTGGACATCCTTATCAGTTACTCCTTTTGGAGGATAAAGAGCAAAAATGAATGCAGTATTAGACTTGTAAGATCTTCTAGAAGACTTTATTAAAGCAAATCTGAGTTAATGATACTTGAAAATAAAGACTCTAATATAATGGCCTTGCAGAAGACAGCTTTGCAAAGGAAGTTCAGGAGTAGTCACTGCTTCTTATTTATTTATTTATTTTTTTAATCAAATATTCAAATATACTGTGTTTACTATATCCTATTTTATGCTCAGAACCATCAGTTTATTTAGGCACCAAGAAGTTTATGAGTATTGGAATGTCTCCTTCTCCATGGGTTCGAGAAGTCAATGAGTGAGCTATATGGAATTCAACATGTAGGATTGGTGCAGAACCAGAGGCCAGGCTTCTAAAAATCTGGCATCTCATCTATCTGGCTCTGAAAGAGTGTATATTATGTACAATCCAGATCAAACTACAGTCAGTCATGCATCCATTAAGCAGGAACATTTTTATTTCACAGCACATAGTGTCTATTTTAACCTAAGAAAAGATGGTTGCATTATCCTTGCCAAAAGCACACTCTGTGTATGCTTTGCAATTGAGATTTCCTGAGCTTCCCAAAATGGAAGCCATGAATTCAGCATTAATGAAGATTGTGAAAAAAAAAAAAAAAAAAAAAAAAAGTCAATCTCTTTAATAGCATCTAGTACTCTTGTACTAGAATGAGTTGATGCCAGAATTTGAAAATACTATTGGTGACTATTAGGCCTCAATAAAAATGTTGTCCCCGGTTATCATAGAGTTTTGAAAGATGAATCATATTTATTTTTCGTTAACATTTGCATGACAGTGCTGAAATATTTGTGTAACAGCATTTTGAAGTCGTTTCACAATTACCTGAGAAAACATATGGTCTAAATATTTCCTGGCTTTGTTTCTTCTACCCACTTATGTCTGACTGGTTGTAGGTGAAGAAATAGAGAAATCACTGGATATGTAAGACTGATTCTTTTATGTAGCTGAATATTTAGTTTGTTGGGATTTGGGGTTTTCTTTTGTGTTTTTTTACTATTTATTCCTTGAATTGAAAGTAAATTAAAAAGAGATTAATAAAATGCAATTGTGTACATGTAAACAGTCATCTTTGTAGAGTACAATTTTTCTTTTAAGAGTTCTTGAAAAAAACATCTGCTTTTAAAATTCCCATTAACACATATGGTACTAATACTTTGTATCAAGTAATCAATGTCTGATCAATGTCTGTCATGACATTGTGCTTTACAATATGTCTTTTTTAAGAAATCACACCATGGAAAGAAAATCCCCTTGATGCTATGAAATATGAAAAGGGGCAGTTTTGTTTATTGGCTCTTCTATCTACAGACATACAGTACAGAATTTATTCAAAGGCAATATTACAGTGCATCTGTTTTAAGCAGATGTATGGTTTTTGTCATCAGTACAAAAAAGCAAACACCAACACAAATGACCAAATCCATATGCTAGTGACACTTATCTTTGTCACTTGTGTACCATATATTACACTGAGTTAACTTAGCATATTTTAAATATAAATGAATTTTGTTCATATTTTTTTCCTCAGTGTTATTTTTTGCTTCATCTTCCACTGATGGGAGTTCATTGCTATCAATTGGCAACAGAATTGGAAAAACATAGTAAGCTTTTAAAAATTGTGCACTCTTGCAGAAAGTTACACTTCTGTGTCCCTTTTAAGAGGCTTGGTTTGCAGGGAAGCAGATATCAGCCAATTACATGCACAGTCTGGCCAGCCTGCCCGCTCACTATGAGTCCTGCCTGTTGTAATGAGTTTGATCAGACTCAAAATTAGATTTCTACATTTTTATGATGATTAAATTATTCCCTTGTGTGTGATCCATGATACAGCAAAATAAGGATTGAGGAAAATATGCCAATAATTTCTGCTATCAGTAACATTTCTAAAGTACCAATTGCATTAAAAAAATAACATCAGAAGTTGCTGATAGCAATATTTCCTCCATTCTATGTCTCTGTTTTGCCTCCTTGGCTTTAGTACTGTAATAGAGGTGGTTTCTGTAGGCATTAATACACCCTCTGGTTTAAAAGCATGAACATACAAGAATAGCTTGCATAAGGATCTTGCAGAATTCAGATTGCTGGAGGACTTGGAACAGTTTAGATAAACTATTGATTGAAAGCACACAAATGAAGTTAGTTCTGCTGGTGGGAAAAAAAGTCAGCTACCTTCCAGCACTAGTTTTCTCTGGTCCTGTAGTTCACTTTTCTAGGTTGTTAGTGGAAACAAAGTTGTAGATATCCAACAAATTCTTGCAGACCTTAAAACCTCACCACTCCGGGCCTAACTTTTCCTTCCTTGGCTTAAGAGAAGATGAGGTTTCATAGCTTCCTTGGGCCACTGCTTTCAGCATTTAACTATCTACATAGTTATACATATTTTCCTAATATCAGACCTACTTTTCCCTTTTCAGCTCATTTTTTCTTGTCCTGTCTCCAGTGAACATGGAAAATAATTGCTTACCAGTGAAAGACTCCTTATATTGGCATAAGATGAAATAAAATACAATGACTAACAGAGTCCACCTGATGCCCTCAGAGCTCCTTCCAGTGAAACTTCCCTTGCAAAAGATTTCATATATCTGGAGTAATATTGCTATTATTATCAGAGGCTGAAACTACTGTAGCAACTACCTTGAGCGGAATTAGTCATCTTTCCTTGGGTGGAATTACTCATCTTTAAGGGTTTTGAGATTTTTTTGCAATTTTCTTTAGCTCCTACAGAACTCATGGTAATTAGATGTAGGTATGTATCTTATATAGAGATGTATAAAAATATATGTAATAATTTCCAGCTTGCTAAAACTTATCTGTTTAATTTTATGACATCTTTGTGTATGTTGGCTCTCTCACTGAAACAGGAAAAGAATATGTATTTTCAACAGATATTCACATCTTAAAAATCTCTGAGAATTTTTGTAAGACATATGAGTCCTGTTGAAGCACATAAGTCACTGTTGAATTTTCTCACAAACATAAATTGTCAATCTTTGCTTTTTTTACATAATTTTCTCACTGCAGGTAAAATGAAAAATTCTTTTTATTTTCCCTTCCCTGACATGATTTCATAAGTTGGAATACTGTCTTTATATTGATGCCTTTTTGGGACTACCTAAAAACAGATGCTAGAGCCAGATTCTTTTTCATTTAACGAATAAAAAGTGGCTATATTTATTAAACGGCTTTCAGGTACATTTAGAGCAGACAAAGCTCACCCAGAGGCTAGACCCAAAAATGGATGGTGGGTCACAGGTCTTTGCACTTTTACAAATTTAGTTCATTTGCATATTGGGGGTTGATCATCCAATTACAGCTTCAGGTAATGAAGTCATTTTACCCCAACTTTGCCCCTCCCCAACTCACTTTTGTTTACATCTCTCAAGGCTGAGATAATGAGGTGACCTTGATTCCCAGGCCTAGAGAGGAATTGTTTTGTCTCACCAAAATGGGAAAGCAGTAGCTGACACTCTATATGGAGTTTAGAATTACACACTAAAAAATTGAAAGATTACAAATATATGAAAAATATAAAAGCTAAAATCCCAAGACATCAATATCTTGAACTTCCTCTTAAAAAAAAAATCAGTTTCTTCAAGCTTCTCTAGTAGACACGTTGTATAAGCCTTGGTTTAATGTGTTTATTTTTATCTGTCCTTCTCTCCATTTTTTGCATCTTATTAAGTGCAGTGTCCCCAGAACATAAAATAGTCCTAAACTTGAAATCTCACAAGAATCAACTAGAATTTACACTATCTCCTTTGCTTATAAGTAATTTCTGTTAGGCCAGGCCAGATTCAGTTGCTTTTTTTCCTGCAATTGTGAGGCTTTACTGAAGCATTCAATTAATGATCCATGACAACTGCCACATCCTTCTGCATCATATTACTGCTTCACTTTTTATCTGTGATTTTTTTCTTTCTTTGCATGCTTCCTTATTGAATTTTGTATTTTTGTTTTTGAGCTTTTTCTTCAATTTATCAAAATGATGTTTAAACCATATACTGTTCTACAAAGCGTTTATAAGCTCTTATAACTCATGCAACCTAAAAATGTTTTTAGTGTACTTCAATCATCGCAGTCAATATTGCTTTTATCAGGTGTCTAGAACAGACAGATAATATGGTTTCGCTATATAACCTGGTTAATAATTCTTTGAAAAAAAACCAGTCTTTGAAGACAAGTAATCTTTATGAGTCTCAAAATAGGACTGACACTGAATAATAGAATATCTGATGTTATCAAAGCTGTCTGTATTAGCCTTGCAAGGAATTTATACTCTTGTAGTTCCAGATTTCAGCTGATTTCTAGTTCTCAGCTCACAATGAGAGCTGTAGTGTTGCACCATTGCCTATCAAAGTCAGGAGGTTTTTGCTTTCTAAGGCATTTACTCCTCTGTGCTGGTGAAGGAGTCTTTATACTTGATGACTCTTCTATCTGACCTAGTACTGCAAGATGTAATAATGCAGCAGGATTATAGAGATCTAGCCATGCACAAGTTCTGCTTAATATCAAGTAAATTTTAGGGAGTTCTGGGTTTTTTCTTTGAGTTTGTCATTTTTTGGGGTATTATTCTACTTTCAGATAGAGGTTGTTTCGCTCGTAAATGGAGCAGAGCTGATTTGTATATCATCAAGGGACAAGGGTGGACTACTGAGATGCCTTTTCTTGGAGTTTCTTTTCACAGAAAAACTGGTCTTCAAAGCTTTTAGAGATTTTGCTGTTGCAGAATAAAGATGGTTTTAGAAGGCAAAAGAGTAAAGCATGCTTAAAGTACGTTAGCTAATGCATGTGTGTGCTGAAATTGTGTCAAGAGAAGTCATGTTGCAGAGGGAGAGAAAAATCCCAAAACCATAGGCAATGCAACCACTCAATTTCTACAGGACATTCAAGTAACTTGGAACTCAAGAAGCAGCTCTTTCTCTTTTCAAGTAAATTTTCAGTGTTTAAACTGCTAGTTTGCTTCTTTTTGCCTCATTTAAACTGTTATGGGTAAAAGTTGCCCTCACATCCCTGGCCATGTGGAAGGAGAAAGAGGAATCTGTTCTCAAGCTGCAGAAATGGTCTGAGAAATTCTAATGAACAAATTGCTTCTGCTACTGAGTTTCATTTGTTTCTTTATGGGGTAAAAAGACGAAGGAAGGGTGGAAATTTATTCTTTTTCAGCCCATTGCCCATTCTAAAGGAGCCCTGTTGCAAAAATCAGAGCAGGTGCCCTCAATTCAATTATAATAGAGATGGCAGAAGCAGTTGGACTTGGAAGCACAGATGATAACTCCACTGTAGAGAAAACATTGCTGAAAAGATATCTTTTAGCTTTTACTTTAGTTTTGGTTAAGATCACACAGTTTACTTGTCAAACTGCTGCATTGTTCACTGTAGACTTAGGAATGACAAATTACTATCAATACAGTCATTTAAGTAGAAATGTAGATGTAATTTACCAATATTTCAAACTAACAAAATGTTACATGATGTTGCTAGTTAGGTCACCAGATTGTCACCTGTTGTTAATTCCTGAGAAGTGCCAGGGTGTTATTTCTGGCACCCAGTGTCTCAGTACATTGATTTTCTGTATGGAGCTGACTCATGGCCAGCACAAGATGCAAGCAGAGCAATGGTACCTTAGTACAGATGTAGTGTAATTAGTGTTATTAATAGTGTCATTCCAGGTTGGGCACTGAAGCAACATTCCTTTGTTAAACTCTTCTGGTCACTATAACCATCAACAGCTGCAAATCACCCAAGTGAAGTATTCAGCCCTATTTTATTTTTTCCACAAAATGAGGACTAGTGACCTGGCAGTAATTCAGATAAATGAGCCTCTCTTGGCAAAATCAACCTGTAAAAGTCACACATAAATAGATAAACACAAGCAATCTGTATAAAGTGGTCCTTGGAAAAGTGACAAACCCAGTATAACAGAAACTATCTGTACACACACTTCACAGTCATTCATAGTAGTAACTGCTTGCACTGTCCATGCTGTCCAGCAAATTTGCCCCAAATGTGTAGACATTGAAGACTAAGATATAAGCTAAAGATTGAATAGGAAAAATCTGGCTTGTACACAATTTTTTTCCTTACCAACTGAGTAACATATACTTTAAAATATTTGTCATGAATAAATTTGAGATCCTATTAGGGATCGAAACCTGTAAATGTATTTTTTTCCCTAAATATTTCAATATTTCCTCCATATGTTGAGCTTGTATATCTATGATTCTGTTACCCTCAGGCTTGAAATATGTAGTTAAATGATCAATAGTTTTTAATTTAAAAGAAATTGCCTAAAACATTTTGAATCTTCAGAAGTGTTTGAGTTTTGGCTATAGGGAAATTATATTGAAATTCTTATAAATATTTTTCATATTCTCTGCACTCTTCTTATTTATGGCCCATTCTTTCCTGCTTACCTTTTTTATTCCACTCACTGTAGTAAGCTCATGCACAGATTTGGACAATCTTTACCTGACATTCTGATGGGAAGCATGCTTAGGCCTCCATCAAACCAGTTAAGAACAGGCCACCCCCGTGTAAACATCAACTTGTTATGAGACATGCTTGTAGTTCAGATTGCTCTGAAAATCCTTTCAGATATAGGCATAGATGCTCACTTCTGGCCAGATAAATTTTTTGTCGATATCAAAATATTCTAGTGCAGCACATTTCTTTTTTTGCAATTCCAAGGAGGCCAAGTGGTTGAACATGGCAAGACACAATAGCAGTTGACTCATGTATTATGAAACATTTGTCCCATATGAATCAATATACATTTGTTAGTGCATTGTGGTAAAGATAATTCATTCTCATTCTCAAAGGATCATCTGTATATTAATTTCTTTCATGGATTTGAAGCAAAGAAACACTTCAAACTTTTAGAGTGTGATAAACATAAAAATACTTTGTTCACATTGGAAAGATGTGTATTTTCTCCCATGGCGAAGGTGTACTTATTAGTGAAGTCAGGTCAATAAATAACTATAAAACTCTAAAATTGATATTGCCAAGAGAAGTAGCATTCAATTTCCCTTTTTTTTCCCTTTCTTTTTCTTCCCTACAATTCTGTGCATGCAAGCATATGTCACTAGGATGATGTATTTCTGAATCTCATTAAAATAAGTGCCTACCACTGTAGAATGCTTCAAAACTGAAAATATATGAGAACAAATTCTTATAAAGAGGAAGACATGGAAGACAACCTCATGATCAGAACAAAACCCAACCTTCAGGAACTTGATCATCAGTCATCTGTTATTCTGTCTTGTACCATAAGCACATGAGTCCCTCAAAAGAGTTGGGCTCATTTGCTTTGCTTCTGTCAGTAAAGCTTTTACTGAATTTGGAGAGCTGAATTTTATATATGAAGGAGTCCACTCTTGGTAAAGCTGTTGTCAAAAGAACATCAAAACCACTGTATGCAAAAAAGAGCAAGGTGGAAAGTAATAGAAAAATGGATTTGAAAATGAGGAAGGTCAAACTGTATCACAAAAAAATTTGACCTGTTATATAATAAAGTTAGGGCATTATTGACTGAAATAGAAAGACGAGAAATTTTGTTTTCCCTTTCTCATCATATAGGAACATGATGATATTTTTAATTAAATTACAGTATTTGGTCATTGAAAGTCACTTGGCTATCTGGCAGTCTTTGAATCATTTGTGAATTGTGTAAATTTCAGAAGCACACTGCCATGGAATATCATTGAGACTAAAAATGGAAAATTATTCAAAAGAGAAGTGAGGAATTGTATAAATATAAAAATATCTAGCAGAATAATCACAACTATCTCAACTTGGGAAGGCATATTTAATTTTGTATTTCAAAGTTTAAGGCAATCTCTTACAGAGGACAAGTACCCACTAGGGAACATTCCCTTTCATATTCTAATTGTTTTTTTTTATGGTCCTTCCTGCAGCTAATGTTGCATCTTAGATACAAGAATCTGCCAAACTGTGAATCTGGATATTTGTTTTCCTGTGAAACTAAAAATAATATTTTCACTTCTTTTTCTCTTATCTGAGGATCTCCCACATCTTTGGAATGTGCAGCATTCCTGAGTGTTACTGAAAGTTCTATATATATATTTACATCCACACATATCTATTAATAAAATAAAATATTAATTTCTGTTGAGGCTTCAATATTTATATGCAAAAAAAGAATATTAGAACCACAATATTGATTAGACTGAATGAAAGTTTCTAAATTTCCGTAATGAAATAATTTTTTTTTTCTGGATATATCTCAGATACTGCCATATCTGGATATGGTGTGTTCTAGAGATACACACTTGTACATCTAGTACAATGGTGTTTGAATTTGTTTTATTTTACTTCAGAATACAAAGCCTGTTTCAATTTGCCATATAACATAATAAGGTGTCTGAGGAATGTGCAGCTTTTTTCTTGTCTAAAGAAAGCATTCATTTATTTTAAACTGAGTTTGAAAATTACTTACCCAACAGTTAATTACATTTTCAACTAGGTAGATGATTGACATACCACAGTGAATTTAAGTGTGTTTAGTGTATTTTAACGTGGATTTACTTGAATTGAATTATCATGTCATTTTTATTATCACTTTGCTTTTAAATTTAAATTGAGCAGCAAATTTTGCTAAGTTCAGCATACCTTAAGCATTAGAAATTCTGTTTTCAATCTCAGCTTAAAGGCATTAAGACCTCTCCTTTTTCTTTTGAGGGACTTGAAGGGCAATTGCAGCAAAGCAATGCCACTCAGGCATGAAAATGTTTTTCTGATTACTAAAACTTCATCTCAATGCCTTGTAAGAGAGAGATCATGGCTGGCCAGGCAACCCTGTATTGTTTTTATAATGTAAGAGAACAGAATTTAGATTTGCTAGTCATTTTATTCAGTAAATATTGAGAGAAAATTATTTTTGATGCCCTAGGGCCAAAGTTGCTTTTTAGGAGCTTCTTAAGCCAATGCTTGGCACAACAGTAATGTGAAATTCATGGAGGAATACCAAGGCATTTGAATATTTCCAGAGGTGCAGGTGATGTATTGCAATGATACTCAAATGAAAGAGCCCTGAGGTGAAAAGAAAGCAGAAACCAGGAATCTTATTTCATGTTAGATATCTGCAGTGTAGATATCAACGTCTGAGCCAAGCAGACATCACGAATCAGATTCCTTTTATAGTTAAGGGAGAGAAACAGATGTTTTTATAGCTGGATGCATTTGATGGAATTTGGATGTCTTGTTTAGGATGATATAATTCCCACCTAAGAAGTGTCTTTTTCTTTTCACTGATGACAAAGAAACAAAAATGACTAGCTTAGATGCAGACATGTAGATAGCAGTGTTTGGTTAAATAAACGCCACTTTGGAACACTGTTAATAGTGGCAAGAGCAAATTACCTTGCAGATCTTTTTATGATTTTTTTTATATTCCAGTGTTATTGACAATGCATGACAAGAATGTTAAAGTGCATCTGTAAATTCTATTAAAAATTAAAATTGGGAAAGATAATTTCTCTAAAGTAATGTTTTGCCTTTAAAGAAGAAAATTTCAAGAAATAAATCACTACTTGTCTGCTATGCAGTCTCTTACTGTCTATTTTTAAAAATGTTCATGGATCAAAGTGGCTTCTTACATTCATCAACACAAAAATGTTCTGATGTATAAAAGTAAGGAACAGCTCAGATGAGCCATAAAGAACAAATAAGCAGCATTATCAAAAGCTTGTCAGCTGTAGGTAAATCTGAAGGAGATAGTTTGCAGTCTGAAAAGAAAGCAGCACAAATCTTTCAAAGAGGTCAGACAAGAAGCTGTGAAATTCCATCCATACTTATATCTACATAAACATGAAATGACTTGCACAAATTCCATTTAATGTTTGCAATAGCAATACGCACAGCTGTGTAATTCAAACAATGTAATAATATTTACATGCTATTTTTTTTAATTGCAAGGTCAGTTTAATTGCAATAACTATATTATCACAGTTCTTATCATATGGTCCTCCTCCTCCACCTCCTGCTTCTTCTTCTTCTTCTTCTGCAAGAACTTTATGCCTTCAGCTCTCTTTATGCCATTCTCACTCCCCTGTTCTCATCTCCTTCTTTAAGAGGACCTTGCTGTTACTTCTGGTAGCATAACCAAATGAGTCTGCAGCACTGATTCATACTGAGGCATTAACATTTGCTCTGTACTGCTCATCATTGTGTGGCACTTGGCCTGTGCAGGGCCAGGAGCTGGACTTGATGATTCTTGTGGGTCACTTCCAACTCAGTATATTCTGTGATCATCTTATTTATTTCTAAACATCTTATTTATTTCCAAACATCTTATTTCAGTGTGCGTTTATTACCTCTAGTCATAATTTGCAAAGAGATCTTAACTGCCTTTTCTAAATTGATGCTGAGGTCAATTTCTTCAGTTAAGCATTTAGTCTGAAACAATTAGTTTGCCTCTTTGCCAGTTTTGCGGAGAAGTAAAATTCTTACCAGTTCTCTCAAAAGCTAAATAATGCTGTAGCACTGAAAAAGTTTCCATCTTAGCTCTCATTTAAGATAATATCAATACAATCACTTGAAGTACTCTTTCTCAGACTTTAAGATGAGTATTTTTGACCTTTATAGCAGGAAAAAATAATTGTTCAAGTATAAACTTTTAGATTTAACTCATAGACAGCCATGATGATACCACCCTATCTCTCAAGGTTAATTAGCTCATTATGACTTTTGCAGAAAGATCTTGACAAAGACGACCTGAAAATATTTCTTCTCTGTTCTTCACTTTCCCCTTACACACAGAAAATCGTAGCATTGAAATAAAACACTGTAACAGTGAAGGAAATATGTCAAAATCGAGGTTTACTTCATAGTCACTAGAAAACATCCCCGCCTTGGAGTTTCCAGCTTTGGAGACTGCATGTTGATTGTTTTTAAACCTAATTCATAGTATTTTTTAGTTTTCTTACAACTTAATCCAAATAGGCATCTATTGTTACGAGAAACTATGACAGTAGATATAAAAATGAGATGAAATAAGTACACTTTATTTACCAAAGTGGGATTTATTTTTTTGCTTTCAATTTTAGCTTCAAAAAATATTATCAGAGTATTCATATTTGCTGAGGTAGCCTGCTTCAGAGTTTTTATCTAAATGTGTTGAATTTTTTTTCTACAATACGTCATTTAAACAGTTCCTATATCTGTATATATAAAACCAGAACTGTGTTTGAACTTAGACATAATAGAATATTTTAGAACTTTCAGAAAGAATTTTTGAAATAATGAAGAGCCTTCCTAATTCAAATATAGCAAAACTTAAAAAAAATGAAATTCTTATCAAAGGAAAATCACTATATTTTGCAGTACTTGAAAGCAATATAAAGTTCATTCTTAGCTGATTGACATGAAAATAAACTAAAATCCGTTTACTTGGAAAGATGCACAGGAAAATTTTACTGGTGATGCCATATGGAATAATTACAGTGACAACCCTCAAAAGAGTAAAGCGCTAGGATCTGTTTTGTACAGTCAGAGCAGTAAATTAATACCCCAAGGATTAAGTCACCAAAGTCTGAAGTAATCAGTAGTGCAATAATTGTATCACAGACACTGACTTTGACTCAGCTAAGCTGTCACTGTCCTTCTGCCACACCAGATTGCTAATGGAAACGTTGTCTGCTGAGGAGGAGTGGGGACAGGTCAAACATTTGATTGTGTTCCAAGCGACACGTTGACACAGGTATCTGGCCATGATATCAGGACAGCGTTTTGTACATTTATTTATTTATTGCTTTGCATCGGTTTTTTGTGGACCTATTGATGAAAAGCCACACGAGTCTGTGAATGCTTGGTAATAGGTAATTACAAAATGAGCCTGTTTGTCATGCAATAGTTTGCCATATAAACTCTGGCATTTTTAACTATACATTCAGTGTTTCATGGCAATTTCAGGCAATGTCCCCAGCGAGTCTGAGGAAAGTAAGATAACTTTGATAACCCTACATATGCTATATATACTTTGCAACAGAGCACTGTAAATCTTCACTTTCTCAGGGAGCAAAATGTGGTGAAACACATTTAAATAAGGATAGTGTTTTGTTCTGCTAAATTCAAGGCTAAAATTAGTTTATTTTAGTGAGTGTGGCTAGTTACTTTTTTAAATTTATTTGTAAAAATAGAAATTATTTTTTAAAGTTTTTAGTTAGAAAATGTTTGTAGTTAGTTAAGAAAATACTTTTTTCAAATGTAATATCCTGTAAAAAATATATATTTTATCAAGATATTGACTTCAATTTTTAAAAGACTGACTATCAGAGATTATTTTAACATGAAAGTGACCTTTTTGTATGCACACAGAAATCTTGGATGTGTACAAATAAATAGCAGACCTGGAAAGCTTGTACTCTTCAAATGATGCAGATGATATTCACTTCCTTTATGTATTAAATGTACATTCTCATGCTGTATTGAAGTTGCAATAACCACTGTATTTACTTTTGCACCAACTAAGCTGTACTGCTTTCAAAGAAAGATATTTTTGTTTATAGAGACCACAATTTTGATAATATATTAAATACAATGAAATGAATGCAGACATTCTGTCTGCTTTGTGATAAAGCTAAATTAATACCCTAAGGATTAACCTTCGGTGTGCAGTGTACTGGCTTCTATTTTAGAAATTACTATTAATTGCTTTAAAAATATGGTTCCACCAGAAACATTGCTTGTGATGAAGGCGGGGAAGGAGAGGGTGCAGCAGAGGAGAAAAGCAACATGAGTAAAATATTCAAACTCAGTATCTTTTTACCACTGTTATATCACCTCTAACAATTTCAAGTGCTGAGGTCTTTTTGATTGTTTATTTGTTGTTTTTATCCTTATTTTATGAAATGATTTAGTTGCTATTCTGTAACATTTATATTCTTCATCAGTGTTATGTAAGTGGAAGCAGAACTCAAATTCTGGTGCCAACTGTATTCCGACAAAGTAGCCTTCTGTAAATCGCTTCATCTACCATAAAAATATTACAAAGTTTCAAAATAATCTTAATTTAAGTTCTTTCTTCCTTGTGAATTTTCATAGGAGGTGTTGTCTTCTGCTGTGGTTATGAGCCTCCTGAGGCCAAGGACGTGACACTGTGTCAACGCTCTTGTTACATTTAAACATGAAAGGACTATTGCATTCAAGTAGTTTCCTTTGTAACACATGGCATGCTATCTGGAGATAGGGCCTCATTATACATAAAAGGTCTGGAGCAAATCGCAGAATAACCTCATGAGCTCTATTGCAGATCTAGAAAGTATTTTTTGATCCATCATTGAGAAGCAGTTGCTTAAAATGTATACAAACAATGGTTTTAGTGACAAAATTATTAACTGAACTTAAAAAAAAAATTCTAAGAAGTCCAATGACCTCTAGACTTGCAGAGAAAATATCGTAATCATATGCCTTAAAATGTACTGGTTATCATGTATAGCAAAAATAATTAAATGGCGTATTTTCACTACTTAAAGAAGGGAACATTGCTAGATTTTTCATGCATCAGTGAAAAAAGCAAAAATGGCTGTTTCCACCAAGGAATATTTTTACTGAGGGCCTGTATGCAGATTTGAAACAAGTGTTTGAAGCCCTGTTATATACAATCTGACTCATATCAAGTACTTGATTTCCAAGTGAATATATGATAATCTCAAGAAATAATTAAAATATATTTCCACACAGAAGATGAGAGGTTGAAAATACTTTGTCTATTAAACTGAATCATACTTCAGAAGACTAAGAAATGCAATCTGTTAGTTACAGATCCTGCTCATATTGATGTATGAGCCTTAGTCTTGTGGTCTCAAATAAATGTGATGTCATTTCAAAGGACCTTTTTCCCTTTATAAAAAATATCTACCTTTCTTTTGAAGCCACTATGCACTTGGATAATGATGGCTTAAATTTAACATAGCCTATCTTTTGGGTTGGTCTGTATTTTTTTACAGTATTTGTATGTATTTTATGGAATATTTTTTCTTGTCTCCAATACCCAAATCCAGAATAATTTTTGAGCTGTAAATCAAAATTTTGAAATTGAAAAATTTTGGATTTTAGAAAAAAGATTATATTCACTCCTTGATTAAGTTCTTCTATAAGGAAAGGATGCTTTTGAAATTCAGGTTTGTTGTCTACATATAGTTCAGTATTTTAGATGATATTATGAGCATTTTTCTCTCTTTACAGAACATATAAATTGTACTAAGAGATATTGTGGAATCATTGTGGGCAGAGGCATTTGGTACTAATGTTGTGAAGCATCATATAAACTCTGATTATTCATTATTTTTTTTCTAATTTAGTAAATTGTGCTGACTTCTGGCAGATAAGCCAGTTCCTGGCCCCTCTGGGCACAGCCAGCCTGTGCCAGCCATGGAGCTGCTGGTGGCACTGATCTTTGCTCTCTTTTGCCTGCACAAAGTGACTATGCATGCACTGACTAGATAAGTTAGCCCTGACTCTCCCCAGAAGTAATTTAAAAATATATCTGAAAGGCAGAAGATTTTGCACATATGCAAAGCCAGGCATATGTTTACATTTTCTACTGGCTCTGTTTCAGAGAACCTTATGAAATGCAGGCAAATTATGGGAATTAAAAATAGAAAGAAATTACTTAATAAAGCTCACAATACTGTGTAAGTAAGTAGAGGTGTGATTCTTTATCTAAAGTACAGAAATGAAGTAGGAATTATCTTTCATTTTATCCCTTTCTCCTGAGAATTTTTTAAAAGGGACAAAATCTACATATTGTAGTAGTAGATTTCCAGAATAATGTGGGAGTTTTCTTTAATTTCAGGGGTAGGATAAATACCATGTAACAGTACCTAAATACTTGAGAAAATCTTTGTGCAGTGAATTTTCTATACAACACATGTAAATTGTTTTCAAATTGAATTTGGTACCTGGAGAATAAATTCATTTATATAATATGTACCCATCTTTCTCATATACACTATTATGAGCATTGCTAATCATTTTCAAAGCACAAACTCATAGTAACTTTATAGTCAAATGCCTTCTGCTCCATTTTTTAAAATGTACTTTTCTACGTAGGTGAAAATTGTCAAAATGCAAATAGAGATGCTTGAATGGCAATAAATCATGAAACCTTTGGGAAATGGCGTCACCTTAGTCCATTTCATCCTTTTCACACAGAGATTCTCTAAAATAGTCCAGCTTTCTTGCTAATCACTGTTGTAAGTGAATATGTAGAACTTCTCACAGAGAAATAGAACCCACACAGATTTGCCAGAGTGGTGATGGAGTGATAGACAGAAAAAAGATCTGCCATGACTTTTGCAAGTAAAATTCAGTTTTCTCCTTGTTTTTGAAATTTACCTCACCTGATGCATAGTTGTATTTATATTAATTAACTGATGCTTCAAATCTTTATGGAAAAATAGTAACCTTCATTAAAAAGAAAACAAGAATGCTAAGAAATGTTATCACAAAGGATGGCTACTTTTAAAACAGGATAAGATGAAAAGAATGAAAACATAGCAGAGGGTTCAAACCCATAAGGTGATTACCTTCTATAACCTTTATAGTTACACTATACACATAAAAATCACTAAAAATCAGTAATATTCCAAAAGAAACTAGGTGATAATTACACATGATATTGGATCATTATACTGTATCATACAAGTTTATTTCTGTGTATTACCACAAAATTATATGAAGTTTGAACATTGCTGTGCTCAGGCATTAGGAAGCTGAACGCAAAGGTTCTTATAGGGAAAAAAAATAATTTATCATATAATTAATTGCCAGCACAATGCTTAGCAGAAAGGCACCCTATAAATCTCTTGGATAAAAATAACATTCAGGAAATATTCTTCGTCTGTTTCTCCTCTCTGTAATTAGCATCCTAAATCTCTTTATACATACACAGCCCTGCTGCTGGATGGTTGTTACAGTGTACCCAAAAAAACCCCAGAACTTTACGGTTTACATAAACAAAGGATTTTGAAACCTAAACCAAAATTAAGATTTAAGCTAGGTTTAGTCCTTAGACCTGGAATAAGCTGTGTATTTGGAATGATTTGTGAAGTGAGTGAATATTGATAAAGATTTGAACAAGAGAGTTACAGATTGGAATTATGCCAATAAAAACAAACAAACAAACAAAAAAAACCAAACCAAAAAACAAATTTCCTACTTGAAAGGTCTTCCACCACATTGCTTATGATGTTTAAATGAGACCACACCATACTGAAATGATTTGTGGGACCCATTGAGGACCTGCATAATTTTAAAAAGTGTAAATGAATTATAGCCTGTACATTTGGCTTTCTGATGTAAGCTGTTGAGAGCTTTCAAAGCTATTCTAAAAGTTTTCTGGAAGAGTTGTGTCATTTGAAGTAAGTAATTAGGGCACTTAACAACTATGGATGAGATAATGTTTTTTTCCTGCCAGTTATGAGTGAGGCGTAAAAATTTGGTGCAATGGATAAAAATAAAAGTGCTTCAGCTCTGCAGTCACAGAACTGGCTGCAGTATACTACAGATACACTCCACCTTGCTCTGAGGTGACTGCTTCAGGTGTTACAGCCAATCCCCAAGGCCAGGACTGCAGCTTAAGCTCTAAAACCCTCAGGTAAATTTGCCCACCAACAGCTCAATCACTTCAGGACTTCCTTACCCTAATGCAGTGCAAAAGGAGAGGCTGCTGCTGAATCTGCATTCTCTTGGGAATCTCACAGGCATCAAGGTGCTGCTCTTGGTGCTCATTCCTCCCTTGGACCTGACATTCACACAGCACCGAGTTACTGAGCTGAATTCTTTAAGACACAGACACACACTTTCTCAAAAGCTAGAACAAAGGAATTTTTAATGTCCCATAGGTGCATCCATACAGGTGTTCCCAAATTATCAAGCAGATATGCCCATACGCATTTTCAAAATTTCAGCTAAATGCCTGTTTAAGAACCTTTATGTTTCCAAGCAACAAAAGAACTGATCAAGATCTCTGCACTTATTTTGTTTTCATTTATTAGGGTGTGCATATGATGTTCTAGGATTTCTAAGTTTTCCATTAAACTTATTTCTATAAAACCACAGTGATGTTCGGTGGGATTTTTATGTTGCATGAGAAATAAAAAGATTTTAGTGAGATCATTCTCAGTAAATTTCTAGTTTGTCTAAGGGAAAGCTCAAAGCTTCTCAAATGAAAAATGTATATGGATTATCTAAAGAAACTGAAAAACATTCTTTATCATCAAAATAAGTCTCAAGTGTGTGTTATGTGTAAGTAATTACTACTTCTGTTATTTTTCTATGTGAGTTTGGACGACAGGGAAATATTCCAATACTGCCTTATCTTCTTGTGAATGTCTTTGTATTGTACACCTTGTATCAGTATCTGAGTAGCTGATCTATAATAGTTCCTACAAAAAAAAAAAATTTAAATTTCTATACTGAGTAAACAAAAGCAAACAGGATGATTTGACCAAAGCCTCTTGATTTCCTTGATAAAGGAATTCTCTACTGCAGCAGAATGCTTTGCAAACAAAATTTTCCAGATTATCTGTATTTTGAAGCTACTCTATCAGAATACAGTTCATTTTTAAAATCTCATATACCCTGGGTAATGTTGCCAGCTTTTACAGCAGACTGTACATGCCTTTAAAAGTTAATGCCAGGGGATATGCTTTAGAATGTCTATTATTATCTTATTTTGTCACTAAGAGCTATTAATCTCAATAAAAAATATTTTTTTGAAAATAAATAACACCCTATTTCTCTCTCAATGTTGCAGATGCATTAATTGCCACAATTTTTCCTGATTTGCACAAATATTAACTTTTGAAATAATTAAAACCTGCAGTAAATTAGCTCAGTTGGTCAAAGTATAGTGCTAACAACACCAAGATTGTGGGTTCAATCCTCATACAGGCCATTTATTTAAGAATTGGACTTGATGATTCTTGTGGGTCCCTTCCAACTCTATTGAATAGAATATTCTGTGAATCTGTGGAATGAAAGGACAGCTCTATTCCTTGGAAGAGCACATTGAGGTTTAAGAATATAAAGGTGTCAAAGAACCACTTGAAGGACAGCAGCATTTTTGCCTCTCAAATGGATGTATAATCCCCATGTAATATGGAGATGAAAATAATTTGGATATGGAAGACCCTGAAAGCTGCAAACAAAATTTACTACCTAGCACTACTAATAGTAGGGGCTCTATTAAACTTTATAACTGTCTTTTAAAGCCAAATAAAGACATTTTACATTCTGATTATTTATTAGATATTTGCAGTAGTACAATGGTGAGTAGTTCAGTAGTATGAAGTGGGATATATAGATGATTCAAAAATTCATGGCTCTGAATGATAGAATATAGCAACCTTCTGAAATGTTAGTATGCAGTGTGAAGCCTATTATTAAAAGGTCCTCTTTTTAACAGAGAGGCTAAATAATTATTACTCAGAACAACAGAGTACAAATCAAAACATTTAGAGACAGTCAAGAATTCTTGCAAGACTTTTCTCTTGGTACATTTCAGATAAATTCATATTTCCAGTGCAGCAACTGTTTATCTTTACTCCAGACAGTGAGGGAGTGAGATGTGAATCAGGATGTCTCTTGTTTGTGTTGCCACACAGAAACCAAAGAGAGTTGCTGATCATGGATTCTCCATTTCCACTTGGACTGTTAACTAGGACTCAGCAGACTTGCTTACGACCTCATAATTTCCACTTATCTATGGCTAGGCATGACAAAAAAAAGTAAATTCTAATGCCCATATGCTAAATACAGTTTTAAAGAACACATTTAGTTTTGAAAGGATCATAAACCAGAATATTCACATATATAATGTATACATTGTTGTTACAGAGAGACAAGCTAAACATCATTATTTATATTTCTTGCAAGTGAAGGATGAAAGTAAGCAAGCAGTTGACTACAACTCCTTCAGAAAGTAGTAATGGCCACATGTAGTGTAATTATAATAGACTTGCAAAGTGAACAGGAGCAATCATGAAGCAGTGGAAGAAATGCCAGAAAGGCATCTAGTCCCGGTCTCCTGCTTCACAGTCTCTCTGGAGTGCTTCTGTTGTGAGATGGGGACAAAAATTCTTTATTGGAAAAAAAAAAATCGTCTACTTTATACCAAAAAACAAAACCCCAGTAAATGTGTAAATTTTTTTTACAAATAAGTTTCAATATCAAAGAGACAGTAACTGGCAACAGCTTCTTACTCAAAAAGGTCGGATTCCCTAGAATGTTCAGGTTAATGAATCCATATGCGAAGTTTACGGCTGCTTTGAGTCACTAAAGTAATGCTTTGCAGTAAAAACTCCTCAGTAACCCTTCCATGATGCATGGGAAGTACTGCTTATTCCCTTCTTTTACTACTTGCATCTAATCATAAGCATTTTTCTTCCCACATAGCTCATGCATCCATTTGGATCATGGTTGCTTTTAGCATACAGAATACCTTCAGAGAGGCAATTGTTACACTCTGACTGAATAAGTTATTCCTAAGATTGCAGAGCTTTTTTTTCCCCTGATTTTCATACTTTTAAAATTTAAAATCTGTTGTCTTGTGGTTTTTTTCCCCCTAAATAAATAACACTACACTACTTTTATATAATGGCCTTGCTTCACATCCTAAATTCTATGATAACCAATATAAAACATCTGGATTTGGAGCAACGGGGTGTAATTCTGCAGATACATGACATAAGACTGTGTCAGGAGCACTTCCTAATAGTCGCTTAAGTGGTAGGAATACAGAAATTATGTAGGCAGAATAAGACACTTGATGTTACTTGAAGCACAGTAATAATTCTTTAAATTGCTATCCATTAACTCCCTGCAAAGTCTAAATCATAATTTAATTGATTTCTCATAAAGTATAAAAAATATTACTGTATGAACACAATGCCAACTTCTTGAATTGGAAAACTGCAGGTTAATGAAAAATAAACAAGAATCAATGAGAAAGAAGTTACATAATTTTAAATACAGGGGGGTTGTTAAGTTTTTTTAGAATAATTTTATTTTCTTCTGATTTAGTTCTCTGCAAATCCTAGATATGTTTGGAGAATATGGGTTGCTGGATGCTCCTGCTCAAAATAGACTGTAGAATAATGTATAAAATGTTTAAAAGTGATTTTCTTTCCATTGCTACTATTTTCCAAGTGATTGTCAAATTGTTAAAATTGATTATTTTCCTACCTCAAATTGGTTATTTCAGCCTTATTTTACAATTTCAGGTTTCACACAAATTAAAACATTTTACTTTCAAAGAGTTCGGGGTTATTCCTAGCCTAACAAATCTAGTAGCCAAGACACATTGCCACTAACACCTCTGATGTATATCTCTATCCCCCAGCATAGGTTACACTATCAAGAATGGACCTTGGAATTGGGTTTTGTGACATAGAATACTAATTATCACAGGCTAAAATTATCTCAGGAGGATGCTCAGAAACAGCAGGAATGCAAGTCTGTAAGAGTCTAGCCCCAGGCAGTACACACATATATTCCATTTGGCTACTACAGTCACACTGAGGAGTGAACGTGTCACTATAAACACGACCTGTGTCTAGAAAATAGATAAGTCATTGTTGCCTGTTGTAAGAGTGTGTTTGATAGGGGTGAGGGTAATGATGTGGGTATCCATCCATTCTGGCTCACCCTGATACTGTGGGCTTGACCAAAGGTCTCAAAGACTACTCATGAAAATTAAGAAGAGTAAACAAGAAAAAAAATTACATAGAATTTGTAAGATATCACATTTTCCAGGATTTTTGAAGGTCTTGACCCTTAAGATCAACAAAATTGTACTGGAGAGTAAATTCATCCTCTCAAAGGCTTCTAAAAGGTTGATGGGCTTTCTGAACTGTCTGTGAAGACTCAGCCTCACATCGAGGAAGCCAAGAAAAGCATACTAGTGAGTTTGCCAACCTGATTTTGAAAGTGATGATGCTGTCATTACCTTAATATTTTGAAAACTTGAGCACGTTTTTAAATAGGATTACGTAATATATAATACTCTGTCATCTAGATATCTCTAAGCTGGCACGATCCTCTCAAATGTTTGATGTGCATCATTTATCTCACCTAATTTTAGAGTTAGAGAGCTTAGAAATCTGCATGTAGATTTTTTTTTTGAGAATTGAAGAACATGATTGAGAGTAGCACTTCTAGGAGGCAATCCATCTGACTTATTTTAGACTTTGAAATAATGATTAAATGTATCACTAGAGGTATAAAAACAAAAGAAATATAAAACTCATACTAAATATTAAGATCTTAATTGATCTTAATTGATCTTAATTGATCATTATACTTTGCCTATTCTGTGCTGATTATAAATATTCTATATCTGATAGAAAGAAGGAGAGGGAAGGGAAGGGACAGAAATAATTATGGAGGGGATTTTGAATTGTTTTTTTAATATTGAACTACTTCTCTATTCAGTCAATAGGTTTTGACTGACTTGACCTGTAATAATTGTGAAATCAATTTTCAGTGAAAATCTCCATAAAGTAGAAAATGCTATATTTTTCCAATGTTCCTTTGTGAGCTTAGACTTTTATTCGATACAATAAAAATTATTCTCATTTCTGATCAGAAAATTTCAATATTGCACTTGGGTTACTTTGATATAAAATAAAGCCAAGAGCATAGTTCAATGATATAGTTTCACTCTGTGATATTATAGATTTACAGTCTTACTTTTGATAAAGCTTGATTAAATGGACTGTGTATGAAGAATTAGTCAAGCTACAATCTGACACTATGTCAGTCACTAAGCAGTCAAACAGCTGATAAGAATTCCTCAATTGCATTGAGAATTATGAATTCTGATTTCTAAAGAGTTTCTTCTAAATCATAAACAGAAACTATAATTAACACTAATGTTGCCATGGGGAATAAAACAAAACAACAATATTCTTGTAACATTGGCCTAACACACATATGAATTTTGCTTTTCTGGACTTACAAAATGAAAATTTCATTGCAAGAAAACTTACATCTTAATTTATTCATTCATCTTAATTGAATTTTCCAAAAATGTTTGTTAAACACAATATTTGGCAGCATACAGAATTTAAGAATGAATGGGTTTAGACAAAGAAGTTCCTTAAAGAGAGCTATTCTGTGACTTACAAATAAGGATAGTCAATAATGTTCTAATACTTTTGTCTGTCTGGTAGTATTCAATCTACAGTATGGGCCCAACAAATACTTTCCTTACAATGCAAACTCAACATTGATTTTAAGTAAGCGATAGCAATATCTGTTATGTGTCATTAACCACCAGAGACAAAATCATTATCAATGATGTACTACCAATAGGAAACCTGAGAAAATTAAAATAGTTGCAACTGAAAAGCTTGTGGCTTTCATGGTCGTTGATTTTGTGACTTTTTCTGTTTGTTTGCTTGTTTTTCTTTGCTGCTATTTATTTATTTAAAGCTTATATTACAGAAAAACAAATTTTATTTATTAGTTTACAATGGAGTAAAAATTAAAGTAACAATTTCAAAAACTAACGACATAAGCAGTGCCCAGTTGTAAGAGCAACTCATATTTCAGACAAAACTAATAGAAAGACAAGACAGGACTAATTTGGAAGTAATTTTTTAAGACCTTAGAAAGTTTTTGACAACACAAGAACATTAAAACAAATGCATATATTTTTTAAGCAATTTTCATCTGCTGAGTAGCTACATAAAAGGAACTAGTGTCATGGCCTTATTTTTTTTTTTTACAAAAATAAACCTACTTATTTTACAGTATGGTAGAAAACATACAATGTCATGTGAAGATTACCTTCCTTTTGCTTTTTAGTCATTTTTTTTTGCCATAAAGTCTTTACTAAAGTGAGTCTTTAAATTTTAAAGTGGACTCCACGAGATAAAATATCTGAATTCGTCTCAAATATTGACTTGATATGGTTTAACATCTTTTGCCCAACGTAATACTGAGAAAAAGCCACCCCATGGCTTCCTAAAGTGAAATCTGTCAGCTTTAATGATCAAGGTTGAGTATAAAAGATATGCTGCAGTTGACATAACAGGTCTATACTTAAAGCTTTCTTCAGAAAGTTAATTACTCCTGACAAAAGAGGTATGTAAATGCCTCTGATGCAGGTTGGCTATTTCTTGTTTTGATCCACACCACTCAACCTTAGGAATTGTTCCTGAGTGGAATCACACTCAGAACAGGTGTTGCTTTTGTTTCTATAGCTATAGTTAGAGTATGAACCCTGTTTTAACCAGAATGAATCAACACTGATCTAAGCTAGTAGCAGTCTTTTGAAGTAATGAAATTCATTGAACTCAATTAAAAAAATCTCTGACTCCGAATCAGATCCCTATTTGAATTCAATGACATGGTGTTTTACTTTTTCAGAGGTAGCAGCAGCAATTTGTTAGGTGCAAACAAAAAATAAAGATACTGCAGAGTGTGATAAAATATGAGAAAGGAAGGGAATCTCCTGTGCTCAGGCATCCTGTACTCTCCACCTGGCTGTAAACAGCACTCAGTTTTGGCATTGCCAGGCCCAGCTGTTTCTGTTCAAATATTAGCAAAGATAGAACAAGAAACTTCCAAATAATAGAAAAGGTTTAGATAATTGGTGACTTAGCTGATAAACCAGTGTATAACAATCCTGCCTAGTCACAAAAAATAACATTTATTATCTAGTCAATAAATCTCATTTAATAACTATGGTTATTCTACAATTATTATGTTATGAATTTTTAAGACAATACCTTTTCCAGTGTTCATTTTTGCTTTTCCCAAACTTTTCCCAAAAGCTGTATGGGAAGGGCTTTTGTAAATCTCAATTGCACAACTGCCAAATTTGATATATAATATGTGTCAAAGCCCAGTTTGTAACTTTAATGCAGTCCTGAGCATTCAGTGAATAAAGTTTTCATTGAAATCACCCTAAGACAGTCTTGTAGAATATTATTTTTATATTTAGTATGAAAGCCAACAGAGACCTGTTCTAAACTGCATCCATCACTGGTGCCCCCAGGCTACCACAAAGGCTGGCAAGGACTCAAGCTTTAGTAGGAAATCCTTGTGACAGTATCTACCCAGTTTATTTCAGGAGTGCCACCACCGTTAGCAGCAAGGAGGTGTGTGCGGTGTCATGGAGCTCATGATATGCTCTATGACATCAGAAATTATGTTGCTTGTATTTCCTACAGGCACTATAAACTGTGGCAAATTAACTGGTTTGTGTAAAGTACTGGAGCCTCTGTTTTACAATTAATTGCATCAGAAGGTCACTTTCCTAAACTATGTATTTCAGTACCCTTTTTCAAATCTCAAGCAGAAATACCAGGTAACTGTGAGGTTCTCCTTTCATTTAGAGAAGTTGGTACTTTGTCTAATAGGCACAGTCAGACCTGAAGTTTTTCCTATCAGTCACTGGGTCATGCAAATAAGAAGAAATAAAGCCAGGACTTTCTTTTAAACTTTATTCTTGACTCTAAGAGGCAATAGATGTTAATTGATTTTTTCTGGACAACTGGGAAAACTCACAGTCTATAATGATTAAAAAGCTATTACACACAAAAAACCCCAGAAACCTTGCTTGCCATTTTTTCCAGACTCAAAATTTTTGCTACACAACAAATACTAGTGCTACAAAATGATTGAAATAAAGGGCATTTGTTAAAGATGCATTCAATAGACATCCTTTTTGCACAAAATTTTATTATCTTGTATCCTGGTTATTCTGGATCTCAGAAGAGAAGAATGAAAATCTTTATAGATAGAGAACAAAGAAAAACACTTTTAAAGTATTACATCTTGTGTGGATTTTTGCAATTTTATTTCCCAAATATACATGGCTTCCCAATTGCAACTGATGACTGTATCTAGAATTCTGTGACTTTTAAAAAAATGTTTGTTTTACATATTATCAAAGAAAAAATGGCTATTTCCAAAAATATAAGTGTCTGAAAGACACTATTTGAAGAGGTTACACAAGATTCTTCTTACTCAGATCACAATAACAGAGGAATAACTGTCCCTGGAACTGATTGAGTTTCATAAAGTTAAGAATTTGAAGGAAACAGAGAAGCCAGTCGTATCTAGGCAAAGAACTTTGTTGCATGTTGAATTAATAAATCTTTTCATATGCTTGTTTGGTGATTCACAGAAATAATTGTAGGTAATGTTTGTTTCTATTGCTCCTATGAACTGTTTCTTTCCTGTTTCCTAGAGGAACATATCTATAAGTGCCAAGTGAAAACTGAATATATGTAACACTAAACAAAATCACAGTACTTGCTTGCTTACTGATGTATTTTAAAATCTCAGAAAAGAAATTTTAAATAATATCTGTGGTGATAAAAATAAACAAAAGAATGCAAAATTTCAGGGAAAAAGTCTCTTTTAATTTGAATAAAGTAGCACATTAATCTAAGACTTTTGTACAAACTGGTGTATTCCTGTAACATTCAAAGGAAGGTATGTAGATATCACTGTGAAGAATTTATTGCATTGGGACTCAAAACTGATTTTTTTGGCTAATAGAGCCAAAAAAGTATTTTCTTTTATATATAGAATAATTGATACTATAAAACTGGGAAAAGTGATGTTAATTGGAAATATTGGCATAACTATTAGCTGATAAATTAGCCAGTTGTCTCTTTACCTAAGAGAGTTCTAATGCTATGGTTTTTTCTTTCCTCTCAAAAGAAAGTTACCTGATCAGAAGGAAAGCCAAAAGGCATACAAAACATGAACTTCTCCATTTTTCTTTCCTTCTTATTTTGTATATGATGTAACTGAGGCAGCAAGGAAACCAAATTAAAGCTGATGCAGCACTTTGTGGTGGGTTGTTCCTGGTTGGACACCAGGTGCCCACCAAAGCTGCTCTATCCCCCACACCTCAACTCAGCAGAGGAACCAATATATAGTGGAAAGCTTATGGGTTGAAATTAGGAGAGGGAGAGATCACTCACCAATTACCTTCATTGGCAAAATAGACTTGCCTTGGGGAAATTAGTTTTATCTATTACCAATGAAATCAGAGGAGAGGAGTGGGAAATAAAAACAAATCTTAAAAATGCTTTCCCTCATCCCTCCCTTCTTCTGGCGCTCAACCACACTTCTGGTTTCTATACATCCTCCCCCAAAGTGGCACAGGACGATGAGGATTGGGGGCTGCAGTCATTTCATCACTCGCTGTCCTCCCTCCTCACAGGCAAGACTCCTCGCATCCTTTCCCTGTTCTAGTGGGTCCCTCCCATGGGAGACAAGCCTCTGAATTTTTCCATCTTGATTCCTTTCCAGAGGCTGCTGTTCTTCACAAACTGCACCAGTGTGGGTCCCCTGTGGGGTCCTGCCAGCAAACCAGCTCCAGCAAGGACTCCTCTGTCTACGGGACCACAGATCCTGCAAGGAGCCTGTTCTAGTGCAGGTTTCTCATGGGGTCACAGCCTCATTCATGCATGCAGCTGTTCTGGTGTGGGGGCTTCCCCAGGCTGCAGGTGGGTTCTCTGCTCCCCCATGGACTCCCATGGGCTGCAGGGACACAGCTGCCTCACCAGGGGCTGTGCACCAGGGGCTGCAGGGGAATCTCTGCTCCAGTGCCTGGAGCACCTCTTGCCCCTCCTTCTGCACTAACGTATTCAGAGCTGATCCTCTTAAATATTCTCACTTCTCTCTCTGGCAGCTTTTGTTCTGAAGATTTTTCCCCTCTCCTTAAATCTTTTATCCCAGACATGCCAACACTGTCACTGGTGGGTTTGGTCTTGTCAGCAGTGGGTCTGTCTTGGAGCCAGCTGATATTTGCTCCACTGGACATGGAGAAAACTTCTGGCAATATCTCACAAAACAGCTTCTCTTGTAGCCCTGCCACTACCAAAACCCTGTCACACAAACTCAAAACACACTTGAGCAATCCTTTGTTGTAACCATGCTGGTTTTAGCAGATATCTAGATAAATATTTGTAGAATGAAGTAATATTTTTACTACATAGAATTATAGAGTCATAGAATGATTTGGTTTGGAAAAGAGCTTGAAGATCACCTAGTTCCAACCCCCTGCCATGGGCATAGATACTTTCCAGTAGACAGCTTGTTCACAGCCCACTCAACCTGGCCTTAAAGACTTTTCCCTAATCTTCCTTTCATCACTGACATAACTACAGAAGCTTTTTTGTTGTCCTTGACCTGTCTGGACAGATGTAATTCTATCAGGGCCTTAGTTTTCTTAAACTGATCCAAGAAAAGCATTTGGAGATGCACTTGAGACAGCTATCAAAATTTATTTATGAAATTAAGAGTGAAGGGCCATTATAGACTGAGGTTATAGCTTTGTAGGTTAAAGAGCTCTATGAACATTTTGTAGGAGGTTATTTTGCCACAGATGGCAATTGGACTGTGAAATGATGAAACATTTAAAAAAAAACAACATTGAAGTGTCCTGAGTGGTATTAATGGAAGTTTAACTATCCAAGCAAAGAGTGGAAAATAAAAATGAGAGGAAATAAGGCTGAGGCTATGTTTGCGGATGTGGCACACAATTGATTTTTAACTGAATGCGTGCATCAGCTTAAAGGGAAGGAAATAATAATGGCTTTGGCATTGGCATTAAGTAATTCTGTCAAAGACACACAGTTAAATAAGATTGTACTGCAAATATGAGGCACAGAAATCCAAAGAGAAGAATATTTATTCCTAAATTTTGAAACTTGAAAGGTAAGACAGTTTTATCAAAAAAATGGCAAAAAACCTTTATTTGTATGAATTGTCAAGTGTTGGCAGAGACACGCTAGAGACCAGGGGGAGGGAGGGAGGAACATTGGTGATATTTATCCCAAAATGCGTTTTCAGAAAAATGTCTGCAGAGTAGAAAACTTTCTTAAAAGCCCACATCCTGTAGTGTGCTTAGGAAGCTGTGGATTCGTGAGGACAAAGATCCTCTTTTTGAGATTAATGGCTCAGCCTTGGCAAGTCTCCAAGTTTGTCACTGTCTTCCTAAGGCAACAAAAAGAAGAGTTCCCTTACAGCCAGCATCTTATTTGTCCTTTGTGTGGGGGAATTAACAATGACCAGGGAAGGCCAACTACTGTAGTAATTCACACTGAATGATTTGTTTATTCACTGTCTTGTATGTGTTTTATTAGTGTGCTTTATTTTGTTCTATTAAGGAAGGGCGTCTGTGGAGAGGAAGTCAGCCTTCTACCAGGCTCAAATGAAACTCAACTCCTTCCTGGAAACATTTGGAAATTTATAAGTTGCCTTAGGGGCTTCTTGAGTGCAAGGTGAGATATGTAGGAATAAAAAAACAGTACAGTGAAAATTCAGAGCAGAGAGATAGCCTAGGCAGTCACAGGTAACCCTAGAGAAGACCAGAAGGCAGATGCCTACCAAGGTCTTAGTGAAGAAGAAATAGGAACGAATTCTAAGAATCTAGATGAGTCTAATGGGGATATTTGTTTATCCACCTTTTTATTATCATGTCACTCTGTTGATCTCATTTTTCCTGTTCAGGAATTTTACAGTCCTGTTGTGTCACCATTACTCAATGGTGTCCCTTCTTGGTCTGCCTGTAATTCCTGATTCTATAAAGACACATAAAAATTTTATTTCTGTTCCAAAACTCTGCTCAAGCTGATCATGGCAGATTGTATTATTTGTTAAAAATAAACTCCCAGATGCAACGGACTACCCAAAAGTTGACCAACACTATTTTTTTGACTTTTATCTCTTTTATCTATTAAGTCCTAGATATCTAAATTAGGAATCAAATTAGATGTGCCTTAGTCCAAATTTATTCATAAAACCTTGAGGACCAATGTCAGCTTAGATGGCCTGTGACATTACGTTCCCTTTAATGCCTGATAACCACAGTGGTGGTGAAATTTATTTCAGGAATATACTTTCCTAATCAAAGCTAATCAGATTTCACAAGGACTAAGTTTTTCATACAGACATATAGATTAAGGCTGAGACTTAGAGGAAAAAATTGGCAGTAAAATGTAATATTGATTTATTTAAGATTTTTTTTTTCTAATTTAGTCAAAGACATGAAATTCACACAAGGTTTGTGCAATTATCTGAGATTCTGTAGCTCACCTATTTTTCCCATAAAGTCACTTGCTTACTTAAAGTTCTTCTGCTGTAGATAACCAAGAATCAGTCAAGTTAGTTATTCTGCACATATTTCCTGCAAAGCTTATTCATAAATATCTCAGGTTTTAAGTGCTTGATTTTTAATGCAGTATTTTTAATGAGCCCTTTAAATAAAAGGATTTTGATAATTTTTGTATGCTTATCTCCTACTGTACTAATTAAGTTCACTATCTGATCACTATAATTTTGATTTAAAAATATTAGAAAAGGAAGTTGCATGGACTTTTCACTTAAAATCCAAAGACAAAATCTTTAAACTACAAAGTAAGAGACTGGAGACTTCAGGGTATCTTTTAGCCTGAAAGGTAAAACAGCTTCTGGACGTTTACTACACTTAGGTTTAAGCACCTGCTTCATCTTTTCTTCAGTCTGAACCTCTGTATGAGAGGCAACAGAAGAGCCTGGAGGATGAAAGGAGGGCAAATAGCTGGAAACTTGACTCACTAGCTGAGTGGCTAAGAGAGCCAGCTAGCAGACAGCAGACCAAAACATTGGTCTCAACATCAGCTCTTTTTTACCCAGTAATCTAATATAAAAAGAGTCCAGGGAAGTGATGCCAGACCTCAGGCTGACTTCTAGCAGATGCAAACTCTATTTAATAGAGTCAGGAACTATAAGCAGACAGACAGTTCATATGGGTTTTGGTGTTTCATTTTCATGGGCTTCTTTGTCTGTTTAAAGAGACACACAAGCAATAGAGAAAACCACAGTCAGAAGACAGTACTGACAAAAACTGCATACTAACATGAGTTTCTACAGTCTGTAGCAAAACTGAATAGTGAATTTTCTCCGTTCCAATGTTTTACAGTATTAGTCAAATAAGAAGCTGCATGCATCAAGAGAAGACTTAAAAATCACACAGAAAATTCTAAACTGAGAGTGTTCCATGAAGTTCACTGAATGCAAACTAGCATCACTCGCTGATACTTATCCATGTCAGCTCTCACTATCTTTACCAAAATTTCACAGACAATGTGGAACTAATAATTTGTTTTGATCAATACAAAGCTCAGATTTTCCACTTATTCATGCTTACTGTCTAGGTAGCTGATATGTCCTGCTTAGAGGTAAGACTCGTATTGCTGAAGCCTAAGGCCAAGGCTCAACCACATCTGTTTAAAAAGCATTACAGTCAAGAGTAAGGCAAGAGAATTTTGGCATTTGTATTGTAGCCATGTTAAATGTATGAAAGCAACACAGATGTTTCTTGGTAGGGTCTTGACAGGGGACCTGCATGAATTGACAAAATGTTTATTTTTAATACTAATTTCTTCAATTTGGAGAAATCCTGTTTATGAGTAATGTAAGTTGTGGCATTTATGATTTTAGAAACATTGGCAGATGTTTTTCTCCATGGTGGATACTTAGAAGTGAGAAAAAACAGCCTGTGGTATAATAGGTATGTTCTGAATTATACGGGCAAAGGAAGTCTGAGATAGTGTCACTGGCAAAATGGAAGCTTCAGACAAGGTTAATCAGGGAGACACTTCTGCTGAGTCACAAAGTTCAAACCCTTGTTTTCTAATGTGCTTCTCAGAGAGCAGCTGCATCCAATCCTAGTATCAGGCTTGGTCAGCAGTTTATGTCTAGAGGATAATAAAGGTGTAGATGAGCCACTCTATGACTTTGTCCTGCAGGATTAGGGAGAGGAAGCCAAACATATTCATATGAATCAAATAGACTATTTCTTTAAATTGATGATGGCAATGATAATACACTAAAATACTCTAACTGGAATTACTACATAGTATAGGTGGTTATAACTACTAATATAGTGCACTATTTATTAAATCAATAATTTCAAAGAGAGCTTAGTAATTATTAAGTAGAGATTGATGTTACTCACCCATAGCAAAAATTGTGGGCAAGTCTCTCTTTCTGAGCCCTGAGGATTAACCTTGAGTGGTGTCTCCAACTCATGGGAGGACTCTCTCAGAGTGTGTTAGAAGTTCCCAGCATTAAAAAGCAGGACTGGGTTTTTAAAGTACAAAGTAATTGACTGCCAGCTCTGTCAGCTCAGCAGCCTTTAGATCATTTAGCAGTACTGTTGCTTCTTAGTTCCTTTTTCTGCTTCATACTCCCCAGTGCCAGATTCTTTCATGAAACATTGTTCTTCACATCCTCAGAATGTTTAACTTCGGGATTAATGAGACAACTTAGTCTTAGCATTCTTCAACACCAGAAGCAGCTTGACCCACTGTCCTGGGTTGATGCTATATTGTATCCCCATTCATCTGTTTAGTTCAGAAATAAGTGTTGTACCTTTAAAAATTGGATCTGAGAGTGTAGAAGACACACCGGAATGCCTGAGGCAGTTGTTTTCAAAACATAAAGATAATAGTCTGCAGTTTTCGGACTCACACAGCCTGTGTTGTTGGCAGGGTGTGGACAGCAGAAGAGAGCTCTCCTTTGCTTTTTGTTAGTTTTTTTGCTAGCCGAGGCAGAGAAGTTCTCCAAACTGTGTTTTTTTTTCCTTTTATTGAAACTGTTTAAACCTGTTCTGGACTANCCTATCCCGATTCAGCTAAGGGGAGGGGTGGTTCATCTAAAAGTTTGTTTGTTTTCCTTTCTTTCCCTCTCCCAAATTTGCCCTAAACCAAAACACCCACCTTCTCAAATCATCACTGATAGCTTTTGCAAATAGTGCCAAATTTGAGATGTTTTACCCCCATTTAAGCAGAGCATCTTGCTACAAATAGCCCCATAAATGGAAAAAAAAATTAATATGGGGTATAAGACTATATTCAATCATGTGACTATTTCAGGGTTATCAAGCATCAGCAACAAAAAAACCCAAACTGGATCCATGCAAACCCATGCTCTATATTAGATTGGTTTTGGAGATAGGCATGCCTGTTCATCTGGCATCACATATTATGAGGGTCAGCCATGCAAAATTGGCTGTCCTCTTCATCCATGGTATAGCTA
Organism: Thryothorus ludovicianus; assembly: GCA_013397245.1. Classification (NCBI taxonomy): domain Eukaryota; kingdom Metazoa; phylum Chordata; class Aves; order Passeriformes; family Certhiidae; genus Thryothorus; species Thryothorus ludovicianus. Next base: position 129,379 of record VZTB01006134.1, on the reverse strand, counting down.
AACTGTAATGCAGACAAAGTAGTTATGAACAAACAGGAGTCAAACATTATTGAGGGAAGGATGAGGTAGACAACTCCATTAAGTCCTTCTTCCCATAATTGTATTCATTCTTCACGTTCTAATGTTCTTTATTCTTTCATCCTACCCCTCCAGTTTTCATTTTGCACTCCCCGTGATGTGAAGTGTGTTTCACATCACATTTCCTTTATTTCTTCATGTCCCTGCCTCCACATTTCAGATTCCATACTGCCACATGCTCTATGACTCTCTTACCATGTCCCATCCCTTCTCTTGATTTCTTTTTCTTCTTTGGAGGCAATTTTAACAGGGTAAGAATTCTGACAGATCTGTTCTTCTACTTCTAACCTGCCAGTTTAGCTGTTCTATTTCAAGGACATGGGTTAACTCATCCCCTGGGCCAGATCTAGGCTGCTGCTTGGCCAGATCCACTCTGTAGTCAGGTTGCATGAATAGAACTTGGCTGAATGAGCAAAACAAAATTATTAAGTTTGGCACTCCAGGATTTGTAAATTCTACTTTTACCTTTCACTGCAGCCCTAAAGATGCAGCCCAACTTCTGAGAGATTCAAGCTAACATAAATTGCAGCTATTATGGAATTCAAGCTAGCATTTTGGGGTATGTTTGGAAGACAGATTAAGGATACTTTTGAGCAAAACTTTTAGTTGAAACTGCAGAAAAGAGAACTCAAAAAAGAACAAATAGATGGTAGAAAACAAAAGAAGTTACAAGTAAACAAGGAAAACTATTCACAGTTTACCACATCTTATTCAAACAAAGATGTTGGGATATTAATTGGACTGTAAATAATCCCCATGCCTTTGAAGGGAATTCTGTGTCATCATAGAATTAAATATTCCATTTCATAATGATATTTCAAACATCTTGGCTGAGATTTCTAAATCCAGTGTCCATAAGAGATATTGAAATAAATGAAGACTGTTTACAGAATTGAGATACTTGTTCTTGTTTTTTGTCCTATGGCACATAAGAATGTTGAGAGTTCATTAAATAAAAACCAGAGAAAGGCCTTGGAAGAATTTTGGAGTCTTAAAGAGACCCTGAATGGTGTTCAAGGTCATTAGTTGTAATGAGATCATCAACCCAATGCCCTCTTCAGAACTTGTTTTCTGTTTAGCAATTGTGTTTTACATGTAGTCTTCGTACAAATAATAAGCAATTTATTTCTTTCATTAAATATTCCTTTCATGATGGCAATAATAGGGTCCAATAAGCCCTTTTAAAGGGATATTTTTATCTCTAAGTCAAGTGGGTAAAATATTTCTGCTGTTTTCTTGATGTTTTTCACTACAATGCTCAGATACAAGGTCGTTTTTTGAAAATGTGCTTCCTAATATTTTGTTGTGCTCTTCTGAGGACCAAGTAATCATACTGGAGCTTGGAATTAGTAGGATATTATTAAGTTAATTCTGGCTAGAAAGTCTTTATTTTTCTTCTCCTGGATGGTTTGGAGAGAGGAAACAATATGGAAGTGGTAGAGCAGAAGAAACAGATGACATTAATTGCACAGAAAGGTTTCTCTTCCTCAGGAAACAGCTGTCTCAGGTTGTTCCCAAAGTTCTTACTACATTCATATCTATTATTTTAATCCTAACCTGTGAAATAGTCTTCAACACTAAACTGCCTGATGGGAATATTTGCGGCTTTTTTCTGTCCTTGATTGTTCCTACACAATGTAAAGCACATTCTTAGCAGAAATCCCACTGGGGCATAAAGTATTGTACATATAATTGCTAAATATTGCAATTACCCTCCAGCCATTGGTACCTTATCTAAATATTCACTACTATTCAGTCAAACATATTTTCCTCATAGACAGGTTTGTCTATGGGGAAAGAATTATAATCAAATGAAATAAAAAAGAGCATAGGTGAAATGTCTATGTAAGCAGTAATGTACTGGCACAAAAAGTAATTATTCAATCAAATAAAAAAACTTTAATATTTTTAATCCATTAATTTTTATTCTCACAGGAACTGAGTTACTGGAGTTTTTCTTCCAGCCAAAAGGCCATAGATTCAATTTTGGCTGATAATACTAAAAATTCCTGCTCATGTCAAAGAATGTGTTTACAGGACATTCATGACACAATTTGAAATGTAGGCACAATAACTCTTTTCTCACTGTAGCGTACAATTAAGCCCGTTAATATGGGCTTAATTATACACCACAATGCATTTCTAACAGTCTTTATTGTAGAAATTTCTTTCGTAAAGGACCAGAAAGTTTAAAGAAAAACAAAACAAAGACAAACCAAACAAACAAAACCAAAAAAACAACCAACCAACCAAAGAAAACCTCAACAAAACCCAACAACAATAAAACTCAACAAACAAAAACCCCCAGACCCCAAAAACCAATCAACCAACCAAACAAGCAGGACTTTCAGTAGACTTATTTTGGAGTATCCTAAGTCTTGACAGCTGACAGGTAAAAACAACACTTTCACTAGAAGCTACACAGGCACATTCTGGATGTGGAGAGCTGTACAATTTATAAGCAAATGCCAAATAAATTCAGGAAATTATCTAATTATGAGCTCTGACACATCACCCTAAATCACTATTTTCTAACTGCATTAACCCAATTTGAACTATCCCCCATAGCTTGGCTACAGCTTAAATTAAATTTTCTTTTTAAAAACTATAGTGTAGTTTGAACCCTTTGGCCCACGAGAGTCAAACCAACATCTGTATCTGAGCCACTTAGCATAAAAACCTGACTGCAGATCTTGCAGATATCTCTCAGTGGAAGGTAATCGGTTGTTACTCAATTCAAAATGAAAAACGGCATTTCATAAATATTTAAGCTTTTTTTTTTAAAGTTAGAGAACTAGCACTAAGTGTTAAGTATGTGCATTAAAACCCATATTGTTTTCCCATGGCTCAAGGCATCCATTACCACTAATGCAAATAACCAAAAGTTGTGAATATAGGCTGTTTTCACTAAGACATTACACTTTGAACATTGATACTAAAAAATGTTTCAGCCAGAAGTAAAATAAATAAATAAAATCAGAGCAGTTTGCTAAATCATCAGATGTTAACATAGTAACTTGCCCGGGGCATATACGTAATCAACCGATTAAAAGCACATCATCGTGCAAGCTAGCAAGCTATCAAACTCAGTGCTAATGATGGGGAAAATCATATGTCCTATGTTATCTGAGAAAAAGGGGAAACTACGTTAAATTATTGCTTGAATAGAGAGCAATGGGGTGAGCAGATAATACTGTAGCTGATGTTGGAGGGAAAAAATATACAGGGTTCGGGAGTTTTATTGTTGGATTGTAATTTTAATTTGAATATGCCATGCATCACTGGTCTTTTCCTAACTGAAGATCGGTAGCTAACCTTGCAAGCCCCAGCAATTATACCCCATAAATTGATTAAAAAAGGCTGTATCTAGAGAAATGCAGTAACAGATTCTTTTGTAGTATCAGTTAGTTTATGACAGAAAATTCTACTGCTTGTCAGGAAACACTGAAAAATACACAAAGTGTTTTGAAACAGAAAACCTTAAAATCCCCAGGGTCTTAAAAAATAGCCTCAAAAATGGCATAAGTGGCTCACTAGCTGAATTTCATGTAACACTTAAAGCTGATTTTTTTCCCATGTCTAAAAGACTCAATCCATCAACTGTGATGGAGGATCACTGTGGTCTTATTTATCTCTAATCTAAAGGTAATTTGGTTTATTCTACAGCCTCCCGTCTCAGAAAGGGAACTGATGTTTTTCAGCCTTATTAAACAAGCTAATTGTTCTAGAAGCTCTATAGACATCTGTCTAAGTCATTCAATCAGGACAAAATGATTGATAAACTGGAGAACAGAAGTCAGAAGACACAAGTGAGAGATGACCCACTCTAGACACTCCACCATCAAATGAGAATAAACTTCTTTTAAATAAGAATGCTTCTTCACTTCTATCTCTATGCTCGAAAAGTGCCTGCATGTGGCAAGACTTTGCAGCAGTCTCTGAGGGGCTGGATTGGACAGAAACACACATAGACAGAGAGTTGGTGCAATGGCCTGACAGTCCTGAGCTTCTTGACAAGTAATACAACCTTCACAATTTTCTAGTTCTCTGAGATCTTTTGCAGGCAACTCTTGATCATTGTGATGTCATCCATGCCATGATAGCACCTCTCTGGCCAGCTCTGCCTCATATGTCTGGCAATGTATTTAAATGTGAGTTATTGAAATGGAAGCACTAGTCGAATAAAAGCCTGAAATCTTAATCCCTCAACTACTATAATAAATTATGACTGCTCAAGAATAAATGCAAATGATGCTAATTAAATGCAATGTCACAGAGCATTTATTAGCCAAATAGGTCCTTTTCTTTGTGCTTGAACTCCAGTTAATAAGCAGAGGAAAAGAGAAAATAAAACCATAACTGTTCTTACCTGCACTGGCTCTGACAGGGCCCTTGACCTTCCAAATATAGTTGCAACTAGTGCACCTGACACAGCTGCTTGCTTTTTTCCTTTTCAAAGGAAGTGTGAGGGAGAAAAACTGCTCAGAAAACCAGAATCCAGAACTGTCCATACACCTGTGTTGCATAACATGATGGCAGGAAAAAACTGCCCTTCACCACATGAGCCTAAAGACCATGAACTGGATATAGCAAGAGTATTACTGGAGAGTGAGGTAGCAAAATACAAGGTTTATTTCACCAATTTTCTATAACAAGAAACCGTTTCCTTTTTTAATGACTGACATCTTGGTGACATCACCAAGGGAAAAGGAGAGTGTTCATGTAACTGTCATGATAAAACATAAGACTTCCAAAATATTTTATTTTTCAACATCAGTAAAAGTTTCTATAGGGAGGAAAAAATTTTGTACAACATTTAAGGAATGAAGAAGCATTGGAACATGGATTTTTAATAATGTGCAAATAAGAGCAGTTATGAAACATTTTGTTCTGAGATAGCACTTAAATACAATTTTTATCTTTCAGCAAAATTATTAAAAACATATTTGGCAAGATGATCAAAGGAGTGAGTGCTTTAAATAGAATTAAGAGATTTACTTGGTTGTTCAGTTTTTAATTTATAAAGAGACACTTACATGTGCAAAACAATTTCCTTCAAAAAAGAAAAAGTCTAAAAATGTGGAAAAACAGCTTCTTCAGTAATTTTTAGATCCTTTATTGACATTTAGTTGAAATAGAGTTAGATTTATGTAACATTTGAAATTTAATTAATTCAGGATTGCAGTTAAATATTTTCTTTTGTGACATGATCTGTGTGATACCTGCTCTTCAACTCCTCTTTTTATTCCATTATGCAGAATACAGGGTAGAACATGGAGAGACACAGAACACTGAGGGTGCTGCTGGGACAGACATTCTGATGTGTCTGAGCACTTCTGGGAAAAGTAATAAGGTACTAAAAAGCAGTTCAGTTCTGCATAAATCATAAAATGTCATGTTTTAAAAAACAGCTCATGATCTGTGTATATCAAATTATTAATAAAATCAGAAAATTTTTCAAAAGGTGCCATAGAAGCTGTTTCCTTTCCATCAGCACCAAAGGTGCTGTAGACAGAGAGAAGTGCTTCATCCTGGCTGTTAGCACTGCTTGACAAAGCAACTGGCAAGTTATTAATTCCAAAGTAGACATTCAGAGTTGGACCAGAATTTGATTAAATCTTCCTAGGGCATGGCAGGTCATTCCTGCTGAAAATATATTACAGACTACTTTATATTAGGACTTCTTCCGGGTCAAAACCCATGCCATGGTTATTATGATAAGTAACAAATATTTAACTCTCCATAACAAAGTCAATAGCTCAATAGGGTCTATGCAGGACTTAATAAACATTTTGTGGATCACAACCCCTTAAACACTGTGTTTTAGAAGCAGACAAGTTAAAACTTGTCTACTTGGAAGAAGTAGGCAGCATGAGTTCCACTCTTACATCATGTACAGACAGTTGTAGTAAGGCAATAAGAAGCTCATTATTTGCAAATTTCATTAAAACCTGTGTCAAAACTGCTGATAAACAACATTTATTTTCATAGCTTTAGAAAAATTCAGTGGTCTACACAAATTTAAAACTAATTTGGACAGGGAATTTCATAAGTTTAACATTACAATACAGCATGAATACCAGATGCAGTCCCATAGCTGTTACATTGCTATAACTCTTTGAACAGAGCTGAGATAATCATGAAGCTTATTTTTTTGCAGGTTTTGGGAGCTAATTTAGTAACTTATCTATCCATTATATTTACATCTTACCTTTTTATTGTTCCAGAAGTTTTTTGTTGCTGTGAATATAGAAGGATTATACCTTGTCCATAAATACCAGCACAATTTGAACAATTACCCACAGCTGTTGCAATCACTCAAAAATGTTCAGTAAATGTAATTTCTCTGTTGGAAATTCCAATACTTCAGAATCTGTACATGCTGTATAGCAGAATGAAGAACAAAGTCTTTAGCTCAACTATGAAACAAACAAAAAGTCATATTCATCAAATTTTCCATTCAGTTATTATAATTTGCTTATATTAAATACTTTATAGTATATAGGATTATCATATAAAATTTAAATGTAATAAACACTTATATAGATGGTTGCTTTTATCCAAACTATAAATTAACACACTGATTTTGAAAAAATATATTTACAAGCAAAACCCACTGTTTTACAGGAAAACACTGAGCAAGTTATTGAGAATTTTAATTGCTACCACACTATAAAGAGAAAAAAAAAGTCTTAAATCAAGAAAGATCCTTTTTTTGGTGCTAATTTGCCCACCACATTAAGAATAAACCACTAATCTTTGAAAACTATTAATCTAAAGAGAAAAGTTGCCATTATGCCACAAGTTGGAGACACTCTGACATAAGAACTTCTGTACGTGAAACATATGTGGACTGAAACAGTGAGCAATTAAAAAGAATATTTAAACAGAGGAACCTTCTAATCAATCACAATAATTTCTGATCAATATAATAATTTAATTTGGACAAAGGTGGCATATTTTAGAACAAGGATGCTGAAAATTATTTTTACTAAATCATTTATTTCAGTAGCTGTTTAGCAGGAAGGCATATATATTTACCAATGTTTTAGCCACTAGCAACAAGATGATAATATTGAAAGTTAATTTGGGACTCTGGATCTATTATTTGCTACTCTAATTACTTGCTTTAGTGAGCAAAGCAGCCTGAGGAAAATAAGCTGGAATAGCATCACATCAGAGGACTGAAATGATAGAACCTTGAGGCTAAGTGATCTGAGGTGTTGCCACTTGCAGAAAGACTTTGTATTTTAGATCTTTTGCTTAAAGTGTATTTTCTCTTCTGAAGATTTTTTATACCAAAGCTTGTTTGATTTCATGACATAATTTTCAATAATTTCCTAGGAAGTAAGCTTTTTTCCATCTCTTTGGCTTCCCTTCTCACCCAGTGATTCAGATTTGAAGAGGTAATAAGAAAAAAGGAAAATTCCCTTTGAAAATATCATTTGAAATGCTTTAATAACTTCTTTGCCCCAGAGTGAATATTGAGTTATGCTGCTGATAGGCAGGGGGAAGGGTTGCACCAATTAAATGGAGCCTTTTGTTATACTGCAGTGTCTCATTTTTGTGCAGTGATCTTCTAAAGAAATAGGCAAAGGGAGACTCTTTAGTACTAATGATGTTTTCTGAGGAAATAGGAAGATGCCCTTGTACCTACTATGTCACTAATAAGTAAAGGATCATGCAGAGCATTCTGTCTTCTGCTAATTTAAAACAGAAGTACGTGCTATAATAGATGAAGCCACTATCTGTGGTTTCATTTCAATATGTAGTATGATATAAAGTGTTAATATATCTGAAGTTTAATTTATGATTTGCTCCTAAAATCATGCTTCCAATATACACAGTAAATTCAAAGTAGCCTTTGTGTTCTCCTTGTCTTACAGTGCCTTGCTTAAACTATAGAATGGAATTTAATTAAAGCCCCTACTTACTTCAATAAGAGAAGCCTTGTCAGTTTAATTGATTTTTGGTCAAAGTAGTATTGATTGGATAAAAGCAAATCCATTTCTTTTGCAACAATTAAAACATTTAAATAGGCTCTGTCTCCCTTTTGATGAAAGGACGTAAAACCACTGACATCTGTTCCTGTGGCTGATGTTGATCATTAGCAAATGAGTTAATGTACATTTATATTACTACTCATCTTGTTTTATTATAATATTCTACTATATTAAGATTTCTAATATCTATCTATTAAAACTTAGAGAGTCCTATAAAAAGTCCTTAATATATTCTGCTGTAAAAACTGTTTCAAATAAGTGTTTTTGTTCCTGGATCTGAGTTTTTACTGAGTGCTTTTAGTTCTCATAGTAAATATGAAACGGTGAAGGGTGTTGAGCACTTCAGAGTTACTGCTTACTTTAATATTTTTAAAATTATCTAAATACTATCCTCCAGAAATCAGATCTAATGTACTTGCAGAGAAATATTTTAGGAGTTCTAAAGACCAAAAATCTCTCCAGTCCTTCCCCACAGTGCAGCCCAATGAAACTTGCATGGAAATTTCTACCTTTAACTTATCACTTCTGTTTGAAGCCTACTATGTTTTCCTAAACCTTCTGAAAGCACTAAGACTTCTAAGATTTCTGAGATCTCACTTCTCTTAGCAGGATAAGATAAAAGTGAACACAGTTTTACACCTAAGGTCCATGTAGGTCTCTATTCTGTCTCCAGCACCAGCCAATGTTCAGAAGTGCAATGTAAGGAAAAGCACATGTAGAGCGATACTTCCCACTGTGATGTTTTTTTCAGTGGTCTCTGATGTGGCCCTCCATGGGCTGCAGGGGCACAAATTGCTTCCCCTTGGTCTTCTCCACAGGCTGCAGGGGAATCTCTGCTCTGCTGCCTGGAGTGCCTCCTCCCCACTATTCCTTGCTGTCTGCAGGACTGTTTTGCTCACATTTTCCCACTCATCTTTCACAGCTGCTGCACAGCATCTTTTACTCTTTCTTAAATGAGTTATCACAGAGGTGCCATCAGTGCCACTGGTGGGATCAGCCCAGACCAGGGATGGGTCCATTGGAACCAGCTGGGTCTGACAGGGGCAACTCCTGGTGTCTTCTCATGGAGGCCACCCCTACAACTTCTCCACTACCAAAACATTCCCCTATAAACCCAAGACAGAAAAATAAAGAACTTTTGTAATTTTTTAAAATCCACGCATCTTTGCAAAAACCTTTTACAGAAGTGTAACTGGAAGCAGGATGCTTCTGAAAATGCATCTAGTCCTGGGGCTTAATATTTCTGGACATGGAAACAAAAAGATCCTATAACAAAGAACTATTATGGGAGAAACAATGTGAGAAGCTTTGTAAAGTTTAAGCCTTGTTGGCAGCAGCTTCAGACCTGAGACTGGAAGCTCTGCCAGACTAGTCCTCTTTTTGCTACCAGCTATATATCCTTTAATTTGCTTTAACATCTGTCTGTAAAAAAGTCAGTTTTTAAAACTATTCCAGGCAAATAGTGCAGCGAGAAAATATTCTAATAAGAAATAAAAAGTATTTCAATAAATTCTCTGTTATAGCTGAGATCTTGTGACATATTTTTTCTCTGCTGAAATACATTGCAGTAAGTGTATTCTGGACTGCTGGAGAAAATAAGTCTTTGTCATGAGATTCTGTTATGGGAAAAGAATCATCAAACTGAACATCTCTGTTTTAATGGCATTGTTTGCTTAAATCCATATTTATCCTCCTTCAGTCATGGGCAATCACAAGAAAGTGACTGGTAATGGGCATAGTTGTGTGTAGTTACATTTTTAGATGTAAGTATTACATATGAAATACTGTAGAAACTAATTCTAAATTTTTTGGTGCTGTTGTTTGCTTGTTGTTTTGTTTTGTGCATTTTTTTTTCCATTTAGCATTATCTTAGGATGTTAATGTATCTAGACTTATTTCTAATCATCTACCTGATTGTTATTGCATAATAGCACAACCATTGTGTTTATGTAAAATAATGCTACAAGCTATGTGGGAAAGCATGGGCTTATATTTTTAAGTTTACTGTATGTGGTCTCACTACAATTAGCAGGGGTAGAAAATATGTATTATACTTTGATAAATGGAATCAGCCACTTTTTACAATGTTAACACTGGTATGTTAAATATCCAGGCTTTTAACAATTGAAACCTTTTCAGCTAGTAAATTAGTTCCTCTCTCTAAGCAGTTATCTCATCCTATTTCACTGATTGGCATTGACCTTATATCTCCATTTAGAATTCTAGGAGAAACCTGGAGTGTAATGATTTCTTTTTTTTTTTTTTTGCTGTTTCTGATCTATGCAGTACTCAAGATGCTTATGGAAAGCAAAATATAAAATTTCCTAGTTCAAATTTTGTTTATAAAATTAAAGTTCTTTCTTTTCATCAATGTATTGGTAAGGACTATACCTTTAAAAATATTCCACAAATCCTGACTATCAGTCAGCTGAGATCTTTCTCAACAAAAATGATGACATTTTCAGAAGCTTGGGTAAGAAGGACTTTTGTTTTCCATTGCCCTCCTGAGTTAGTACAGACAAGGCACAAGAAGGCAGTTATGTGAAAGTATTTTTTTCTTAGCATAATTTTATGAATCCCTCCTACATATCCTTGATTTTTCTATGTTTAAGCTAGCATTTATATAAATGAACAAAAGTTCAACATGCCAAATAAATACTACATAGTAAAGTTTCCTAAATGTTCCTGAACTCTCCTAATTAAATATTTGCTTTGTTTTTTTCTCTTGGTATTCTCAGCCTACAGCTGTATTTATTTTAAATGCAGATATGTTTAAGTCCAATAGAGAGCAATAAGAAGCCATCCCTGGTTCCCACAATTTTTGTCTCATAGGCAAGAAATAGACACTGTGATAACAAGCATGGTGGGAGACAGCTTCATGACTTTTACCTTCAAATATTATTAATTCTTCCCCTTGTGCTTAGGAGCCTCTCTGTCTGCTTCTTTTCCTTCCAGGTATGAGTTGGCAGAGCAGCAGGTTACAATATTGTATAAAATCTTATAATTGCTATTAAACTTAGAGTTTAATAAGGTTAGAATTTATCTGAAGTACTCATTGAGATTTGTGGCATCATTTTTTAAAGGACCTAGCAGGGGGGAAAAATTATCAAAAACATTAATTATCAGTTAGTTAGATGTTTCCTTGCTGCTTTACTTGGAAATCCTGTTTGAGTCTAAACACTATCCTACCCCATAAAATCATTCTTCTCCAACCCAGGATTCTTGCTGAAATCAACAAAATGGTGTGACCTCAAGACAGCTCCTTCAAACATAACAAACATTTTCCAACCTTTAGTCATGTAAAAAGATTTTAGGGAGGGTTTCTCTTTAGTATCTGATAGCTTCATCCTTCCAGAACTCCTACAGCTGCTTTATACCAAACGGCGTACAGAAACAATAATTTTGCCAGTGAAAAGTAGCTTCTTTCTCCTCCATATCTCCTCTTCCCACCTCCAGCCCAGCAGTGAAATCTCCATAGCGAAAACATGCTTGTCTCTGTTGTCACCATAAAGATAAGACATGTTTTCTGAGGAGATACAGGCGAGACCATGATGACAATATTGTCACTGGAGTAGCAGAACTCTACCAACTGACCTAAAGAGGATCTTTTGGACACAATGAAGGCTTCATTCCAAATACCTGATCATTAACGACATTGATAGCCCCAACAGAAATTTAAAGCATGGGACAGCAACATTATTTTCTTTCTATGTCGCTTCCCCCTGAGAGTTTATTTCTTATTTCCCGTGCAGTGTGAGGGGACTGGTGTGTACGGCTGTCCCCTGCGAGCATCTGTGCACCCATCTGCACGTGTTTGAGGCTGATACTGCTTTCTGGGAACTCCAGGCACACAGCAGCCCGTGGTGATGTGAGAGGAGGTGGCAGGCTACAATTCCTCAGTTTTCTGTTAGTGTCAGATTAAAGACAAGGATAAAAGGTTACAGCATGTTCTTTCTTTTCGTACCTTTTAAAACTGTATTAACCTTCTTATGGAGGAAATAAAAGCTGAGCTGTACCATTACAGTCTGACCTGCTCTTTTAAAATTAAACCTGCTGCCACCTCCTGAAAAATATATAGAAGTGCTCTATCTACTCAATTTGCACTGTATAGCATGTATTTGATTGCAGTTCCTCAAAGGAACTACTTGTTGAAGATTTAAGTCATCCTCGTCTTTATTCCTTATTTTCTCTTTCTGTTGGACTTCAACTTTACTTGGCTTCACGTGTGACTAGAACCAGAACGGGGATTTGGTCAATGATCAAGAAACCTACACTGTTATCTTCAACTCTATTTCCTGCTTGCCTTGGGTTACAAACTATGCAAATCTAGAGCGTGACTGCCAGCAGGGATGTGTCTACTGTCATTTGACACACTCAGGCTGGATATCCCAGATACCCAGTGCAGACTGCAGGGCTGTCAGAGCTGATGTGGAAGTTGCACCCAAATGCCTGCAGGGAGAGGTGTCTGGAGACCTGGTGTGATTCTCTGGAGAGTCTAAGATTAAACCAGGTTCCAAAGGGTCAGCAGCAAAAAAATCCTCCTGGCAACAAAGTCAGTACTTAGATGATACTCAGGCTCTTGGCTGGCCAGTGCTGATGCAAGCTTGCAGGGGAGCTAAACCACTATCTTTTCCATGCTGGCTGATGTTAGGGACACAGATATCTACTGATCATGCAGATACCTATGTATGAACACCAAAAGCTAGATCTGAATTGCATTTCTGGGGATATAGAAAGTAGTATGTATCAGCACAGTGGAGATGTTTTAGGCATGATAGGAAATCTCAAATAGCTGTAGACACTTTTGAGTACTGAACTGATGCTGAAAATATCTAAGGTGTGGGTGAGATATCTATGTGGGTGAGATTCACCTAGGTCAGAACAGCACAGTGAAAAGGTACCCCTTTTCTCTCTGTAGACCCACAAATAAGTCTAATACTGCACATAAATGAATGGAAAAAGTGTTTGCCTTCATGTAATTGTGTAGTGGGGATCAACTGAGGGAGATTTCTGATAGATGTGTGTGGCAGAATAATAGAGATAAGACTCTTGATCAAACATAAGAAACAAATGACACTGATTATGTGTATGATTACAATTAGATTTATTGCTAATACAGTATCTAAATATTACCAATGCATCACAGCTCCCCCATGTCTGGAATTCATTAATTGCATGAGCCTTCAGACAGTTCTTCCTGCAATATCCACCTGACATTCTTAGAACAAATTGCACTGCCTATCAGAGGTATGGAGGTGTGGGGGCGTGACTGAGTTGACCAGACTATCTTTGTCGAAGTCACAATGTGTCTTCACTCCCACAGATGTTCACAGTTCATAAAACAACCAAGGTGCAGTGTTGGTCTTCAGTTCCTCGGTGCTGCTGTTTAACTCCAGCCAGCAACAGAGCTCCACACAAATGCTCGCACCCCTACAGTGGAGATCCAAAATCCAAAAGATTGCCTCACACTAGATGCTATGAAGAAAGTTAATTCTATCCATGCCAAAACCACCACTACCCAGCAAAATTCTGTGACGCATACCTTGGTCTAAAATGTGTCTTCAGTGTTTTATTGAGTGATTTATGGGTGCCTGTTCATAACAGAGAAATCAAACAGGATTTTGACCTTAAATTGAAGTGTAAATTCAACAGAAATAGTTGAACTACCATAACATTCAAGTATAAGCAGGCTTGTCTTTATATTAGAGATAAGACCTCAGAAATGATGCAGTCATTGGTGGTGCATTCTGCTGCAGACCTAACAATTCAGTGAAGGATCATTTTCTAAATCCTTCTGTCACAGTGGTTCCAATAATCTGGACCTTTTTAAGATAGAGTGTTTTTGAAAATTCTCTGTGACTTTCAGTCTTTTTTTTGTAGCTACATTTATTCCTAAACACTCTTTTCAATATAGCCTGATTACCTCTGTTTACATTTTCTCATGTTTCTGGCACCCTGTCTCACAGTAATTAGGGTGGTTGCAGCTGGCAGTAGGGATTTCTGCCATGAGCATCCCTAATTCCTGCCATCACCTAACATCTGCTCACTGATATCCTGCTCCTCAGTGTCTTAATCTCAAGCTCCATTTATCCTAGGGGTAAACATCTTCAAGAAGGTTTTTTGTCTGCTCTGTTCATATCAGAAAAGTGAATGCTTTTATTAACTATGATTTGATCTGACATATGCAACCAAATTCAGCTGTTGTTCTGTGCAGCAGGCAACACATTTCTTATTCAAGTGTGCTAATTCACTGTGGTGGTCTGTATTATTCGTTTATTGAAGACATTTTGATAATGTCATTATAAATTGTGTGTGTCTAATGAGTTTCATTCAAGGCAATAACTATATTAAAATAATACTTTTTAGACTATAATACTTGATTCCTATATGCAAATTTTTGAGGAAAAGCAGAGCAGTGATGCTTTAGTTTGACTTGGCTGTGTTTTCTAATTCAGTGATTATCACTAAGATTTTGCATCTGATATAAAATTATGACAGACCAGTGAAGCAACTAAAATTACACCAGTTCATTCTGAGCACACACCCCTGACTTTTGATTGCAGTGTGTCACTGGGCCTTGCAGTAAAATTTAAAAGAAATGCATTTTGCCACCCAAAACTAGGGAACAGAGTAGACAACAAAAGAGAAAATAGAAACAGAGGATTTGTGTTTCTTCTGCTTTCAGAAGACTGAATGGGAATTGATGCTGTTTGTGAGTGTAAGAAATGCAGTTTATTAAAACAAAACCCCAGTAACTTCATAGCTACATCCTAATGATAATAACTGAGATGTCTGAAAGCACTTATGGCTTTGGGGATCCAGGTCAGATGGTTGCAGTTTGAAAAACTAAACAGACTAAAATAAAAAACTGATCTGTAGAAAAAAAAAATTATAAGCCCCAAACAAAGAAAATTTGAAGACCATCTTTTGTAATCTAAACCAAATCCTCACAGAAACCATTAAGACTGATCCTGAATCTTACACTGGAACAAATGAGAACTGTAGGGACAAAATTGACCTGTGCATCTGGAATAGAACTCTTCACAAGGGCAATTTGTTTTATTCTCACATCGGCTTCAATTACTGACAACAATCTTCTTGAAATTGTGCAAGGCCATTCTCTTGTGAAACTTGGCTATGAGGGATTGGGAATACAGGCTTGACTCCTGGATGATGCTTGATATTAAAAAAAATAAAATTATATACATATACAGTTTATAATTGTTCTTTTTTCATTCAAAACCTGATACATACATAAAATTGAACAATGATTTTTTTTCATTCCAAAGTCCAATTCAGCTATGAAAATTAGTTTTGTCTAAGGAAGGTATGGGACAGTCACACAGTCGCTGAAATCCTTGCTTCCCATGTAAAATTTGGTCACTTTCATTCAAAAAATTATCATCTTCAAAACAGCACAGATTTGGGCAGTCAAATAACTTTCTTAGCAAGTGCCTCCTCACAGATACCTGCCAAATGGTGTATGCTGATCCTTTTAGCACTAATGGATTTGCAAGTGCAGCAAAATATCAGGACTATGGGATGATGGAGATGTAGCAGAAGTGATAGCACACCTTTACAAATCAATATTATCAGTGAGGCACAGACTGAAACCATATATTTCTTCTCACCTCAACCTCATCCTAAAATGTGCTTCACTGCCAAACTGTGTGTTATGGAGATATAATGCAGAAGTATTTTATTCTTGTGGGGTCTGGGATTTTTTTCTTTTTTCTCCCCCATTTTTCTGAAAAAATACTGTAGAAAGCTGACTTTGGCAAGCTGCCAGACCCCCACCCAGCCACTCTAACTTCTCTTTAATGGGATAAGGGAAAGAAAATAAGATAAAAAACCTTGTAGAGTGAGACAAAGACAAGGAAATCCCTTATCAAATACTATCAGGGGAAAAGCAGTCTAGACTTGGAGAAAATTTAATTTATTCTCTATTAAAATAAATTTGGATTGTGAGAATCAAAGACAAATTAATACAACACTTCCCCTTATTATCTCCCTTGCCTCTCATAGTTGAAGACACTCCTTTATCTCAGACTCTATTAGGAGTGTGGGGTGATGATGAGATGCAGTCAGTCCATAACATTTCCTTCCCCTCACACTATTCCCCTGCTCCTCCATGGGCTACAGTTTATTCAGTGAATATCCTCTTGCTCTGGGGTGGAGTTCTCCACAGGCTGCACTGTGGGTATCTGCTCCACAAGCTGCAGGAGAATCTCTGCTCTGAGGCTTGAAGCACTTCTCTTCCTTCTCTCACCCTGATCTCTGCAGACAGCTCTACACTTTTTCTTTTCTCATTTTCCCCTCACACTGCTCTGTGGTGGTTTTGCCCTTTCTTAATCAATTTTTTTCTAGAGGAACCCCCAGCTTGACTGAGGCTCAGCTGTGTCCACTCAGTGATGGGTTCATTGGAACCAGCTCTCTCCTTAAAGAGGCTGCCCCTTCACTCTCCCCAGCACCAGCACCTTGGCAGGGACACACTTAAATCCAGTGGAAAAAGATCAAATTCAGATTAGTCTAGAGAGGAGAAAGACTGAAGCAAGGCAAAATTGTAGCCTTCAAATACAGGTTA